>CM035109.1:16355315-16861977 GCA_020205505.1 Panax japonicus
CGGATTGCCGCAGTACACCTGTAGCTCCCCCCTCTTAAATAGAGGGCTTGGGTGGCCGTTTATAAGAAGAAAAAAAAAGGCGAGGAAGCCCTGTCAAATTTGATTTGTACTCACCCTAAACTGAGTGTTTTCTCATTTTAAGCACTTGTGAGCTCACATATAACTTCTATTTGTACCGGCGGGAGCCGAGTGTTCATTCACTTAGAGTAATAGAAGTCTTCTTTTGCAGGCCACTGTAAGCCTTCTTACACACTTTGAAGCCTTTCTCTTCATTTTTGCACACACCATTCTTCACGTTTAGAGTCGTGTTGCGTGTGTATGCCGGGACTTCGGTCCGTGGTTTCATTTCAGTTATATAGTATATATATATATATATATATATATATATATATATATATATATATATACTTATATATATATATTATATATAGACTAACATTATTGAGTTATGCCTCGATTGAGCCTAGACTTCAGTCTGGAGCGTTTATTTACTTTCGTATATATATATATATAGATACTTATATATATGAACTTTGTTCGATGAGCCTGAATTTTTCTTCTAGAGCGTCTATTGCTTTAATAAATATATACTTATATATATCAACTGTTGTCAGACTTTGTCTGGTGAGCCTGGATTTTATATCCAGTGCGTTTATCGCTTATATATATATATATATATATATATATATATATATATATATATATATATACACACACACACATTTAATCCCGCCTGGAGTTTACTTCGTGGCGGTTGATCGTCTTTATAGCTTTCTTTACTTTTCGTCCCGCCTGGAGTCTACTCCGTGGCGGTTGATTGTTTTTACAGCTTTATTTACATTTTTGATCCCCCATTGAGGTGCTTCATGGTGGCTGATCATGTCTTTATATATATATTTACAACTTATATATATATATACCTGCTTACTGCTTTTTAATCAATTGTGGCATCATATGAGCCTAGGAATCATGTGATCACAGATTCAGTCTACTAGATCTTGATTCGGTTCACGTGATGGACATTTTCAGCTGTAAGCAGCTTGTAAATTTATTCACGGTGTTTGGATTTCCTCAGATTGTTTTCATGCCCACGAGGAGTTCAGCATTGTTTTGTACATTATTTTCTCGAAGATGCTTCGCATCTCGAAAATTAAAAGCAATCCAGTCGAACACTTGATAAAAATGGGACTATATAAGGTCTCAATTACTATTGATCACAAGGGTTTAAAAAACCTCTTTTATAAAACATCACTGCCATATCTTGTTTAAAACTGAATTTTTACACAAATTCAAACCATGTGTATATAGGTGCGAACGAGGCCTCGCACTACTTCTAAATAACAGCACATTGACCCACACACACACATACACACATATTCATATAATAGTTTCTTGAAAAGTGGCGGTCACTGTGGTAACATGGATGTCGGGGGGCGCCTAACACCTTCCCTCCGCATAATCAAGTCCCAAGACCCTAATGAATCTCGGTTTCACTGACGCTTTAGGCAGTGTCACATCACTAGGTAAATGTGCAAACCTTTTCTCGGTTGTGTTGGTACAACCATATAAAAAACCAACTGGTGACTCTTAACAGTCCATCGTCGACATGATACATGTTAGACCTTTTTCACTTATTTTTGTAAATAAATCTCACCTAATATGAGAACACCAAAGAACAAGAAATAAAAAGGTACGAAAAAAATCTCGACGTCAACAGATGGATTTATGTTACTCTTTCTTTCATCATAGTTTAACTTATTCGAAACATTATAACTGTAATGTTCGTTATGTCAATAATCATTCCTTATAGCTTTCTAACAAATAAATGTCATACCTCAGGATTATTCTTTATTGTCTAAGTCATACATGAAATTCAGACGTGTATGCACACCTAGAAGGGGGGTGAATAGGTGTTTATAATATAAGTGATCTACAATGACAATTTTATATTTATCTGCTAACTGAACAATGCAGACAGGTTATCGCCTGTCTGCTTAAGTATATTAGGGGGTGTTTGATAAAAATTGAATGAATCTGAATCTGAATCTGAATAAAAAAAACTGTTTGATAACTGACATATCTTAAAGATCTGAATGATATATTTTTAATATTTTACCCCTCTGAAAAAATTCAAAGTTGTTGTAAATTTATTTAATATTACATAATATAATAGTTAATATTTTTTTATTATTTTTAATTTTTTTTACTTCATTCAGCAACCATTCAGCCATTCAGACCAAAAATTCGGCCTTAACCATTCAGCCAACGCATCTGACCGATTCATCCATTCAGACGATTTTTTTCAAAACAAACGCACTTAATGATTCAGCCACTTACCGATTCAGCCACTTACCGATTCAGCCATTCAGACCCACTAAGTTCTAAAAAAATAGCCCCTTAGTCTGAAACGCAGAACCTTGATATGAAAAACTTCCTGAATTGAGAAGTGCGGAATATAACTTATGGTTGAGTGAAGAATTTAAACAATGCAAGCAAGATAAAACTATATAAGAACACTAAGATTTTTTACGGGGTTCAGCCCTTAACCTGTAATGGCTTAATCCACGTCCAATACAAATTGGTATTGGAGACTCTTTTATTAACTTTAAAATTTAAACAATTACAAAGTTAACTCCTTGTACAAATAGCTCTAAACACGATGGACATCACTGCCCCTTTTGCACCTCTGCAACTGCTTGCACCACTGCAACATTAGAGCTTCTTATGTACATGCCTATCCACCACTGAATCACACAAACCAAACTCGGCTTGTATACAAGTTTAGTATGAACATATATGATTACAATATATCTGTGAATTTCTAGCACAAGAAATTAAGAACAAGGTAAGAACAATTTTACTAGAAATTTTTCTGTTAAAGCTCTCTTCGTTGGTCTTTAAACTTAAGCCATGGAAGATATATATAGGAAGAAGGACCAACGACAATAAAACCAATTACCCAATTTCAGCAATCTCAAAGAAAGGTAGGAACAAACTAATAAGAAAGAGATTTGAATTTGAAAGTAAATTGCTAGAATCAAGGGATAGATATTTAGAAGAATTGGAAATTTGAATTAAGGAATAATATCCCAACAAAATTAGCAACTAGAATAAAGGGATGAAACAAAATCAACAACTAGAATAAAGGGATAAAGATAAGTAAAATCAACTCCATCACTTTATGAGAAATATCTTGATATTGATATAGCTTTAGAAAAAAAAATTCCCAATTAATATGGTTCCCAAATATATATTTCTACCTTCTGAATTTAAATTTAAAGCTTTTGAAATAAGGGATAATGTCTTTGGTATTAAAATATCTTTGAAAAACATGGCTAAATATTTTCTCCATTGATTTGGTTTCCAAAAATAACTTATTAAATAATTTTAATTTTATCTTCTTTTATATAATAATTTCCAGCAAAATAAAATTCCCTTGAAATTAATTAAACGAGCTAAAAATTCTTACATTTGATTTCCTATGTGAGATCCTATGTGTAACGAATGAGATTTTTTTATTTGATTTTTAAATATTTACTGAATTAAATAAAAATTGATAAAATTATTGTAGATTAATTTAATTAAATAATTAAATGTTTTACATTAATTAAATTAATGTGGAATAATTCTATAGTTCGAAATATGAATTTAATTGCGATAATTAGATTGAATGAGTTCTTAAATAATTATATTGTTATTCTAATAAATTTAATAATTAATTCGATAATTATTGATTTGTTATAATTAATAAATAAGAAATTTAGTTAAGTGATAATTTGATTAATGAGTAATATTGGCCTTAATTTAATTGAATTTAAATAATATAAGTTGATTAATTAAGGTGTGCCAAATAAACTATATAATAAGTGGGGTAATTAAAATTAATTAGAAAGGAGCCTTTTAAAGGCTAACCAAACATGGCCTTGAGAACATGGGATCATTTAAGGCCATGATGCGCTTAATTGATACCCATGCATATGCCCATTATTATACGTATATTAAGTTATATTATGTTTTTATCAATTCATTTGTTAAGTCTGAGAATTCTAAGAACAAAGAAATTTGAGATAATTTGATATTAAAGAAAAAGGTTTGGAGAATTAATGAAGGGTTTCTATCATCTTCTCTAATCTAAACAGAGAAATCAAGGGTAATTTTTTAATCCCAAACCTTAGCTATGTTTTTGAGTTTATTCATGAAAATACATTTTTAGTGCTCTATAATTGGGTTTTCATGGTTAAATTGTTGAGAAGTTGTTTATAATTGTTAATATGCATCTCTAATCTACTATATTATGCTTATAAACAATTTTGGGAGAATTAATCCATGAAATTACGTTTAAATGGAGTTTTGAGTTTATATAGAAAAATATATGAATATAACTTATATGTATAAAAATTAACACTTTAATTGTATGATAATCGGTAAATTAAACATAGTTTACGTTAATGTGCCAATAAACGAAAAGAAAGAAATTTGTATAGACTGATTTGGTTGAAAAATGATTGCATGATAGTTGATTTTGTAAAGGTTGTCAAAAATGGAGTTTTTACAAGAACATTGAATTTATGGGTTTAAATTTGATGGTTTAGGTTGTTTATGTTGTTAAAATCATGCTATAATTGTTATAATATGTTCTTGTAAAGTTTTGAACTTATGGGTATGCTTAAATTGTTGTATGAATAAAGAAATTGGAGTTTATTAGCTTTATTCTGAGTTTGTTTGCGAACTGCATCAACTGTGTCTACGCAGTGGCGCTGCAGTGCCGTTCCAAGGTATAGTTGGAGGGTGTTCGCGCAATGTAGCGTTGCTGCGCCCTTTTAAGGCTTATTTGAAGCGTTGTAGCGCCATGTATCCATGTCGCACCATGTAGCTCTGTCACCCTGTTTTAAGGCTTATTTGAAGCGATGTCGTGCCATTTAGCGCTTCACGCTGTGAGTAAGGCATAAACAGGCGCGGCCGCGCCGATAGGTAGTTTGGTTCAGTTTTGAGGTTTTGCTTGTTCAGTCCATAAAATGTAATTTTAAACTAATCTAATGAACTTGAAAATGTATTAAACATATAATAAGATGTTAAAACAAATTAATAGCATGTCAATGGTGGTTTTATGTGATTAATCGATGAGTTGAATGTGTACTTAAACTCTTTATTTGTGGGATTTAATAATATGTTTAAAGGTTAAGGCTTGTGTATGTGATTGATATGATCAGATTTAAAGTTAAGTTAAAAGAGAATATATTCATGATGAGAGTTGAGTTATAATTAATTGGTATTGTGACTTTAAATAATAAAAGTAGGATTTTGAGGAACGTGAATAATAAACGTATAATCTACGCTCGAGGCAAGTTTCCTTACCCTAACTTGATTATTATTACGCAAGTTCCCTAACTTTAAACTTTTACATTGAGAAAGTTCTTATAATCTATTTTCTTATAAGATTGTAAGCTCCTAAACTATTATTGAGCTAGTATTGTAGCCTTAGCTTAATATTATTCAAGCAAGGTTCTTATGTTGTTTAATAACTTTACTTTCTTTCGAAACCAATACTTCGATGCATGAGGTTTATTCAGTTGCAGATATTGTATGTTATTATTATTGAAATCTAATCTTGTAATGGTTAATTTTTAGCTATTATTTATCGATTTAACTAGCCCTTAGTTGATGAATGTTGAACTCTAAATTACCCTTGGATGACAAAGCAGACATGAGCAACCCTATTATAGAGGATTATATTATGCGATAACATTAAGATGTTTGTGTATAATTCATAGTACGAAGGGCTGATCCCCCTAAGTACGAGAAGAAATGTACATATAGTGTTATGACTGTTAAAGGTTTAAAGTAGAAATATTTGATAACCTAGGACGTAGTTCATGGTCTTGTGACCCTTAGATGTACTTTTGATCTTGTTTCTCATCTTGATTCAAAATCCGAGCTTTCTATTATTCAAAACTCATTAATTACTCTAATATTATTATTATTGTTATTGTTATACTTGTGGGAAATTGTTTGTTCACCCTTAAATATAAAACATTGCAGCTAAAGTTGAGAAAGTTAACGAGCCATCAACTAGTAAGGGCAAAGGCAAGATGAACAAGTGATGAAGACATGTCTAATTTGTTTTAAAATGTTTATGTATAAGACTGATTTAATTATGTTATGTTTCCGCATTTGATGTATTAAGGTTAGATGACCTGGGATTATTTGTTTAAGTTGTTGTAACTCTTTATTGGGAAGATTTCTAATTAAGTTTAGCTTCATTTATATCATTATTTATGGGTATTTAGATGTGATTTATTTGGACAGTGAACACCAAATCATGTGGGAATGAAGTACCCAGATTTGGGGGTGTCACACTATGGACCTAACCATGTGGTCGCTCTAAATAACATTTCTTCATGAAGACCCACTTGAAATCTTGATACATGTATAATTAGTCCATAACCTGAAAATCACAAAGCATCTCCATACAAAATATATGTTATCATCATTAAAATAAAAACTCATAAATAAACATTCTCCCCCTTTTTAATGATGATAATATATAACTCTACAAAGCAACTTGTCATCATTAAAACCAATAATATACAAACTAATAATACAGTCTTTAGTATGCTAAGAGCGATCATTCAATGCTAATGCTATATATTTAAAGCGTTCAAGCACTTTACATTACCTCATTTCATATCTTACAATGTCCGGTTCATTTAACTCGGAATATTATTCAAGTTATTATCATTAACTCGACTTCTTAACGTTATAAATTTTTCATTAATCTTCATTACTTTATGTTTAAACCATACACGATTGTGTATGCTCAGTACGTTTATCTTTACGTGTACACGAAACACTTTCATCTATTTAAGTGTTTTACGTTTACTTTTCTTTCTAACATTCTTTATCTGATTCCAATTCGGACCATTCGCTAATCCCATTATCGTTCGTTACAACTTTATAACATTTAAATGTCATAATTTATCATTTTTGTTCAACGTTCAAGTCATTACATTTAATGAAATCTTAAGCATTCATTCAATACGGATATAGTCTATCTTATTTCTGAATACGGGATCGTACATTCTAATTACGCACTTTCTGTTTATATTACATAATCTTCAATTAATTCTTAATTATCATACTCAATGTTTAAACCACTTCTTCAATTAATTCTTAATTACGCACTTTATTAAAGGTTTAAACCACATCTTTAAGTGTTACGTTACGTGAACTTTACGTTCATTATCTCTCCATACACCTCCCCCAATAATTGAGCAGTTAAAAACTCATTTCTGGGCTTTGCCTTACACCGGCGCTGTGGCACCGGTTCCCCTTTATTAAACGTGCGTTGTAGTGCCATTTAATAGAAACTGGCTTCAGGGGAGGCGCTGTAGTGATTCCTTTTAAGGTTTGGTCGGCGCTGCAACGCCATGTCAAAGATCAAGTTTTTCCCAGCACTTTTTCTAAGTATTAGAACGTGTACAAATCGCCTAATTTGCAATCTCGTAACTTTTTCATTATAACTCGGAAAGAATTCATTCCAAAGCCACTTTCTTCTTTTCATTACAAAATTTCATTTTGAATCGATTAACGAGGATTTTCGATATCTCAAATTTCATTATTCGTTTGTTTTACGTTATTAACGTTCTTCGTTCGTTTATCCGTAATTCGATCATCCAAACTCAGAATTCTTTCGTTCTTGAGTCCACGACGAGCGTTTTCAATGGCTTTCAACATTATTATGAAACCTCATTAATTCAGGTTCATTACCTTTGTTACAAGCTAAACATATATGAGATGGTTTTAAACTTGTCCATCAACAACAAGCTTTAATTAAGATGGTTTTCAATTTGTCCATCAACAATGTTTTCTTTGCGTTCTTAACTTGTTCTTCGTTCGTTCTTCATTTTTAACCAATATGTTGATTACGATTTTACTTTTTCTTGGATTTTAGTGTTATAACTCACTAATACTTACTTATTTCACCGAATCATATGATTCATTCTGATCGTCAAAAAACATCAATTAATTCATTCTTCATATGAAAAGCTTTTAAAAGAAATTTGTAACTAAAATTCAAATTCTTCCTACTTCATTTTCCTATGATTAAACCATAAGAAAATCATTTCTTTCCATCTTTTACTTTCATTTTCATTAAGCTATGCATTTTGACATAGAAAACTTCAAGAAAAATTGGATTAGGGTTAGGTTTTGAATACCTTTCTTCTTGAATTCTTCTTTATTTGGATAAAATTTGTTAATTTCCTAGCTTTTGCTCTTCCTTTCCATCTTTTTCCACCCGAAATCTCTCTCTCTCTCTCTCTCTCTTAAGTGTTTGTTGATTTTTCTTAAACCAAACAAATGAGCTTAAGCTTCTCTTTTATAGAATTTCAAGGCTAGGGGTGTTTTAGTCTTTACACAAACCGTATTACTATTCACAACTCCTTACTATTCATGAAGCTTCTCTTGGAAGCTTCGTTTTTTCGTATTTTAGAAATCTACCGACAGTTTGAAAAACTGAGTTATCCGGAATCTAAATAGTTTTAGATATTCCGTCTTTCCTCTACAGATTAACTTTTATGCATTCTTTGAAAATTCAAAAAACTGAAAAACATTTTTTGATGAATAGTGTTTTCCATCATGTTTCCCAAAACGTAGTTAAACGATCGAAAAGTACATAATAATACTTTTCATTATATTTATTTCGTCCGATTTCTTCGTGTTTTTTGAGAAAGACTTTTATCGGCTAATATGACTTCTCACGACATATTACCGTCAAATCTTCAAACGAAATGTCATTCCGACATAACGAACTCTCAAAATAACTTAAGTTATTCATAGAATGAATAGTGCCAATTTCGACTTTTTCTCGAAAAAATTTCTTTCCTCAGTAAACTTTTATTTATGTTTTCAAATTTCTTTCATATTTATTCTAGCTCATAGCCGAAATTCTCCTATTTTTTAGTCATCCTAGGTTATAGAACGATTAATAAACACATAATATAATTAATAAAAATTCAATTTATTAATTAATAATTCTTTAAACTTAATTTTTAAGATAATCCGATTTTCCGGGTTGTCATATTGAGCTTTAGATTTTCATAATTGAAATGATTTGGGAATTATAACGGCTTACCTATGTGATTTATGATATTTTAAACTTGAAATAACATAAACTTAAATAATAATAGATTTGTTCAAGAATACCTGAAGAAACACTGAGTTGGAAACCGAACATGGTAACTATTTGTGTTCTTGAGATTTCTATTATACTATTACTTAAATTGAACATAACAACTACTTCCTCAAGAACTTATGAAGGACACAGAGAATGAAAAAGTGTACATGGCCATGACTTATGTTCTTGAGCTTATAGACTATAATATGAACAAAAAATGAACATAATAATAACTAAGGATTTTACCTTTTGAAGTTGCAAACTTTAACTAATCCTTTATAATTTGAGATTAATCTAACTCACAAGAACTCTCCCTTTTTAATTCTAGATTATAACTTTGAATACTTTATTTTTGCTTTGTAAATTGGTGAGAAATAAGTAGCTTAGCTTGCTATTTATAGGAAAACATAGTTTCAGTAATTGTACGCAAGAGGATTGACATAAAACACTTTGCACCAGGTTTATTACACTTTGGTACCTAGGTTCATTACCCTTTAGCACCTTGAAATATCTTCCACCAACCAACATCATTATGACATCATGATGACATCATCTTTTTGTTTCTTTAAATATGATGTCATGCTTACATCATGCTTGCATAATTTCTTATCTGATTGGTCGATTCAAGCTCGCATGGATTGGTTTTATTTAGTTAGGTTGTAACTTAGTTTGGATCCTAGTTTGGTCACATCAACTTAGTTACACATAACCTAGTTTGATTATAACTAGTTACCTTTCAACTTAGTTCATTTTTAAGTCTTCTGGTTTAATTGACCTTTACACATAACCTAGTTTTGTTTTGTATAAGCATTATTCTATAAAAAACTTGGAACGTTTTTTGTGAATAGTGTTTTTGACGACCATTTCTCAGACAATAGTTAAATGATCAAAGAGTATAAACAAAATATTTCTTTTCATCTTATTCCCGTGAATAATAATTTGCACATTTTTCGAGATATTTTTTTTATCAGTTATTACGTGACTTCACTTCGTATTACCGGTAGATCCTGAAACGGAAAGTTAATACGATGGACTCGTTTCACTCTCGAAAGCTTTCTGGATTTTTTTGCAGAAAAACTATTATTGGTTCATTGTTCTCTAAACCACGTATAAACACTATGTCGTGAAATATAATATGTCAAAATGACAAAAATAACTAATCAAAAGGCGTAAGGCATTTTCACGAGAATCATGAATTTTGTCTCTTTATCGAAAAAATTTTATTATCTCCCTAGGTTCTGTGACTCTTACAAACACTATATCCTGAAATAAGAAAAATCCCAAAAGGATGCAAGACAGATTTCTTGGATGTGTCTAATTTTTAGGTTCTAACCCTTAGGGTTTAGGTTTTAACCTTTTTCCCAATTTTAGGTTTTCTCCTAAAATAACTTCTGAATTTTATTAAGTGTTAAGGTTGAATACTTGAACTAAAACACCAAATCCTAGACATAGAAAAAATCATATAACAAATTTGAAGCACAATTAAAGCTTATTTATTCATATATAACACATAGCTTATTTTATTTTTCTTACCTGTAATTGTATACAATCGTATCTACGGGTCATTTTTAGTCTTTTAGATAGCTCAACATATACTTGAGCAATCGTTCTTAGGTTTTAAAATTAACAACCTTTATTAGATCTTGTCAGAAAACATTTAAAATATTTGGGATATAACATATATGAGCGTAGGAATTTAGTCCATCGAGCATTCGGTCAAAAATAATAAATATTCGACGAAATAATTCTGACAAATTTTTCATCAAAATTATATTATTCTTGACTGAATAAATTCGTCGAGAATATTCGGTTGAATTTACGATTAACACGTGGCACCACCTAGAATTTCTGATAAGAGTTTATTTTTGATGGAGTTTTCGTCGAAATTATACATTTTCATTCAGAAAATATCATATTTATAAATAAACTATAATTGCTTTATTTCAACAGAATTTTTGTACTTTTTTTTAATTATTGCATTTTTGAGGTTTTTAAATCTATTTTTACCTATAAACCTGCTTTATCCAAACAACACATAAAGTATGAAGTAACTCAACAATAACAAATATAAACTAATGTTCCATAAGTTATACAAGAAATTGTTTAAACTAGAATGATTTACAATGTTTAAACTACAATGATTTACAAAACTCGATTAACTCAAATAAACTACAATTTTTACATCCAAATAAGCTAAACTAAAGTAAATATGAATAAAATATGTACAAATGATCTACAACTAATCTACAAAACTAACTCAAGCTAGTACTACCCTCGGTGTAAGGAAGATCATCGGGCGGGGGTCGACGGTGCTGCTCTGCTGTATGAAAATCATCGTCGTCATCCCCCCACTCACGATCGACATCATCAGCCTGCTCGGGTTTGCCACTAGATTGATACAATTAAAAATATAACTCATTAGTCACTATGAGTGAATTAAAGAGACAACTAAATAAAAATTAAATAACATGTAGAATAACTAACTTAAAGTAAATAGAATACCTGAGTAGTCGGGGGCTAACTCCCCATCTGACCAAAAGTCTCTGACAGTAGGGTAACCACCAACCGGAGCACCTCGCTACATATCGCGATGAACTGCTCAAGCGGCACACTCGTACTCTTAACGGTGACCCTTAATGCAAAATCCTGAGCTAGCCGGTGAAAGCGAGCACGACTAGGAAACTCTTGATGAAGGATAACTGGATCCGTATAAAACATCTCCGACAGCGCCACTATGACTCTCTAGAATAGTTCGTCATCCAAGCCAGGGCCAATATAAGATGGTCCAACAGGTGCTCTCGGACACTGGCACTGGCTAGAGCCTCAAAAATAAATATTAAATTATTAATAATAATTAATTTTATTTTATAAATTATGATATTACAAGAAACATAAGAAATATTATTAGCTCCTAATAATGTATATGCGACCTAGCACTCGATACCTGCTGGTAATGCTAGTCAGGGGATCCATAGACACGACCCATAGTCTCCGATCCTCATCCCGAGATAATTATATCTCATGCGGAGGGATAGTGGAATCTAACGACTCAAAATCCTCCTTAGCATCCCTCAACTCAGCTATACGTTGGTCCCGAAGATTATAAAATCAATCCCGTAATATAATTTGTATACATGAGTTAATTAAATCATTTTATTAACTACCTAATATTAATATTTACTAAAAATTAAGATTAGTCTTACCCGTTTAGCAAATATTGCAGGAGACATAGTAGAGTCATTTAGCGTGTGGGCTATATCCCAAATCTCTATCATAGTCAGAGGTCGGCCCAAGATCCCCCTCATGGCCTAATAAATAGATTTATATAACATTTATTAAGTATGCTAATAAAAATTGAGTAAATAAACAACTAAATAGAGATATACTTACCGACTTCACATTCTCAAAGGGTTATGAGCCAGTAGTATGTACGACTCAAAGCTTACCATAATTCTTCTTTACCTGCTCGGACTTCTTCTTGAAGTTATCAACATCTCAGTGAGTACACAGTCTTTCATGTCTCATTGGAGACCATCTGGGTCTGATGATCGCGTTTGGTAGTCCCCGGCTACTCAACAACTGCCCAGGCGACCCGATGTCTCATCTTATACAACTAGCAGACGTAGTTCGTCGTGAAATGTGCAATAATAACACTATTGTCGGCTGACTGAGAGATGCCATCCTTGAATCTAAAAAAATTCTATAAAAAATGTTAACATATCAGAAATCATTTGAATAATGTGTAAATACGTTGAATGTAATGCCCTAGAAAACTTGAATTTTATAAGAATTAAATTTTTATCTAATTATTTGAATTAAATGAATTTAATTGTTTATTTACATGAGTAAATAATTTAAAGGTCGTTCTATGACCTATAACGTGATGATGTGGTTAGGATTCTGGCTATGTGCTAGGATTAATTGTTTTGAATTTCCAAGACGAAAATAAAAGTTTTCCGAGACATTTTTGTAAATACACTATTCATCCGTTTCTGCTCGGGAATTAGTTATGATTTTTTTAGAAACGCGTAATGATAGAACTCTTAGACGATATGGAATATCCAATAATATTTTAGTTATGACAAACGAAGTTTTTCGCCTGAGGACTTAAAACTTAAGTTTTATGAAAAGTAAGTTTCGAGAATTAAATGACTATGTATGATAATTATAGTTATTATACATGAGAAGTACGAGTATGATACTAGTTGTTATGCGAGTATAGTATAAAGATTATTACAACGTATAATAAGAATATCGTACGGATTATATATGAAGAGAATATGAGATTTATACGAGTAGAATACGATTGGTTCTTAATGGACTTTAATAATTGGACTTAGATTTATGTCAAGCCCAACGTTATATGAAATCAAGCCCAAGATAAGCCCGATATGAATTAATTCTAAGCCCAAACCAAGAAACCAAACCGTGGGTCGAACCGATGGATCACCGAATGGGTAAAATCCATGTGGGATATGGGCCTACCACTTGGTGACCAAGTAAAGTGGCTTTACTTGGTGGGAAAGAAATGAATAGTAAGGAGGTGGACCATTTGACCATTTTGCCCTCCATTTAGTTTTCTATAAAAGGAAGCTATGTTGGTTTATTTGTTAGTTTTCACCAATATTGAACATTATATTGAGAGAGAGAGAGATAAGATCATTAACAAGTAATCAAGATGAATCAAAGCAATATATTCAAGCTTAATTCAAGAACGCGAAGAACATTACGGTAATAATACATAAACTATAGTTTTCGATTCTTTTCTATTCATGTTTCGTAGAGAATTATGAATTGGTGGAGCATGTCTCTTTCGGAGTAATAAGGATGGCTATTGGTGGATTAAAACATTAATAAGTCAAGTATAAGTAAGAATCATAAGCGTTTGAGTGAGTTTTAATCAAAGAAAACCATTAAAACGTTGATTTGGTTATTGATGGACAAATTGAAAACCATCAAGTATAGGTTATATGCATATTTCTTGGTTAGGTTATAGATAACGAATCAATGGACTAGTTCCATTTGGTTTGCTGTAAAAATCTCGAGTAACGATGTTATGGCAAAAATTTACGAGATTAGACGATAATCATCGAAATCTTAGAATTCCCAGATTAGTAGTGAAAAGTTGTCGTTTAACTCGAAAACCTTAATTTTCGATGGGGTATCGTAGAATAATATATTTAAGAGTCGTGGACTCAAGAATGGTCAAATTCTGACTTAAAACAAAGAATCGGGTTATGATCATTCACGAACGTTAAACGAACGCGTAACAGAAGAATTAAATAGTAAATTCCTTGTTAACGAATTTAAAAGCTAATTTTGTGCGAATGAAATCGAAATATATGAGATATGTAAGCTAACGGCTTTTGAATGAGATAATTTCGACTTATAACGATCAAGTTATGAGTCCGGATGGAATTGAACTGAAAAACATAAAAAAAAATTCAAAGGCTCAGGGTCGCCGCCGCAGCGCCCCAAGCCTATGGAACTCGCGTCGTAACGCCATGACGAGGGTTTGGCTACTGCTAACTCAAGCCGCAGTGCCACTCGTATATATAAATTTCGTACCGCAGTGTCGGGACGAAGGATTAGACACTGCTAACACGCGCTGTAGTGCCAATGTTATACTTGAAGCTGGCACCGCAGTGCTGGTAAGGGAGAAAAGTCTGACTATGTTATTTAATAACCCAATTGTTTACATGATAACTATGGGGCATATATATACTTAATATAAATGGTAAGACCATTCCTAAATAACATATTTAGTGATGATCTTAGGAATTTAACATTGTTTAAAAGTAATTAAACGAAGAACATAAATGATAAGAAATGAAGGTAAAAACTATGTACGTATTATATGGAGTCCGATGTCGGTAATCCGAGAGGAATTCGTCTGAGTTAGCGTATCAATTAGGATTTCAACTACTATGGTACTTAACCAATGGTTGTTGAGTATTAGTTTAGTGACGTAAGAATGTTAATAAGTCGTGAAGAAGGATAAGTAACTGGAAATGAATATTATTAATGAAATGAATTCGGTTAAGTTATAGAAGAGAAAGTAGTTGGTAAAAATAATGTAATTATATTATTTGGTAGCTAATTCCAGTGTGCTATGTGAATATATCATGTAGAAATTGTAAAGACTAAGAACTGTTGAATTTTTAATTGAAGACGCTTGAAGGCAAGTTTCCTTAATGCTTATCTAACCTTCGTGTTAGCCAAGTTTCTGTGATTCATGTTATAATATGCATGAATTGTTTTATGAAAGAGTCGATGCTAGTTTTAACACGGCTAGACTAATCTTAAGAGTTTGATTGATTTGTTAATAAGTCTTTCGATATAGTATTAATAACGCTATCCTATGCCAATTGTTTGGTACGGATTTAAAGGTAAGCCTGAGTATGAATAAATAAAAGTATTTTACATTGATTATTCGATGGGTACGTGAGGTTGCCAAAAACTTAAACGTAGATACATTTAACGGATGAGTGTTGATCAACATAGAGTACTATAGGCACCTAGAAGTGCTCGTAAGATATATCGGACTTACGGACTTAGTGTCGGGTTGTCCTTTTTCATGAATGAAAATCAAAAGAGAATGTTCATTATCTTTTGACCTACTCAGAATTCCTAAGTTACTGTGTGTGCTTTGGAATGGTTTTATGATAATGAAAAGTGCTATTAAATGTTTCATAGTACTTCATAGCTATTTTTTTAGTTAATGAAGAATAATCATATAATTCTCGATGTGGTACTTGTATTATATATTGCTAGACTTGCTGAGCTAGTTATGCTCACTTCTTGCTTGAATTATATGATTGCAACTAAGGCCGAACGAATTGAGGGTTCTATTAAAGATAAAAGCAAAGCTAAGATGTATAAGTAGTTTATTATGTAATAGATTAGTATATTTGTATGATATATATACTGTGACAAACGAAGAATATATTCGGTTACAGAACCTGGGAAAGGATTCATTACTCTTGTAATAAGGATGTAGTAAATACAATCATTTTGATGTTATTTCGATGGAATGAATGTACAGTTATGAGTACCGTGTAGCAACATATCTGTGGGTTGAAAGTACTCGGATTTGGGGGTGTCACAGGTTGGTATTAGAGAATTAGGTTATAAAACATAAGGGGGAAGAACCTTTGGCTAATAACCTCGTTTGTAAATGAGAAGTAAGAAGCAAATGAACTTTAGAAGAATTTGTTAATTAAGTATTGAGGAAACTCAGTATCAAAAGATTTAAAAGATGAAAATTAACCTTAAATAAACTAAATGTGATTTGTGCTTATATTATTGTGTATTATGTACTAATCAACATGTTATGTGTTATTGTAGATGTCCATCGATAGCTTCATGTATAAGGGATATACACGTGGTGAGTGAAGAGTCATTAAACATGATAGGGCCAGTACTAGTGCCAATGGCGGGGGTACTAATGGTGAACCTAGATGAGTCCAAGCCAGAATAGGAATATCCTGATGGGGACATGGAAAACTTGGTATCGGCGGTATATTTTGATATGGTGGTTGATGTGGACGAGGATATGGAGGTAGCATCGTTTGATACGGTCGTACTTACACTAGAGCCAACACCTCTAGAGGTAATGAGGGCATTGTATCTAGCGGTGCTTGACTGGAATGTACAACTGCGCACTATTTTGCAGAACTTGAGGGAGGAGGTTAGTGACCTACATGAGGCTAAGGAGTCTGCAGAAGTAGATTTTGAGATAGAGCATGATTGAGAAGGTGCTCATGAAGGATAAGGCGATGGATTTTAAGAATGAGGCCTTTGAGCTTCGTAAAGAACTGGGGGAGAGGAACCAGAAGATAGCACGAGTGTCTTACATCTGTAAGAGTGCTCATGAAGATTTCAAGGTAAAAATTGCTTGTTATTCCATTGAGTCGGGGCAAACTTGTTATACGATTAGTCGGGATAATGTGTCAATTCTTGCGAATTAGAAGCATGAGAATGTTATTATGCAGTATTAGTAGTAGATAGAGAAAGTCTAGATTGGTAAATATGTTGTGTAGTGACGTAAAACCCTCTTTTGTATAATTAAAGGATAGTCTTTTTTGTAAATTCCAATTTTTTTGAAATTCAATCGCGGGATAGAAATGTAATAGCTCTGGCTATCGAATCAATTTGTAAATAGATTGAATTATGAAGAAGCATATTAATATAATGAAGTTTTATTAAATGTGATTTGTTATGGTATGAGTTGTTGTTTGACGAATAATAACTAAGTAAGCAAACAAATAATAATGAAACTTTATTTATTTAATCGGAAAAATGTCGTCAAAAAGAAGACAACGTAATCAGGAAGCTGAATCCCATAATGATAACCAAGGGGGTCAGAACAACTCTATGCAGGAGTTCGTTAATGGTTTCATTTAATTAAACCAGGGGTAGAGCACTCGCAGTCCCTATGGTATCAAGAACGTCTACTTTTAAGGAATTTATAAGTGTAGGTCCGCCGGAGTTCAAAGGAACTACAGACCCAATTGAGGCCCAAACATGGGTGAAGGAAATTTAGAAGGCGTTTATAATCGCAAACGTAGATAATGAGAAAAAGACTTCTTTTGCAACCTATATGATGATAGGAGAAGCCAACTTCTGGTGGGAGGCTCACCAGGGTGGGGCTAGGACAGATGCTGTAACGTGGGAACAGTTCAAGAAGGTTTTCTTCAAGAACTATTTTCCTACAAACATGCAGGAGAGAATGGAGATTAAGTTCTTAGAACTTAAGCAAGGGGACATGACTGTTCCCTTATATGCGACCAAGTTCAATGAATTGGCAAGATTTTCTCCACATCAAATGGACACCGAGGAGAGGAAGGCTTGTGGGTTTGAGCAGAGACTGAAACCCTGGCTCTATTGTAGGATTTCTGTATTCCAGAGTTTTATATGGAACCATTGTTGAGAAAGCAATTATTGTTGAGGGTAGTAGTGAGGCTTTAAGCCAATACCACAAAGAGAAAAAATATAAGACCAAAACGAGAAGGAGTATACAAGGCGGAGGGAGATAGTGGAAGTATGCCCAAGAGGAAGAGTTTTAACTCCGGGAATACTAGAGTAAAACAAAGGGAACCTGAACGTAGGATCGAAGCATGTAAGACATACGAAAAGGCTCACCTAGGAGTCTGCCTTAAGGGGAAGTCGGTTTGTAATAACTGTGGGCATGAGGGTCATATATCACCCAATTTCCCTAAACCTAAGATGAACCAAGGCTACGTTGTTTGTGGGTCAATGGACCATATGGAAAGAAATTTCCCAAAGAAGGGGTCGAAGGGTAGCAAGGGTGCTAGTAGTGGTAAGTTAGCCATTACCGGACCAACACCATCAGGTAGACCCATGGCCCATATTTTAATATGACTGTCCAAGATGTGGTTGCATCAGTGGATGTAGTAGCGGGTATTATTCTAGTCAATGAAATAAATTCTTATGTGTTGTTTGATTCGGGTGCTACTTGTTCTTTTATAGCATGTGAATTTTCTAAGAGATTAGGTTTATTCCCGGAAATATTAAAAATACCTTTAAATGTTAAGGTAGCAAACGAAGAGATAATTCCCGTTGAACATATTCATAGAAACTGTTTCGTAGATATTAGAGGTAATAAATTATCGGTAGATCTTATACCGATAATGTTGAGAGAATTTAATATAATTCTTGGTATGGATTGGTTGATTAACCATAGATCTATAATAGATTGTCAAAGGAAAAGTGTGAAACTTCAGATTTCTAAGAAACCCAAGGTAGTGTTCTACGGTAGAAAATCATCGGGACGCTCTTGTTGTCTAACCATGACACAAGTTAAGAAGATGTTGAGGAAGGGGTGTATAGGATTCCTGTGCCATATTGTGGATACCCAGAGAGTGGAAGCATCATTAGAACATATTCCTATAGTACAAGAATTCGTAGATGTATTTCCAGATGAGTTACCAGGTCTTCCGCCGAATAGGGAGGTCGAATTTGTGATTGATGTGTTACCAGGTACGACACCAGTTTCTAAGGCACCATATAGGATGGTGCTGGTAGAAATGAATGAGTTAATGGTTCAATTATAAGAATTATTGGACACGAAGTACATTCAACCAAGTGTGTCTCCGTGGGGAGCACCGGTATTGTTTGTAAAGAAGATGTAACAATCCAAGATTTTATTATTTGCAATTGATGAGTGAGTTTTATAAACATGAATTGGGTACATTCGGGCTTAATTTATTGTTGTTCTCAAGTCTTTTAGGATGTTTTTATGTGTTTGTGTCTATTCAAGCATGTTTTATATTGTTTTGTAAGATTTGGGACAAAAGTTACATGGATCGACATTTGGGGTGGCTAGATTCGCGTTTTTGGCTTGCCATTTACACAGCAGTCACTTCAGAGCCAATTTGACTATAGTTCCGGACATTATTCTGAAAACCTTCAAGCATAAAAGTTGTAGATCTACTTCTCCTCTTTCTAGAACATCTTGAATCATCTAAATCGGAGTTCGGACGAAGACGTTATGGCCGTTTTCCCAAAGGACGTCGGAGCAGAAAATATCAAGTTTTTGGACCAGCGCCGGGGCGCTATTTCTAGTGTATTTGGCAGAGCCGGGGTGCTGGGGAGAAGAATCCCAGCACCGTGCCTAGCGCTGGGGCGCTGGGGAAGGGCCTGGTGATGGCCTGGACGCGTTTTGGGCGAATTTTGACACCTTTTTGACTCCAAATAGGATTGGGTTTGTTCCTAAGCTAAAAATTAGACTTGTAACCTATAAATACATGATGTAAGGCATAAAATAATGGGAGATTACATAGCTTAGATTAGATATACACTCTATCAGATTAGAACATTAACCCTAGTTCTTATTAGTTTTGGAGATTGAAGCAACTTGAAGATCATTGAAGATCAAGAGCAAGAGCAAGAGGGGAGCATCAGATTTGCTGACAACAGATTCTATTCTCTTCTCTTATCATACTTTTATCTTTTAATGTCTATTCAGTTGTGGATTCTTGGTTTCCATTCATTAATTATGAACTAACTTTTTTATTAAGATTTCAATTGAACTTTTTATGGCTATGAATTAGTTATTCATTATATTCCAGTTATTTATGTTAAAGTGAGTTGTTTATCTTGTCTTGTGCATATTGCTTAATTATCTGATGAGTAATTACTTTGTTACTCTAGAAGGAATTGGAATATGAATTCTAGGGTTAGAACTGGGCATGATATCATGTGACTTAGTTATTTGCAAAGTTAATAATTAGGTTTGTGAATTGAATGGAAATATCTGTTCACCGCATGTAACACATAAGGAATTGGGATTAAAGGAGTTTAATTCACTTATTTTGCATAGGAATATAGCAAGATTAATCTGGATTAAATAGAAGGCAATTGATCACTTGGAAAAGGACTTTTGGCATTTGAGAATTCCTGTTAACAATTCAGTAGACATAATAATTGGGATAATTGGATAATTGATTTATAATTCATAATTGGGGATATTGAAGTCTTAATCTTTATTTATTTGAATTCATTCGTTAAAATCATAGTTTTAATTGGTTAATTTAGTTTTCTTAATTAGAAAAAACACAATTTGAGATTGTTTAAATAAAATTAGTTTGGTTAAGAATTAGTACTTGGTAATTTTTATTAAATAATTCCTCGTGGGAACGATACTCTACTTTCACTTTATTACTTGTTGACCGTGTATACTTGCACGTATTCATTGATTGCGAAATTGATCAACAGTGATTTAAATTTTTTTTTAAAAAAAAATCGCAAAAATAGTAGTTAGTTAACTATGTTTGTTGCAGTTAGTTTATATTTGCATGATTCCAACTGTTAGATAGTAAAAGTCTATTTTGGCCAATGATGAGACTGGAATTAAGTAGATAAGTATAGTATTGAATATTCAGGCTTTGATGTGATTTCTTGTTATGAATTGAATCTTTTCCTGTTTGAAATTGGTATAATTAAGGTTAGCACGTTAATAACAGCTATGTTGACTGATTAAGTTTAAATTGATACATAATGAATTTTTTAAGGATAATACTAGTGTGAAGGAATGAAAGACATGAATAGGCGAAGATGGCTAAATTTTGATAAAAACTTAAGTTTAAGGGGAAATTTTGGGGTATATAAGCTTTAAAAAAAACATGTTGAGTCTTGTGGTGGGTTGAGGAGAAACACTCCCCATAAACACAAGCGTGAGAAGGAGCGTAAAACGCACTCACCAACCATCTATCAAAAAAAAAGAGAAAAAGAAAAAAAAATTACCGTGGCTAGTTTTGTTTCGGGGCCTTTGTTACTTGAGTAAGTACGCCCGAAGGGGTATCTTAAAATCTAGCGCCCTAAGGTCTTATATGGTCTGGGAGTCGTTGGTCGAAAGCTCGCTAAGGGGTGACACTGTTAGCCTAATAGAATGAGACATTGCACAGTCATGGTTAAAAAAAAGCAATAAAACGGGAAAAGAGCAAAAAGCCCCCGTGATGAAAAGTAAAGCATAAGTATCCCAGATTGGACTCTTGAACTTGGTGGATGTTTGACTTTAGTTGGATCTAGCTTGTTCGTGAATTTTGTGAGTTTGCACTGTATGATGCCTTCGAAGATATCTATTATGTCTTAAATTTGATTTTATATCAATTAACATTGTTGTGGAGCACACACGCACTATATCAGTGATAACAGTCTAAGATTTGATGATTGATTGGGAAATTACTGATTTGTTTTAATATGATGTATTATCATGTTTACTTGATTTCTCTAAGGCCGGTTGAATAGACTTGTTTCTGTCATTACTGTTGGATTCATAGGCATATAGATTAGTTTCATTACATTGCATTGCATAACATTTTTGTGTTTTTGCTTGAGGACAAGCAAAGGTTTAAGTTTGGGGGTATTTGATGAGTGAGTTTTATACACATGAATTGGGTACATTCGGGCTTAATTTATTGTTGTTCTCAAGTCTTTTAGGATGTTTTTATGTGTTTGTGTCTATTCAAGCATGTTTTATATTGTTTTGTAGGATTTGGGACAAAAGTTACATGGATCGACATTTGGGGTGGCTAGATTCGCATTTTTGGCTTGTCATTTACACAGTAGTCACTTCAGAGCCAATTTGACTATATCTCTGGACATTATTTCGAAACACTTCAAGAATAAAAGTTGTAGATCTACTTCGCCTCTTTCCAGAACATCTTGAATCATCTAAATCGGAGTTCGGACGAAGAAGTTATGGCCGTTTTCCCAAAGGACGTCGGAGTAGAAAATATCAAGTTTTTGGGCCAGCGTCGGAGCGCTATTTCTAGTGTATTTGGCAGCGCCAGGGCGCTGGGGGGCAGAATCCCAGCGCCGTGCCCAGCGCTGGGGCGCTGGGGAAGGGCCTGGTGATGGCCTGGACGCGTTTTGGGCGAATTTTGACACCTTTTTGACTCCAAATAGGATTGGGTTTGTTCCTAAGCTAAAAATTAGACTTGTAACCTATAAATACATGATGTAATGCATAAAATAAGGGGAGATTACATAGCTTAGATTAGATATACACTCTATCAGATTAGAACATTAACCCTAGTTCTTATTAGTTTTGGAGATTGAAGCAACTTGAAGATCATTGAAGATCAAGAGCAAGAGCAAGAGGGGAGCATCAGATTTGCTGACAACAGATTCTATTCTCTTCTCTTATCATACTTTTATCTTTTAATGTCTATTCAGTTGTGGATTCTTGGTTTCCATTCATTAATTATGAACTAACTTTTTTTATTAAGATTTCAATTGAACTTTTTATGGCTATGAATTAGTTATTCATTATATTCCAGTTATTTATGTTAAAGTGAGTTGTTTATCTTGTCTTGTGCATATTGCTTAATTATCTGATCAGTAATTACTTTGTTACTCTAGAAGGAATTGGAAGAGAAATTTTAGGGTTAGAACTGAGCATGATATCATGTGACTTAGTTATTTGCAAAGTGAATAATTAGGTTTGTGAATTGAATGGAAATATCTGTTCACCGCATGTAACACATAAGGAATTGGGATTAAAGGAGTTTAATTCACTTATTTTGCATAGGAATATAGCAAGATTAATCTGGATTAAATAGAAGGCAATTGATCACTTGGAAAAGGACTTTTGGCATTTGAGAATTCCTGTTAACAATTCAGTAGACATAATAATTGGGATAATTGGATAATTGATTTATAATTCATAATTGGGGATATTGAAGTCTTAATCTTTATTTATTTGAATTCATTCGTTAAAATCATAGTTTTAATTGGTTAATTTAGTTTTCTTAATTAGAAAAAACACAATTTGAGATTGTTTAAATAAAATTAGTTTGGTTAAGAATTAGTACTTGGTGATTTTTATTAAATAATTCCTCGTGGGAACGATACTCTACTTTCACTTTATTACTTGTTGACCGTGTATACTTGCACGTATTCATTGATTGCGAAATCGATCAACAGTAATTTAAAATATTTATTAAATTAAATAAATATTTTATTAATGTGATTGTTGTTAGTAAATATTTATGAATTAAATTTATTAGATAATATTCTAAATTAATTTAATATATAATTTAGAGAGTTGTAAGATAACATGAGATGTTATATTGTTATTTCAATTTAATAATTAAAATAGTATGTGAAGTTATTAAATAAAATTATAATGAGATTATAATTTGTGATAAGTGTAAAATTTGTTTAGTATGTTGTAATTGGTTATTTAACTAATGTTGAATATGGAGGTATAAATATGAAATTATGAACTATAGTGTAAATGGTTTATTAAAATAAAAATTAAAGTAGTTTTAAATGGGCTTAACCAAACAAGACTTAAAGATATTAAGTCTTTATATTAAGTCTTTACTAAGTCTTAATTGGCTTTTGGATTTCGAATTTTGAATTTTATTATAATAAATAAAATATATTTATAACCTATACGTTATATTTTTTTGTAACTGATATTATATTAAGTAGACGTATTATGGTTATATCAGTTCTAATGTTTACGCTTAACTAAGAGTTGGCTATACGGAGAAAGAGAAAAAAAGATTACAGCGAATTGAGAGAGAGTTTGAGAGAGAGTTGAAAGTGAATTCTTGAGGGTTTCAAGAAATTCTTGGTGTTTAGCAAAGATTGTTCAAGCAAATTGAAGGTATTCTCTTTAACCTTAATATTTTATATATATATATATATATATATATATATATATATATATATATATATATATATATGTTTACTGCATAAAATTTCCATGTTCTGGGGAGTAAATTTTTCTGTAATTGTTGCTATACAACATGTTTATGGTGATTGTATATAATTATGATGTTAAAGCTGTAAGTAGACACGAATTTGTTATGCTAATTACGTTTAAAAAGGAAAAAAAACTATTTATAGTAAATAGTTTTACATATGGCTTATGAAAGTACCAAAGCTAGTGGTTAATTTGTATGTTAATCTGTAAATTGAGTCTTGATTATGCTAGTCCATTAAGAAACGAAGAGAACATAATTTAAACGAAGTAATTTGGTGTAGAATTGTGATCACAATGGTGATTTTTGTGAAGGATGTCAAAAATAGAGTTTTTGTATGAAAACATGAAAATTAAGAAATTAAATTAGTTGAAGTTGTTATTTAATTATTCTAAGTTGATGATAATGTGAGGAAACATGTTTGTGTTAGTTCTATACCAATTGTATGGGTTAATTTTACTATTTTGTGGATGAAATTCGTGTTAGTTGGCTTTGAACAGATGTGAAACTCGTGTTCTGCAAAACTGATACTGGTGTCGAGCGCTGGCGCACTGCCTCTAGGCGTGGGCGCGCTGCCGTGCGGACGCGCCTGACTCTATGTTAATTATGGCGCGATCGCACCATTAGACAGTCAGACCCAGTGAAGTCTGTTATTTCTGCAGACATTGAACTCTTAATGTAACCTAGTTAATGATGAGTTAAGGTAACAAACATGTAATGAGGATGTTAAAATAGAACTGTATCATGTTATTAATAAATTTAAAGTTATAAAAAGGATTAGTAAGTTATGAACGCGATATGTTATGACTTAGTGTGCATAGTAAATAGTAAATATGTGTTGTGAAGTTAAAACTTGAGATTTCTGAAATGTACATGGTACCGTAAGACTTGTATTAAAATAACAAATTTAGCTAGATGTGAGTTCTATTTTGGGAGTGGATGTTAGTATATCTAATATATACTGTGATTATAATACTATATGTAGGTGAACATGAGTTGTAATTTATAGCTTACGCACGAGGAAAGTTTCTAAACCTTATATCTTTATATTGAGCAAGCTTTGTTCCTAAGTTGTATTTGAGCAAGACATATATTTATCTTTATTTCGTAAAAGTTTTGAATTCCAATAGTTATTGATTTATTCCAACTTGTTTATTGTTAGACAAGTGTCTTTAATTTTAATCTTGTATCGGGAATACAATTCTTGAATTCCAATTCCTAATGTTGAATTGTCTTATTTCAATTACTTTGCACAAGTTAATATCATATTGAGAAAGTATTACTTTTAGCTTGCTATTAGATAATACATGTTCAATAATTCTATATCTTATTTAATGAGATCATAGCCTTAGCTTAATATTGTTCAAGCAAGGTTGATTATTTCTACGCATGCCTATTATTCTTAACATTTTACCTTAAGCTATTATTGATCATTCGTAGCGTTGTTAAGTCTTGTTGATTCAACTAATCCTTTAGTTGATGATTGTAAAACTTGAAATTACCCTTGAAGCTTATCCAAACCAAACTTTCTTTGGGGCGAACTTGTATTCTAAAACTGAGAAGAACAACCCTATTATAGGGGATACACGATGTGTTTAGATGGTTGTGCACAATACATGGTACGAAGGGATGATCCCCCTAAGTACGTGAAGTCCCTAAAATATAACTGTTTAGGTTAAAGTTGAAAGATTATTTCTAACCGTGTACATAGTTCGTGATCTTATGACCCTCAGATATATTTCATATTTTGATTTCAATTTTTGGTTATCATTGTTAGAGTACTATTCAATTTTGATGAGCCTATTCATTGGCATTTATTATTCTCTTATTGATTCATTGTTATATCTAGTGAGCATTTGTTTTCATATATATACACTCATTGCAGCTAAAGTTGAAAAGTTCGATGAACATATGCCTAGCAAAGGAAAGGGAAAAATGTGCAAGTGATGAAGACTTGTAATTTCTTTTATTTTCATGATAATAGACTTTATACTTAACGATGTTATGTAATTATTTTATTTCCGTACTTGATTGATGTTTAAGGTTAGACAACCTGGGGAGAATTTTTGATTAACGATGTAACCCTTTTTAAAGGGAGGATTTATGATTTAATTATATTATATTTGGGTAGTAGATATGAACGAATGGATAGTGAACACCAAATCTTGTGGAAATGAAGTACCTGGATTTGGGGGTGTCACAAGTTAGTATCGAAGCTTTAGGTTATGAATCTTAGGTGGGGAAAAGCCTTATGAAGTAACCTTTGAAACGATAGTGGTGATAAATTTTTATCGAGTTTTAAGGAAAAAGTAATAAAACACTTATGTGCTTATGTGATTTTAAACTATGTGCTCGTGAGTGTCGAGTAGTAACGAGTAATAATTAAAACTTAAAAATAAATTTTTATCATGATGACTAATGTTTGAGAATCCAGTTAGTCAAGGGAGGAAGGACCACAGATGCCTAGTGAGGAGGAGCCTCGAGATATTCAGGTGGTTTGGGAACAACTACTGCCACTAGAATCATCTCCGTTGGTCACAGTGGTTTAGTAGAAGGATTTACCTGATGAGGATGATGATGTAGAATCGAATTAGGAGGATCCCGTCGAGCTGCCACAGGCAAATGAGGAGGACGAGGACGAGGAGGAAGAGATTCCACTGAACTCGATCGCTGATCGTATGTACGATGAAGTATACGACCACAATGTGGAACTTCAGGATACGGTCGAGGAGTTGGAAGAGATAGTAGTTGAACAACAGATTGCAATGGCGCAGAAGGACAACGAGATCCAGGATCAAGATTAACGTCTAAATAATGTCGAATGGAAGTTGATCCACACTGAAGGAGAGAATGAACAAATGATAGAGAAGATTACAGAGCTGAAGAACAAATTGAAAGAAGAATCTTCTAAGAGGGTAAGAGCCGAAGACGCGTACGAGGAAGCTTATCAATGAGCCGGGATAGCAAAGAGAGACGCACAATTAAAGAGGATTAAGATGGAGGAGATGAATAACATGTTCATTACCTTGATTAATCGAGCTCAAGATCAAGTCATGGGTTATCAGATTCAGTTCGAGACACTGCCATCATTCATATTAGATCGTCGAACAATGTTCTGGATTATGGAGGAAGAGCGTCGTAAGGCTACGCATAATCTTAGTAGGACATCATAGGGAATGTACTTGATATTCAATTATTAATATCATAAATAATATGTAAATCCCTGGTGATATGTAATCAATGGGATATGATGATGAAGTTATCCTGAAACTTTAGTAGTTCAGGAAAGTAATGTAAATATAAGTGATGCTATTATTCTTATGTTTTCAAAAAGATTATGAATGCATAAAAGATATTATTTTATTTTATTCAAAGTGTTATGTGTTATGTGAGGATTTCTTTTATGGGGTGCAAGTTAAGTAATAAATAGTTAAACGAATTGAGTAACAATCTAATAAGTATATTTTAAAAGAAGATGCCTCCAAGACCCCAACCACGACAGAGGACCCCTGAGGAATCTACTACTAACAACAATGCTGAGGCTAACCAAGTTCAGCAGCTAGTGACGTTACTGATGGGAGCATTGCAAAATCAACCGCAAAATCAAGCTACAACTTTTAAAGACTTCAACGCGGTTGGACCACTAGAATTCTGTGGGTCCATGAATCTTGTTGAGGCACAGACCTGGATCATGGAGATAGAGAAAGTTTTTGATGTTGCTAGAGTGGGTGAGAATCAGAAGACTGCTTTTGCAACGTTAATATTGAAAATAGAGGCTAGTTATTGGTGGCAAACCAATAAAACTCTAGGAGGTCAAGGGGTAATGACTTGGGATATGTTTAAAGAGTTATTTTTTGAGACTTATTTTCCAGAGAGTTCGAAGAATTAGTTGGAGGTGCAGTTTCTAGAACTGAAGCAAGAATCAATGTCGGTATCGGAGTATGCCGCAAAATTTAACGAATTATCAAGATTTGCACCATATCAAGTAAACACAGATGTGCGCAAGGCTAAGAGGTTTGAACAAGGATTGAAACCTTGGTTGTACAGTAGGGTCTCTATTTTCCAGCTGAAGACATTTACAGCAGTGCTGGAGAAGGAAATTCTCGTTAAAGGTGGAGGCGAGGCGGTGAAAAAGTACAATCAAGAGCAGCGAAAGAAGAAGAATGAAGGCGAAGTTAAGAATGGTGGTGCTAGCAGTGAAAATGGTAACAAGAATCTGAAGAGGAAGTGGAGTGCAATTGTGGGAGCTAGAAACCAGCAGGGTAACCAGCGGAAGAAGAAGTTTGACGCATGTGCTACATGCTGGAGGTTTCACACGGGTATGTGCTTAAGGGGGAAGCATGTGTGCTTTAAGTGTGGCCAGGAGGGTCACATTGCCCCTAATTACAATCAACCCTAAAAGAATATTTGTTACACCTACGGGTCAAAGGATAATTTTGCTCACGATTGCCCTAATAAGAAAGCTGGAGAGAAAACTGGAAGCAAGGAAAGTGGCGGTAGAGGTACACTGACTATTGCGGGACCAACATCATCAAATAAGCCCACAACCCTCAACATGACAGTGCAAGAGGCGGTGCAATCAAAAGATGTCGTGTTAGGTATTATCTCAATCAATGATATAAATGCATATATATTATTTGATTCGGGTGCTACTATTTTGTTTATATCAGAAGAAATTGCTAAGAAGTTAGAATTACCTAGCGAAGAGTTGAATTTACCTTTACAAATAGAAATTGCGAATATAGAATTAATTCCTGTTAAATCTATTTTCAAGAATTGTAGGGTGAATATAAAGGGGAATGTTATGACAGTGGATTTAATCCCGATAAAACTTGGAGAGTTTGATGTAATTTTGGAAATGGATTGGATATTAAACTATAGAGCAATAATTGACTGTCAAAAGAAATGTGTAAACCTTATGACTCTGTCAAAGGTAGTTTTCTATGGTAGAAAATCGCCTAGAGAAATGAGATGTCTAACGATTATGCAGACCATGAAGTTATTGAGTCAAGGCTGTGTAGGATACTTAGCTTACATAGTTGATACTCAAAAGGGGAAAGGTGTGAAACTGGAGGAGATACCAGTGGTTAGGAATTTTGTAGACGTGTTTCTGGAAGATTTGCCAGGACTCCCGCATGACAGAGAAATTGAGTTCGTGGTCGACTTAGCACCAGGAACTGCTCCAATATAAAAGACCCCGTACAGAATGGCTCCGGTAGAGATGAAGGAGCTAATGGTACAACTACAAGAATTGCTATACAAGAAATATATTCAACCCATCGTATCACCGTGGGGAGCACCGATGTTATTCTCGAAAATAGATGACTTGTTTGATCAATTGAAGGGTGCCAAATACTTCTCGAAAATAGATCTGAGAAGTGGGTATCACCAATTAAAAGTAAGAAAGGAGGATGTACCGAAGACGGCATTCCGAACTCGGTATGGACATTATGAATTTTCGGTGATGTCTTTTGGTTTAACAAATGCCCCTACAGCGTTCATGGATTTGATGAACAGGGTATTTAAACCATTTCTATATAAATTTGTGGCGGTATTCATTGATGATATTTTGGTGTACTCATAATCTCAAGAAGAACATGTGGAACATTTACGTTTGACGCTGGAGACGCTAAGAAAAAAAAGTTATACGCAAAATTCTCTAAATATGCATTTTGGATGGAACGCGTACAATTTCTTGGTCATGTAATTGACAAAGATGGAATTTAAGTGGATCCATCAAAAGTATAAGCTGTGATAAATTGGGAACAACAAAGAACCCCATCAGAAGTAAAAAGTTTCTTGGGATTGGCAGGTTATTATAGACGGTTTATTCAGGATTTTCCCAAGATTGCCACTCCATTGAGAAATTTGACAGAAAAAGTTGTACAATTTGCCTGGATGAAAAAATGTGAGGAGAGTTTTACCGAACAGAAGAAGAAGCTCAGTGTAGCACCCGTATTTTATTAATGTGATTGTTGATAGTAAATATTTATGAATTAAATTTATTAGATAATATTCTAAATTAATTTAATTTATAATTTAGAGAGTTGTAAGATAACATGAGATGTTATATTATTGTTTTAATTTAATAATTAAAATAGTATGTGAAGTTATTAAATAAAATTATAATGAGATTATAATTTGTGATAAGTGGAAAATTTGTATAGTATGTTGTAATTGGTTATTTAACTAATGTTGAATATGGAGGTATAAATATGAGATTATAAACTATAGTGTAAATGGTTTATTAAAAAAAATTAAAGTAGTTTTAAATGGGCTTAAACAAACAAGACTTAAAGATATTAAGTCTTTATTTTAAAGAGTTTTTGCCAAACAAAGCCTTATGGCTTTTGGATTTTGGATTTTGAATTTTATTATAATAAATAAAATAATAAATAAAATATATTTATAACTTATACGTTATATTTTTTTGTAATTGATATTATATTAAGTAGACGTATTATGGTTATATCAGTTCTAATGTTTACGCTTAACTTAGAGTTGGCTATACTGAGAAAGAGATAAGAAGATTACAGAGAATTGAGAGAGAGAGTTGAAAGTGAATTCTTGAGGGTTTCAAGAAATTCTTGGTGTTTAGCAAAGATTGTTCAAGCAAATTGAAGGTATTCTCTTTAACCTTGATATTTTATATATATATAGGCCGAATCAGGTCCGGACTCCCAGACCAGACCAAAATTCGGACCTTTTTTTTCTTGCTTTTATTTAAAACAACTAAAATAAATAAATAAATAAATATGGAACTTGAATTTTTACATAATAAAGTATTTTGGGTGTGATTTGGATACATGTAACAAAATATGTACGTGCAGACTGTACATATATTTTTTGGTATAGGTATCCAAATCACACCCAAAACATTATATTATGGAAAAATTTTAGTTCCATAAAATATTAAATATTTTTTTTAGTTGTTTTAAAAAAAAGTAAAAAAAAATTGGTTTGTTTTTGATCAGGTATGGACTCCCGGACCTGATCAGTTTTGTATATATATATATATATATATATATATATATATATATATATGTGTGTGTGTGTGTGTGTGTGTGTGTGTGTGTGTGTGTGTGTGTTTACTGCATAAAATTTCCATGTTCTGTGGAGTAAATTTTTCTGTAATTGTTGCTATACAACTTGTTTATAGTGATTGTATCTAATTATGATGTTAAAGTTGTATGTAGACAAGAATTTGTTATGCTAATTATTTTTAAAAAGGAAGAAAACTATTTACAGTAAATAGTTTTATATATGGCTCATGAAAGTACCAAAGTTAGTGGTTAATTTGTATGTTAATCTGTAAATTGAGTCTTGATTATGCTAGTCCATTAAGACAAGAAGAGAACGTTATTTGATCGAAGTAATTTGGTGTAGAATTGTGATCACATTGGTGATTTTTGTGATGGATGTCAAAAATAGAGTTTTTGTATGAAAACATGAAAATTAAGGAATTAAATTAGTTGAAGTTGTTGTTTAATTATTCTAAGTTGATGAAAATGTGATGAATCATGTTTGTGTTAGTTCTATACCAATTGTATAAGTTAATTTTACTATTTTGTGGAAGAAATTCGTGTTAGTTGGCTTAGAATAGGGGCGAAACTCGCGTTCTGCAAAACTGATACTGGTGCCGAGCGCGGGCGCACTGCCTCTAGGCGCGGGCGCGCTACCGTGCGAGTGCCTATTCATTGGCAATTATTATTCTCTTATTGATTCATTGTTATATCTAGTGAGCATTTGTTTTGCTCATTATTGCATATATATACACTCATTGCAGCTAAAGTTGAAAAGTTCGATGAACATATGACTAGCAAAGGAAAGGGAAAAATGTGCAAGTGATGAAGACTTGTAATTTCATTTATTGTCGTGATGATAGACTTTATACCGAACGACGTTATGTAATTATTTTATTTCCGTACTTGATTGATGTTTAAGGTTACACAACCGGAGCAGACTTTTTGATTAATGATGTAACCCTTTTTAAAGGGAGAATTTATGATTTAATTTTATTATATTTGGGTAGTAGATATGAATGAATGGAAAGTGAACACCAAATCTTGTGGAAATGAAGTACCTGGATTTGGGGGTGTCACAGAAGAAGGATGGATCTTTACGACTCTGTATCGACTATCGTGAGTTGAACAAGTTAACAGTTAAGAATAAATACCCATTGCCTAGGATCGATGATCTATTTGGTCAGTTGAAAGGGGCAAAGTATTTTTCTAAGATAGATTTATGTACAGGGTACCATCAATTGAAAGTAAAAAATGAGGATGTACCTAAAATGGCGTTCAGAACTCGTTATGGTCATTACGATTTTCTGGTTATGTCATTTGGGTCGATTAATGCGCCAGCCACATTTATGGATATGATGAACAGAGTGTTCAAATAATATTTGGACAAGTTTTTTGTAGTGTTCATTGATGACATTCTAGTCTATTCTAAGATGCCAGAAGATCATGCTGAACATTTGAGGATAGTATTGGAAACACTACGGAGGGAGAAGTTGTCTGCAGAAAGAGTGCAGTTTCTATGACATGTTATTGATAAAGATGGCATTTATGTGGATCCAGCAAATAGGGAAGCAGTTAATAATTGGGAACCACCAAAAACACCAACCGAGGTTAGGAGTTTTCTAGGGTTAGTGGGATACTATCGAAGGTTCATCCAGAACTTTTCTAAAATAGCTACTCCATTGACGAATTTGACGAGGAAGTCAGTAAAGTATGTGTGGAATGAGAAGTGTGAAAATAGTTTTCAAGACTAAAAGGAGGTTAAGTGAGGCACCTGTATTATCTTTACAAGATGATATAAGGAATTTTATAGTTTATAGAGATACTTAACATAGAAGACTGGGTTGCGTGCTCATGCAGCACGGCAAGGTCATTATGTATGCGTCACGCCAGTTAAAGGATTATGAGAAGGTCTAACCTACTCATGACCTAGAATTGGCAACAGTAGTTTTTGTGTTAAAAATATGGAGACATTATCTATACGGGGAGAAGTGTGAGATATACACGGACCATAAAAGTTTGAAATATATCTTCACACAAAAAGAGTTGAATATGAGGCAGAAAAGGTGGTTAGAATTGATAAAAGATTATGACTGTGATATCTTATATCATCCGGGGAAAACAAACGTAATGGCTGATGCGTTAAGTAGGAAGGGTAAGGGAAAGCTATCAATGTTAACGACTCAGAATGAGTTAATAACGGAGATGGTAAGAATGAGCTAGAAGTTAAATTACCGAGTGAATCGGTAGAGATGTTATTTACAATGGAGACTCAACCAACAATAGTAGAACGAGTTAATAAAGTACAACTAAGTAACGAGGAGTGAGAGCGACTGAAGAAGAGAATGGAGGATGAAGAGAAGACTAAGTATAACCTTGATAAAGAATGATTACTTTGTTTTAAAGGAAGAATTTGGGTTCCAAATAATTCTGAGTTAAAAGAAGAAATAATTAGAGAGGCCCATAGTTAGAGGTACTCGATACATTCAGGTAGTACTAAGATGTATCAAGACCTTCGATAGAACTTTTGGTGGCCAAACATGAAGAGAGAAATAGCAGAATATGTTAGTAAGTGCTTAACTTGTCAGAAAGTTAAGGTCGAACACCAACGACCAAGTGGATTATTGTAATCACTGGAAATTCTAGAGTGGAAATGGGAGCATATCACGATGGACTTTGTGGTGGGACTTCCAATGACGAGGAAGGGATACGACACTATCTGGGTAATAGTAGATCGGTTGACAAAATCGGCTCACTTTTTACCGATAGGAGTTAGGTATAACCTAGAGCAATTGGCTAAACTTTATGTCAAAGAAATTATTTCAAGACATGGAGTACCTGTTTCGATTGTGTCAGATCGTGATCCACAATTCACATCGAATTTCTGGAGGAGTTTGCAAGAGCAACTAGGAACACAGTTGAAGTTGAGTACATCGTATCATCCTCAGACGGATGGACAAAGTCAAAGGACAATTCAAATATTAGAAGATATGTTAAGAGCTTTCGTTATGGATTTCAAAGGGAGTTGGAATGAACATCTACCTTTGGTGGAATTCGTTTATAATAATAGTTTTTATGCTAGTATAGGCATGCCGCCTTACGAAGTGTTATATGGGAGGAAGTGCAGAACTCCACTATGTTGGGATGAAGTAGGGGAACGTCGGATATTAGGACCTGAGATGCTATAACAAACGGTAGAAATGGTAAATTTAATACGTACTCGATTGGTAGCGGCTCAAGATAGACAAAAAAAAGTATGTGAATCCTCACCGTGAGAAGAGGGAGTTTGAAGTTGGTTTGTATGTCTTTCTGAAGGTGTCACCTTGGAAAGAAAAGATACATTTGGGAAAAAAGGAAAGTTAAGTCCAAGGTTTATAGTACCTTTTGAAATTTTAAGAAGGGTAGAAAAGGTAGCTTTACCTCCAGAGATGGAACGAATACATAATGTGTTTCATGTGTCAGTACTACGTCCTTATAAACCGGACTACAAGCATGTAATAGAGTATGAATCTATTCAGATAGAAAAAGACTTAACGTATGAAGAACTTCTAATTCAGATCATGGATATGAAGGAACAAGTCTTAAGGAATAAGATAATACCATCGGTGAAGGTAATTTGGAGGAACCACAATGTCGAAAAAGCAACGTGGGAACTCGAGAGTAAAATGAAAGAAAATTTTCCCCATTTGTTTTAGTAATTGTATCGAGATTCTGGGGACAGAATCCTTATAAGGGGGGAAGAATGTAACTCCCGAGAAAACTCGGATTTTATATGAATTAAATATTTATTTGATTATTGGAATTAAATGAATTTAATTGTTTATTTACATGAGTAAAGTGTTTAAAGGTCGTTCTATGACCTATAATGTGCGGATGTGGTTAGGATTCTGGCTATGTGCTAGGATTAATTGTTTTTAATTTCCAAGACAAAAATAAAAGATTTCCGAGAAATTTCCGTAAAAACACTATTCGTACATTTCTGCTCGGGAATTAGTTATGAATTTCTGAGAAACACATAATGATAAAATTCTAAGACAAGATGGAATATCCAATAATATTTTAGTTATGGCAAACAAAGTTTTTCGCCTGCAGACTTAAACCCTAAGTATTAGGAAAAGTAAGTTTCGAGAATTAAGTGACTATGTATGATAATTATAGTTATTATACGTGAGAAGTACTGGTATGATACTAGTTGTTATGCGAGTATAGTATGAAGATTATTATGACGTATAATATGAATATCGTACGAGTTATATACGAAGAAAATATGAGAATTATACGAGTAGAATACGATTGGTTCTTAATGGACTTTAGTAATTGGACTTAGATTTATGTCAAGCCCAACGTTATATGAAATCAAGCCCAAGATAAGCCCGATATTAATTAATTTTAAGCCCAAACCAGAAAACCAAACCGTAGGTCAAACCGATGGATCACCGGATGGGTAAAACCCATGGGGCAACCCATGGGGAAACCCATGTGGGACCACCAAAGTGGCATGTGGGTCGGCCACTTGGTGGCCAAGTAAAGTGGTTTTACTTGGTGGAAAAAAATGAATACTAAGGAGGTGGACCATTTGACCATGTTGCCCTCCACCTGATTTTCTATAAAAGGAAGCTATGTTGGTTCATTTGTTGTTTTCACCAACATTGAACATTATATTGAGAGGGAGAGAGAGAAGATCATTAACAAGTAATCAAGAGGAATCAAAGCAATATAATCAAGCATAAGTCAAGAACGCGAAGATCATTAGGTAATAATACATAAACTTTAGTTTTTGATTTTTTTTTCTATTCATGTTTCATAGAGAAGTATGAATTGGTGGAGCATATCTCTTCCGGAGTAATAAGGATGGCTATTAGTGGTTTAAAACATTAATAAATCATGTATAAATAAGAATCATAAGCGTTTAAGTGAGTTTTAATCAAAGAAAACAATTAAAATGTTGATTTGTTTGTTGATGGACAAATTAAAAACCATCAAGTATAGGTTATATGCATATTTCTTTGTTAGGTTATAGATAACATGTGACGCCCCCAAATCCGGGTACTTAAAACCTGAAACCATTTCTATAAGCTGAATAATGCTAACAATAATAACAATAATATAAAGTTCAAACTTAATTTACATATGCATCAAAGTTTACTCCCAGGTACGAGACCTTTAAACATTCATTACTTCATAGATAATAATTATAATTGTCTTAATAAACTATAACTATTACACAACACATTATAAATCTCATTCGTATAGCTTTCCTTTCCCCTTGTTCTTGCCTGAGCCTTCAAGTTGATCATACTTAACTGAAAACATTTAAATTTAAAGCAAGAATGAGCATTGGATTGCCGAGCAAGTAATAAAAACAATATATATTAGCTGAAAGAATTAAATATTTCCTTTGAAAGACACTTCTACAACGAATCAACAGTTGTGAAGTAAGCTGAACCAATAATAACAACATATCATTTCAATATGAAATTTTTGAAACTACGTACAGACTATAACTGGAGATCAGTCAACATACTATGAACATTGTTTTCTATTTTCGAAAAGGTTAAACATAAATTCATCTGTAAACCGTCATAACTTATGGGCACGGGGGGTGATCAGTACGTTATGCTCTGTTTTGATCAATACTACATGTAAGAACGATATTATCGTTCACTCTATCCACCTTAGGTGCACAAAAGTTTTTCCATATTTGGGATGTTCATACTTAGTCGGGAATCCAAATCAAAACAATCTGGTTGGATACAATAACGTTCTATCTTGTTTAATAATATTTTTATATCTAGCTGAATCAAATAGCTTAGACGGCTTTTAAGTCAACATATACATACTTGAAATCAATAAGTATGTATCAACATATAATTAAATACAATGGTTATCCAAGTGGGGACACTTGTCTAACCCTATATACAAATTAACGAACAGAATAAATATCTAAATTATACAATAATACAATGATCGGATAATGTAAGAACTTGTATGAATACAAAGATTGGATACATAATCAATAATAATAGAGTTAATAATCTAGCACAATAATAATATAATTCTGAAACTTTCTTACTCATGTTCATTGCATAAAGTAAATACAAAGGTAAGATACTTGCGTGAGCTGCTGCTTACAATAACGCAACTTAGATTAATCTCTTATACAATGACCTATCAGTAATAAGATCATTCGTTCAATTAGAATAATATATCGTAACACATAGTACTACTAATTGCAGTCAGCACATAACCTAATCACATTATCACATATGTTTAACAGTCATTGGATCATAAACAAACACATATCTATTCAATTTATCTAAGTCCAGATCAATTTCTAAAATATTTTTATATACCGACGGCTTTATCGGGTAATTATCGAGTCTAAAACTCTATCGTGTAGTTCAATATTCGTTTAGATATTTTAAATATCAGTTATATTATTTTTCATAGCCTTATAATAATTTTTAAATAATTATTATAATTTATCATGAATTTTCAAACACTGAAATCATTATTAAATGATTTAAATATTAACTAATTCTATTATCATTAATATTTAATTAATATTAAACTATTAATGAAACCATTGCCAAAATATTAAAGTTATTTAATATTAGATTGGTCGAGGAATATTCGTTTTAAAATGGAATATTTGTACAACGACACAATCATTGGTGGACCCCACAATGGAGGTACTGTCGTAGTTAGAAAATGACTGAAATATTTTTAAAAATAACGGCGAAAGTTTTACCGTTAAACTACCCGGTGGTTAAAGTACAGTAATACGCGTGGTTGCATAGTAGCATACGATATTGATTATTGATGCTTACGTGAGAAGTCACTCAGTTATACTCAATTATTGCTACAGTAATTGCTGCATAATATCTCTCATATTATTGATTCAATTATTATCTCAGTATCATCTGCATAATATTTATTATTATTAAATCAATAATTGAGACGACAAAATTATTCATATTATTATCTGCAATATTTACGATGTCTAGAAAGTTCTATCTATGAGAGGTTTGGTCACCTAATTGCGCGCCAATAGGGAGAAATCTTTATCGAAAATCCCCCTTTTTTCTGGGAACGATCTGGTTGTTAAATATTTTGAGTTATAATATTAATGATGAATAAGTTTGTGTTGATTAAAGACTAAATTGATATTTTCATTGTGTTGGGATTATTAGTGTTAGTGGAAATCGACATCTATTCCGATAATAATTGAGGTTTGGAGGTTATATTGACCAATCAGGTAATTAATCAGATAAATGAGCAATTAATTGCTATTAATTCACATGCTTATAACTATTTATTCACATGTGTGTACTATTGATTCAAATGCATGTACTATTAGGGGAGGTGGTGCAAGATTTATAATATTTGCATGACTAAATTAAAAATGGAGGTATAGATGAAGGTACTATACTGTAATTATTTTTTATTGTACTATTGAGTCACATGATTGTACTATTGATTCACATGATATACTATTAGAGGAGGTGGTGCAAGTTTGATAATACTTGCAGGACTAAATTAAAAATAAAGGAAAAGATGAAGGTATTATACTGTAATATTTTGAGCCCCAAAACGTGCAATTATCAAAATTATATTTTCCTATAAATAGAAGCTCATTCTCACCAATTCACTAAGACTCGCAAGAGCAATTATAGAGAGAGAAGTTATTGAGAGAAAGAAGAAGAGTAGTCTACTACTTTACTATTCCAGTATCCAGTCTTCTTCTGAGGTAGGGGGTATTATTTATTTCATATTCAAAAGAGATATTATTTTTCGTATTTGTATGGATATTATCTTCGTTCAATATTTTTATGGAATAATATTTTCTTCCATACTCTTTAGTATGTAAGTAATATTATTTCGTTTCATATTCCTACTTCTACACTCATTTTGTTGAAGTATTGCTTCTATACTCCGTGAAATTAGTAGAATATCCTTGATATTTGCGCTTCATCCAGTATCTTTTCATAGAAATATTTTTTTCTGAGTTTTCTTGATAATTATTGATCTTTTAATGCCAAAATACTATTCATGAGTTATTTTTATGGGTTACTATTCACCCAGTTACTATTCACTCGGGTATTCGGGGCACTTTTCGTGCCAGAGTACTATTCACGGGTTACTATTCACCTAGTTACTATTCACTCGAATATTATTCATTCGAGTATTTGGGGCACTTTTCATACCAGGGTACTATTCACGAGGTACTATTCCTGAAGTACTATTAAAAAGATACTATTCACAGGGTACTATTCACCCGAAAGATATATTTTTTTCTGTCCAAATTATTTTTGATACATGAATATTATTCTTGAATTTTACTCCACAAAGTTGTATCATGTGGCCAGTTTGATTATTATTGAATTCTAGATAAATTAAATTATAAATCTTTAAAAATTTATTATTTGCTTTCTTTTAATTGAATTCTTGTATATATCATTGTCATCATCATCATGCTTATATTGTGATGATAGTCATCTTTGGCTTACGTGCATAGATGGACTATTGATTGGTATGATTATGACCAGGGATCATTCGGTATAATCATGACCCGTAATGTTATAAATGATGTTGTAAAAGTCCTCATTGGCCCGCAGTGCATTGATGGACAGTTATTGGTATGATTATGACCATGGATTATTTGGTATAATCATGATCATTGATGATTACATGAATATCTTTGGCCCATAGTGCAGGGATGATTCGATGATGTGGTTTATTTATTAAGCTGAGTCTCAGCGATAAAGTTGATGAAAAACTTTTTAAATCATAGAAGATAGTAGATATCATGCTCTACTTGACTCGTCTAATAGATTGTTTGTTCCGCTGCAGTTGTTGATCTAAAACTTGTTGTCTATTATATTCTATCAGTTTTTATAATGTTGAAGGCTAAGGATAATTTATTCTACATTATCTTAGTCATAATATTTCTTACTGGGCTAGTTGAGCTCACCATTTGTTTTCATTGTTCTCTTCAAGAAACGAGAATACAGCTGGGACTAGTCGGGGAACGGAGTGACGGTCCAGATGTTTGCATTAGTAGTCCTCACTATTCAGTGAAATAGTGTGATAATAAATGTAATAAGAACTCCATTTGAGTTTGAATACTGTCTAGAAGACAATATTCGTATTAAAACTCTGAGCTTATATTTTGTCGTATTTTACACGACAGTTGTATAATTGAGTTCTATTCGAATTTTGTACCATGTATTTGGCGACTCAAAATGGGTGATGTATACCTATTTTGGGGGCATCACAATTGGTATCAAAGCTTAGGGATATGATCCCTGGCTGAGATGTGAGACTAGAACTAGGAGGGGAGAGACGGGTAATTCCTTCGCTAGTATGACCTACTTAAGTTTATTTGTTATTTAATAGGTCGGTCAGAATATAGGGATAATATGTGGCATATCAATTAACCCTTGGTTTGAAACTATATTCTAGAATGATATCTGAAATATAGGAAATGAGCAATGGATGAATAATAAAACAGAGGAAGTAGCCTATGAGCTAGGATTTGAAATCCTTATCTCTTCGAACTACTAGGTACGTAAATTTTGAGGGCGAAATTTCATAAGGAGGGGAGATTGTGAGACCCCGAATTTTATGAAATGAAAGTATTCAATTTTCTTATAATTATTCTATTTAGTAAATGGTTAAATTAATAAAAGGTTAAAGTTAAGGGTGATATATGAATTTTTTTTAAAGTAAGCAAGTTGATATAAAATATTCGTTGTGTCGAGGAATATTAGATTGGTTGAGGAATATTCGTTTTAACATAGAATATTCGTTCAACGACACAATCAATTGTGGACCCCATAACGGAGGTACTGTCGTAGTTAGAAGATGACTGAAATATTTTTAAAAATAACGGCGAAAGTTTTATCGTTGAACTGCTCGGTGGTTAAAGTACAGTAATACGCGTGATTACATAGTAAAATACGGTATTGATTATTGATGCTTACGTGAGAAGTCACTCAGTTATACTCAAATATTACTACAGTAATTCCTGCATAATATCTCTCATATTATTGATTCAATTATTGTCACAGTATCATCTGCATAATATTTATTATTATTAAATCAATAATTGAGACGACAAAATTATTCATATTATTATTTGCAATATTTACGATGTCTAGAAAGTTCTGTCTAGGAGAGGTTTGGTTACCTAATTGCGCGCCAATAGGGAGAAATCTTTATCGGAAAGCACCTCTTTCTTGGGAACGATCTGGTTGTTAAATATTTTGAGGTATAATATTAATGATGAATAAGTTCGTGTTGATTAAAGATGACATTGATATTTTCATTGTGTTGAGATTATTAGTGTTAGTGGAAATCGACATCTATTCCGATAATAATTGAGGTCTGGAGGTTATATTGATCAATCGGGTAATTAATCAGATAAATGAGCAATTAATTGCTATTAATTCACATGCTTATAACTATTTGTTCACATGTGTGTGCTATTGATTCAAATACATGTACTATTAGGGGAGGTGGTGCAAGATTGATAATACTTGCATGACTAAATTAAAAATGGAGGTATAGATTAAGGTACTATACTATAATTATTTTTTATTGTACTATTGAGTCACATGATTGTACTATTTATTCACATGATATACTATTAGGGGAGGTGGTGCAAGTTTGATAATACTTGCAGGACTAAATTAAAAATAAAAGAAAAGATGAAGGTATTATACTATAATATTTTGAGCCCCAAAACGTGCAATTATCAAAACTATATTTTCCTATAAATAGAAGCTCATTCTCACCAATTCACTAAGACTCACAAAAGCAATTATAGAGAGAGAAGCTATAGAGAGAAAGAAGAAGAGTAATCTACTACTTTACTATTTCAGTATTCAGTCTTCTTCTGAGGTAGGGGTATTATTTATTTCATATTCAAAAGAGATATTATTTTTCGTATTTGTATGGATATTATCTTCGTTCAATATTTTTATGGAATAATATTTTCTTCCATACTCTTTAGTATGTAAGTAATATTATTTCGTTTCATATTCCTACTTCTAAACTCATTTTATTGAAGTATTGCTTCTATACTCCGTGAAATTTGTAGAATATCATTGATATTTGCGCTTCATCCAGTATCTTTTCATAAAAATATTTTTTTCTGAGCTTTCTTGATAATTATTGATCTTTTTATGCCTGAATACTATTCATGAGTTATTTTTTATGGATTACTATTCACCCGGTTACCATTCACTCGAATATTATTCACTCGGGTATTCGGGGCACTTTTCGTGCCGGAGTACTATTCACGGATTACTATTCACATGGTTACTATTCACTTAAATATTATTCATTCGGGTATTTGGGGCATTTTTCATGTCTGGGTAATATTCACGAGGCACTATTCCTGAAGTACTATTCATAGGGTATTATTCACGGGGTACTATTCACCCGAAAGATATATTTCTTTTCTGTCCAAATTATTTTTGATACATGAATATTATTCTTGAATTTTACTCCACAAAGTTGTATCATGTTGACAATTTGATCATTATTGAATTCTGGATAAATTAAATTATAAATCTTTAAAAATTTATCATTTGCTTTCTTTTAATTGAATTTTTATATTATCATTTTCATCATCCTCATGCTTATATTGTGATGATAGTCATCTTTGGCTTACTTTCATAGAAGGACTGTTGATTGGTATGATTATGACTAGGGATCATTCGGTATAATCATGACTCGTAATATTATAAATGATGTGGTAAAAGTCCTCATTGGCCCGTAGTGCATTGATGGACAATTATTGGTATGATTATGACCAGAGATTATTCGGTATAATCATGACCATTGATGATTACATGAATATCCTTGGCCCGTAGTGTAGGGATGATTCGATGATGTGATTTATTTATTAAGCTGAGTCTCAGCGTTAAAGTTGATGAAAAACTTTTTAAATCATAGAAGATAGTAGATATCATGCTCTACTTGACTCTTCTAATGGATTGCTTGTTCCGCTGCAGTTGTTGATCTAAAACTTGTTGTCTATTATATTCTATCAATTGTTATACTGTTGAATACTAAGGATAATTTATTCTACATTATCTTAGTCATAATATTTCTTACTGAGCTATTTAAGCACATCCTTTAATTTCATTGTTCTCTTTAGGAAATGAGAATATAGCTGGGACTAGTCGGGGAACGGAGTGACGGTCCAGATATTTGCATTAGTAGTCCTCACTATTCAGTGAAATAGTGTGATAATAAATGTAATAAGAACTCCATTTGAGTTTGAATACTGTCTAGAAGACAATATTCGTATTAAAACTCCCAGCTTATATTTTGTTGTATTTTACACGACAGTTGTATAATTAAGTTGTATTTGAATTTTGTACCATGTATTTGACTACTCGGAATGAGTGATGTATACCTATTTTGGAGGCGTCACAAGGTTAATTAGTAGAAATGGGGACACAAAGGCAAATGATATTATCTCACAAAAGTCATAGGTGTTGGAAATTAGGACATGAATGTTGTCGTTATTATCCCACAATAGTTGGATAGGCAAAGATTTTGGACTATTTGGCTCGACCGTTAGGTATTTAAGTGAGAAAATTGTAACACTTCAACCCAACATTGAAATATGTGGGATAGTTTGATATGTATATAAATTATCAACCTACTGCTAATATAGTAAATTCAGTCATGAGCTTTTAGATATACTTATAATAATCTAAGATAACCAAAAAATTACTAGTGAGACAGTAGTTGATACAACATGATTTGATTTGAATTCAGAATTTGACATAGATTGTTATATGATTTGAACCTGTTAACTCAAAAATGAGTTGACCTCCGGCCTGTCCGGCCACAAACGAGTCTATCACTACCAACCTTAGACTAGCTACTTAAGCATACCAAATTACACCGAGTCGACCTTTACTGGCAACAAGTGAAAGTTTATTGCTAATAAAAAGATGACTGCTCAGCATATTTAACACATTCAATTTTGTAATACTTTTTTAGTTCTGTAAGAATATTTTCTGGGATTATATTAATTGTAGTTATATAAAATCAGGTTAATCGATCGATATAATTCAGTATAACATATTGTTTCTAATTAAGTATAATGTGAATTGGTTAATGCGGATAATATAAGCAAAATTTTGGGCTTCTGATGAGCATGTTCACATGGTTACCAATATAGACTAATATAAATAAATAACTAGCATAAGAATTACTAAGAAAGTTATTAAAGGTTTCTCATAAAGGCAACGTCTAGGGAATCAAAGGAGCAATATCTTGTTCATCTAAAAAAATCAATTTTGTTGCGTTCATTGTGAAATTAAAACAAGGAACACAAAATTATTATTTTTTATATGTTCTAGATATTGTTCTTTATTCTATCTTCGTTAAAGAATAGAATTAATTATTATGAATTAATTTTTACAAGTTCAACTTCTAAGCAGACAAGCTCGAGTAAAATTGAAGTTAAATGGGCTGAGGCCTAGGATGAAGCATAGGAAAGGGGCCCGGAGGAGAACTAAGAAAAACTTACCTTCAATATCGCATCCTGAATTTCTACTGAAAGGAGACTCGAATATATGATCTTGCATAATAAAGAGAAAATTCTTTACCAATAGACTAACATCTTTGATCTTTATTACATGCTAACCTGATTTTGTGTTATACACAAGGCTTATCTTTAATTTTGTGATTAATATTTATGATGCATATCAAGTGAAAAATAATTGGATTAAAAGAATATATATTTTTGTATTCCTTCCAAAAGTCTCCAGTTGTTCGAGCCAGAAATACAAAGCTTGACCTGCCCTTGGTACAAACATTCATATATGCAAATGAGAATACAATGATTCCCCTTTGCACGTCTGCAAAATAAAGCCCCTTTGCACATGTCTGCACTATAAATTGTTCAGCAATAGATTACAACCCTATATACAATTATGATAATAACCCTAGAAACATGATAATAGCCCTATAAGTATACTATGATAACCCTAAGAAATCAAGAATATGCGTGATGACGGTCAAATGAATCATAATCATGTTGAGTTGGTCCTTGATTATGTCAAGCATTTGAGGATAACCTCTTTGCACTGAAGCAGACAAAATATACAAGGATGCCTAGGGTAGAAAAACTTATTAAAATTTTGACAAAATCAATCCATTCAACCCTCAAATAAAATAGCAATAGGACTAAAAACTAGCAATACACAACGAATTTGGAAAGAAAAAAATAAGTTAGTAGGGAGAATCATGGGGAAATATGGTAAATATCTCAATCAATACGCCAAATCATAACAATCCACCACGCTTCCAGGCCCAACCTCAATGTTGGTCCATTTTCCCAACTATGATGGCTTTCACTCAGTTTTTTCTTAACACATGTAGTTCTTTTCACAGGTAGCCTAGTAATTAAAATAGTGACTTCTCTGTTATCAAATGTTAATAATCTCAACTTATACGCCAAAAGTAATATGACTGGTGGAACACAAAATTAAATTCGAACTCTTAAACTTAAGTACAATAACTCAAACCCCTTAACTAGCCAATTCCAATTTTCACTTTGAGAAGTAATATCCATCTTCTGAATCCAATACAAATATGTCAGCCACCTCAGGTAACCTAAAGCTCACCTTCTTTTTTCTCTTCCCACCTTGTCTTTTGCAGCTCACTATATATGCATCCTCCTCCAACTCTTCATCATCATCAACCTCCATTTTCATTCTGTCCAAAGAAAACCTATCTCTAGGCTGCAATTTATAGGCGGTAGCCACAACACTTTCCTCAAATGAAGGATAAATTCTATTCAAGCTAGGTGAATTCAAGATCCACTCTTGTAGAGTGAGTTTCTCCGGTGGTTGAGGCCGAGGTGATAACTGTCTCTTTTTATTCTTCTTGGTGTCCCATAATGATGAGCACTTGGGCTTCATGAACTCAAAAATGGATGTCGATGAACTGATGCTGCTCCCTCTATCAAAACCTTGGTTTGCTAATGTTTTGGGGCTCTTCTGCACCAGATAATTAAGACCACATATATTTGATCCCATTTTTTTCACACTCTTGGAGTTGATCATGATTGAAAAATACTATGTTGGAGATGGTTTTAGTCCTTTTGGTTAGTTCTTGACATAATTATGGGACATTATAAAGGAGATACTAGCTAGGCGGGTTGTACTATAGAGAGGAGAACTTTTCTAGGAACATATAGCTTAGGTAGTTAATATCAATGAAAGAATGAGGATAAGAGGAGCCAGAGATGAATTTGGATTTTGTATCTAATTAATTAGATGAGTCCAAATCTTTCTGCTCATTTCTTGTCTGATTATATTGTTATGAAGTCTACCCTATTTAGAGCTGGCAATATATTTGGAAAATCATATATATTACAACTCGAACTTAACTAGATCCATTGGGTTGGATATCTATATTTTATAAATCAGGTTGGACAGAGTTTATTGGTTGTCCAAATTAATATGGTTCCAAACCAGTTTAACTACTATTTGACCCAAATTTATTAAAATCACCTCTTACTTTATTTTACTCTCCCCCATATCTGAAATAGTTCGGCGGCATTAGAAAATTGATACAGAGATATTACAGGGAAAGTTAGGAAAATTTCTGTTTTTTTGTAATCTTTGTTTTAGATGATTTCAACTTTTTTATTTTCTTTTTTTTTATCTTACCTTTTTCTACAACCCAATTGCTTTTAATTTTAAAATTACTAAACTTTACGTTGACCATTTGTGGAGCAATGAACAGGTTTACAACTTTACATAAGTATTTACATATTATATATATTTCATCCATTTCAAAATTAAATATTGTTAACGCCAAGTTTCGCCGGCGCGTCCAATCACAGAATCCACGCGCTAGAACCTGCACAGTAACAGATCACACAGAAGCTTGACGGCTTGTGCCGCCGGAGGATAGTTCCGGTGTGAGAATGAGTACAGGCCGTTACAAGGGTAAACAATGGAGGCTAAGTGTTTAATGCTCAAAAGTAGGTATTACCTCATAATGTTAACCTAGGCCTTGTATTTATAGAGCTCACCACCTTAGAATCCTTCTCCCAGTCAGATTAGGACTCCTAGTGCATGTTAGTTACCATAACTTGGGTCCAACACAATCTCCTTAAAAGGTGCAAGTAGAATCCAATCCTACCACTACCTTTGGAGTTACCGTGTATGAATAGGCACCCGGACTTTGCACGCAGGAGAGCCCACTGTGCAGGCCCAACCGGTCCTGTAACCTGATCTGGGCTTCGGCCCAAGGGACTCGAAGACCCGACCCCGAACATCACAAGACTGGGTTCAGTTCTGTCCCCAAAGGACTCAGATGCCGACCCGAACACCTCCACTATCTTTATGGGCTTCAACCCATCGGTCCCTCAAATTCTTCCGACAGAAGGCCTTCGGCCCATATGGGGGGTCGGTAAAACGCTCCCGAACATTGCCCCCCAGTCTCTAGTTATAACACATTTATGACTAGAGACTTGGAAAGTCGCAACAGCTAATGATGAGACGTCTAGGGGAGTCCAACGGTCTATTATAGATATTTAAAACGTTGCACGCCTTTTAACGCCTGGACCCACCTTAAACATTTATTACCCGCCCTGGGGTTCCGCGCCGTACAACTTATAAAAACCCTACGTCCCCTTCATTATCACCTTTACTGACTCCTCCTCCTCAAACCCTCTCATTTTAAATTTTCCGGCAAGGTGATTTCCGGCGAAATACCGTTCCCTCGTATTCACCATTTTCCTCATCTCTTTCAGCGTTTGAGTGCTATTTTTGCTCATTCCTTCCTCTAAACTTCTTGTTTTCTTAATATTCCCCTTGAAATGGCAGATTCCAGCATCATTCCGGCAACTGAACCTACCATTGTCACCACCGGCGACCTTCTAGTGGTCGAACTACCGCCTGTCCCGGTCGAAATATCCGTGGAGAACGCCGAGTCCCGATCTCGTCGTCTCTATGCTTTAGAAACCGACTATGCAGTCATCAACATCCATCACACCCTCCCAACTATCCGACATCCGCTCTTCGTTCAACATCCCCAAAGAGTATAAGCTTCGGGTGGCCGAGGCTAGCGAGAGGATGTATCACAGTCCCGAAGGTGGTTGGGTAGCCGTCCACCTCTACGCCCTGAAGTACGGGATTCGGTTTCCCCTACACGAGTTCATATCCTCTTTTCTTTGTCTGGTCGGGGTCGGGTTCGCCCAATTGGCGCCGAACTCCTATATCCAACTCGTCAGCTTCATACCCCTCTGCCAGGAGGCTGGTATCACACCCGGGCTGGACTTTTTCTTTGTCCTATTTTCTGTCTGCCGGTCAAAGGAGCCCGGTCTCCGGCACCTGAACCGTGTTCCAGGCCGAGAGACTTTCGTGAAGACCCCTTCGAGCAATAAGGGATGGCACTCCCAATGGTTCTTCATGAAAGGTACCGATCTCAACCTTCTGTCAGACTGGGCTGGTCCCGACGACACCCCAATAAAGGTTACCAAATTCCCGAAGGGTCGTGCTGCTGCTTTCAAAAAGTTTTACGCCATTCTGAAGCAGACCAGCTGGGGTGTGGGGATCGTTTCAAACGAATCGTGGCTTTATGAACACGGTTGTAAGTAGTCATACCCGAACCTATGTGTCTGTATTCCCGTCTTTCTATTATTGTTTCTTTTTAATAACCTTTTTGTCTTATGTCGTAGTGACCATCTTCAAGCCCGATGATGCCGAAGCGGCTCTGACCCCACTTCCGATCATAGCCGAGCCCATCCACCCCCTTGCCGCTGAGGATACTCCTTCTGACGAGGCTGTCCTCATCACTGAATTGTTTGTTGGTTCGTCAACAGGGCCTCCTCCTAATTCATCTAAAGCCGACATTTCCACAAAAAACGTGTTGGAGATGAAAGGGGCTGATAAGATGGCCTTGCTGAAAAAGGCCAAGAAGAGGCCCTCCTCTGTCCGAGCTCCTTTCAAGGCAATCCCTGCGGCCCAGCCGAAGCCTGCTCCCAAACCGACTCCTCCCCCGCCTGTCTTAGTAACAATGGTCGAGGATTCGGAGGATACCGAGGATCGGCCTCTTGTACGGCCCTCGAAGAAGCCCCGTCTGATCGAGGGACCTGTCGAGGAGGTTACGGGCCCAATCCCTGCTGCGACCCCGACGTCCAAAGCTAGTTCTTCTGAGGGATCGCCGACTACCTGTTGGCCGAAGAGTCCCTCTGATAAATTCCCCTTCTACTTGCTTGATCAGTTCAGGCTCTCCGGTGACGATGATCGGTTCAAGAACTTTTCATCCGAGGATTTTCTGGTTACCTATCTCAAGGCTCAGACTCAGGTATTCATCCTCATTTGTATATATTTTTCCTTACTGATCCTTTGTATTTTATCTGACCGATATGTCTTCTATACTTAGGCTAATGCTATCCTTTCTCGAGCGATCGCTCCACTTGCTCGGTCGACAAAGAGAGAGCTTCAACTGGGAACCGATATGGACCTTCTCCAGGCCGAGCTGAGGGGTCGGGATTCGGAGCTGAAGAGAGAAAGAGATCTTCATGCCGACACCCGAAACAAAGTGACGAAGGCTGAGCGTCGAATCGCCGAGCTCGAAGACCAACATTCCTTATTACAACAAGAGTTCGTCGGTCTTGATGGTCACGCAAAAAAGTTGGTTCGGGACAAGGAGATTCTGGTCGAGGAGAATAAGACCTTGGTGGGGAACCTCCACGCCGTCGAGGATCATATCAATCGGATGCACGATCAAGTAAGAACACTGATCGCTGCGAACAGTACCTTGGAGGCAGAACGGGCTGTCATCAAACAAGTGGCCGTCAAGGAATATGAAGAATCGCCTGCCTTGACTGATAAGATTATGGCCCAGTTTGCTGAAGGGGTCGAAGTTTATCGGGAGAAGGCGAGAGCGAAGCTTGTTGACGCCGGCCTGGATGCTTCGGTACTTGATTCTTCCGACGAGGAGTCCGATGCTGATGAGGGTTCTCCTTAGTTCCTCCTGATACTGTTCTGCCTATTTGCATTTTTCTTGTCTTAGTTTTGTAGCTCCCCTGATCAGTGATGGTGTATGTACCCGAATCCTGTCTGATCGGAAATTATAAAAAATTTTATAAGTATAAATGAAATACACTTTTTGGCCCATGAATGTTTGTTATCAGTTGTACTTAGAACTAATCTCGATTCGTTATATTCCTCCAAACTTTCCGATCGGATTGCCCTTAGAGTTTATCTGATGGTGATGGGTCCGACAGTTATTCCCAGGACTTATCTCGATTAGGGATATCCTTTCGAACCTCTTGATCGGATAGTACCCGACATCTATTTGTTAAGAATGTGTTTGAACTCTCGGTCAGTTATGCTCGGGACTTATCTCGATCAGTGGTGTCTTTCAGAACCTCTTGATCGGATAGAGCCCGAAGCGTGCCTGTTCGGATAGTAACAAAACTCATGAATATAGATGAAGTCTCATATTAACCGAAACGAAACTTTCATTTATTAAATTGAATCGGTTGCATAGACAAAAGTAAGAATAACACAACTATTACTGGTAAATTTTCTAAGTCTTCCAGCATGCCATGTATTCGTTACCTCCGAACCGTTCATTGCTCGAAGCCGATATGTTCCAGGCTTCGGCACTCCAACCACTTCATAAGGACCTTCCCAGTTAGGCATTAACTTGCCAGTGTTCTGGGGGGTTGAAGCCTCCGACTCCCGGAGGACTAGATCTCCTACTGCAAACCTCCTAGATTTCACCTTCTGATTATAGTGTCTGGTTGTCCGCTGCTGATAGATTGCCAACCTCATCACAGCCGAATCCCGAACTTCGTCTAGCAGTTCCAGATTTGTTCTCAAGCCCTCATCATTGTATAATTCTTTGTATTGGCTGACCCGCAGGGTGGGAGACCCGATCTCCACAGGAATTAGAGCATCGGTCCCAAATGTCAGTCTGAATGGGGAGTCACCCGTTGTAGTTCTTGGAGTAGTTCGGTACGACCATAAAACAGATAACAGCTCTTCGGGCCACCGACCTTTTAATTCATCCAGCCTACGCTTTATCCCGTTGAGTAGGGTTCGATTGGTTACTTCCACTTGACCGTTCGACTGAGGGTGGGCAACCGAAGTCTTTCGGTGTTGGATCCCTAGATCCTTCAGAAAGCCCTCGAATTTTGACCCGACGAACTGTCTGCCATTGTCTGAGACAATCGCCATCGGGATGCCGAACCGGTAGACTATTCCTTCTTTGGCAAACTTTAAACACTCCTGCTCGGTTATCCTTTGCAATGGCTTGGCCTCGACCCACTTCGTCATGTAATCGATGGCCACGATCACAAAACTGACCTGTCCCTTAGCTTTTGGTAGGGGGCCTAGGATGTCAATCCCCCATACAGCAAAGGGAATTGGAGATAGGACCGAGTACAACTCTTCGGGAGGTTGATGTGGAACGTTGCTGTTCATCTGACACTTGGGGCATCTCCTGACAAATTCCTTGGCTTCTGTATAGATAGTTGGCCAGTAATACCCTTGCCTCAATATTTTATGTGCCAGTGATTTTTCTCCCATGTGGTCCCCGCAGATCCCTTCGTGCACCTCTCGAAGTGTGTAGTCTGCCTCTGAGGGAGTCAAGCATTTGAGCAGTGGAGAGCTAAAGGCTCTTCGGTAAAGATCTCCATCAATGAGGACGAAGTTCGAGCTTCGATGTTTGACTTGCCTGGCTAGAATTCTGTCCAAGGGTAGGGTCCCGTCGGCCAAATATGAAATATAAGGAGTGAGCCAGCAATCGAGTCGATCCAAAGTTAGGATTTCTGTCTTCGGGACACTGGGTTTTTCCAGAACCTCTAAATATACTGATCCATCAAAAGAGCTTGCTTCGGTAGTCGCCAATCTGGCAAGGGCATCTGCTATGGTGTTTTCTGATCGATCCACCCCCAAGCAGATGTGCGATGCAAAGTATGTGAGCTTATCTCTTAACTCAGCCAGATATTTGGTCATCCTCGTCCCTCGAGCTTCATACTCGCCCGATAACTGCTTGACCACCAGCTGTGAGTCACTGTAAATGATTAACCTTCGCACTTCTAGGCTTCGGGCCAATCGTATCCCTGCTAAGATGGCCTCGTACTCTGCTTCGTTGTTCGTGGCCTTGAAGCCGAATCGAATGGCTTGTTGGACCTTGAACCCTTCTGGACTTGTCAAAATGACCCCTGCTCCACTGACGTCTGAAGTGGATGATCCATCCACGTATAATGTCCACGAGGTCTGCCCCGGTTGTGCTTCGGCCACTATGTTCGTCTCCGGCTCTGTGAAAGAGCACTCTACTACAAAATTTGCCAACGCCTTCCCTTTGATTGCCGTTCGGGGATGATACTCTATAGCAAATTGTGTCAATTCCATCGCCCATGCAGCCAGCCGACCTGACACCTCGGGTTTATGTAGAATTTTTTTCAAAGGCTGATTCGTGTAGACCACTACCACTCGACCCTGGAAATAGTGCCTAAGTTTCCTGCTAGCAATTATGAGGGCGTAGGCGAACTTTTCCAGGTTCGGGTATCTCATCTCTGCGTCCCTGAGAACATGGCTGACGTAATATACCGGAAATTGCTTGCCTCCCTTATCCCTCATCAGTGCCGCCCCTACTTCCATCGGGCTGGCAGCTAAGTATAAGTATAAAGGTTCAGAGGCAACCGGTTTCATCAACAATGGTGCCGAACCCAAATACCTTTTGATCTCTTGGAACGCGTCTTCGCATTCTGAAGTCCACTGAAAGCTTTTGTCATTTTTCGGACCCTTGAGAGTGTCGAAAAAGGGTAGACACCTTTCTGCTGACTTTGACATGAATCTCCAAAGGGCTGCGATTCGGCCCGTCAGCCTCTGGACATCCTTGTACGTCTTCGGAGATTTCATGTCTAAGATAGCCAAAAAATTTTCGGGATTGGCCTCGATTCCCCTTTTACTGACCAGATATCCCAGGAATTTTCTGGAACCCAATCCGAAGGTACACTTGGTCGGGTTCAGCCTCAGATGGTGTTGCCTTACCGTCTCGAAGCAGTCTGCCAAATCCTCTAGATGATCTCGGGCTGACATGCTTTTGACGATCATATCATCTACGTACACTTCCATACTCCTTCCCAGCTGTTTTCTGAATACGAAGTTCATCATACGTTGATAGGTTGCCCCTGCGTTTAGCAGTCCGAAGGTCATTTTTCGATATGCATATATTGCCCGATGAGTGATGAAGCTAGTCTTCGGGATATCCTCCTTGTGCATCGAGATTTGGTGGTATCCCGAGAAGGCGTCCATGAAACTTAGCATTCCATATCCTGAAGTGGCATCTATCAGCTGGTCTATGTTGGGTAAGGGGTAGAAGTCCTTAGGGCATGCCTTGTTCAGGTCTGTGTAGTCGATGCACATCCTCCATTTCCCATTTTGCTTCTGAACCAATACCACATTAGCCAGCCATTCGGGATAGTCGATCTCGAAGATGAATCCCGCCTCTAATAATTTAGCAACCTCTTCATCTATGATCTTCTGTCTTTCCAGGGCAAAGATCCTTCTTTTCTGTATCACAGGCTTCTTTTTAGGATCGGTATGAAGCCTATGCAGTGCTACTAATCTGCTTACCCCGGGCATGTCACTGGGTTCCCAAGCAAAGATGTCGGCGTATACCCTGAGTAATTCCACCAGACCTGTTCGCAGCTGTTCGGTTAACCCGACCCCAATCTTGATCAATTTGTCTGGATTCCCTGGTATTAATTCTACATCCTCCGTCTCTTCGGCTGGTAGAGCCATGGGTTCTGTACTTCCCTCCGTGAATGGCTCTAACTCAATGGTCATCGCCTGTTTATGTTTACTGACCCCGATTCCTGAAGATATTAAAGTGTTCCGATAACACCTTCGGGCGATATCAAGATCTCCTTTTGCCTCCTCTATCCCGTTCGGTGTCGGAAACTTTAGTTTGAAGTGGGGTATAGATGTTACTGCCTGTAATGCTGCTAGAGTAGGCCTCCCCAGGATGGCGTTGTAAGCCGAATCCACTTGTACCACAAAGAATTTTACCATGATTTCTGTCTGCTGTGGGGCCGTGCCAAACCGGACTGGCAGTTCTATCATGCCCGACACATGAACCGGGTCTCCACTGAAGCCGTATAGGGGGCCTTCGCCCCCCAATTCCATCTTCTTTCCTCCCAAGTCCATCCTCTGGTAGGCATGTGTATAGAGTATGTCGACTGAGGACCCGTTATCAATCATCATTCGCTTCATGTCAACCGGCCCGACCTGAGCTGTTATGACCAGAGCCCCGTCATGCGGTTCAATGTGATCGGTAGGGTAATCCTCGTCTAAAAAGGAGATAGTCGTGCCTGAGTATGGCCTGTCCTTCCGGGGCGAGGAGCCGGCTAATGATAGTACTGCTTCGAGATGTCCACTCCTTTTTCGACCGGTTACACGCCCCACCGACCCGCCCGATATCACATCGATAACTCCTCGGGGCTGGGCGTTCGGTTGCGGCTGTGCTTCCCGGGGGGGTTCTCTGACGTTCTCTTGGGGAGCCTCCGATCCTTCTCTGCTGATTACGTATCGCACCAGCTGTCCATTCTGCACGTTCTTTTCTATCAGATCTTTCAAGTTGACGCATTCGTCCGTTGTGTGCCCTCGACTCTGGTGGTACGCACAGTACTTGTCCCGACCTCTTTTCCCCGGTTTGGTGACTGTTTGGCATGGTTCGAAAAAGGGCTTGTTCCGTATCTCCTCCAGTATCTTGGCCCGATCTGTGGTGAGTGCAGTGTACACTTTGTTGACATTTTTGTTTGGGAAGGGCGGCCTTCCACTGCCCGACCCTCCTCCACTATAATTCCTCTTACTATAGCTGTCTGACCTGCCCTGGGTGTCGGACTTCTGATAATTCTGCTTGTCCCGATCTCTGGATTTGTCGTATGATTGGGACTGTGGTTTGAAGTTCCCCATCGCTTCCTCAACTGCTATGTGACCCTCGGCCCTGTGGAAAGCCTCTGTTAAGTCCGCCGGAGGGTTGATCACCAGGTCCTTCATCAGCTTTTTGGATTTCCCGATGTCTAGCCCGGTTGTGAAAAATCCCAAGGCTTGCGGGGAGTTCAATTCTGCCACCGACCCCACAGCCTCTCGGAACCTTTTAACGTACTGCCCCAGGGTCTCATCCGATCTCTGCCTAACCTGCATGAGGGACGCTGTGATCTTCCCCCGTCTCTTGTTACTCCCGAATCGCGCATGAAACTTTTCCCGAAGGTCTTTCCACGAGCTTACTGACCCTGAGGCTAGGGTTCCCATCCATTCTCGGGCGTTCTTTTTCAGGGTGGTGGCAAACATGTGACACTTGGCCGCATCGGAATGGCCATAATACGTCATCAACCTATCATACCCCTCCGAATGGTCGTAAGGATCCCCCAGCCCGTCATAAGTCTCCATTGGGGGCATCTTTCTTTTGGGGTCAGCGATCTCCCGATTGATTTCTGGTGAAAAGGGAGACCCCACATAAGCAGAGGGCTCATTCATTGGTCTTTTGGCCAATAGTAGCTTCTCCAATTCCGCCACCCTTCGAGCGAGGGGGTCGGACTCTCCTTCATGAGGGGAAGATCGGGGTCTGTCCCTCTCACGTTCGGGAATCTCGGCTCCCCTTCTCTATCCAGACCTGTCTGGGTGATCCGATCGGCGCCCTGCTGATCAGCTCCTCCTCCTGCTTCGGCCGTCTCTCGAACGACTGCGGTATCTGCTCCTCTCCCTATCAGCTTCTCCCCTTCGGGGGGACCGAGACCGGCTACGGGGCCTACGCCTTTTGGAGGATGCCTCCTGTTCCCCGGCCATGTTAGACATCTGTAGTTCGAGTTCCTCCTGTTGGAGGCGTAAGGCCGTCATGGCATCTTTGTTTTGCTGCATCTTTTTCTGCAGGATGAATTCTCTTTGATCTCGACTACCTAGTGTACGACTCTTTTCATGCACCTCCAACGCCTGTGGATTAGCTTCGCCCATCCGACTAGCCTGGTTAGGGGTACGTTGGCTTTCATGAAAGAGCCGCCTCTGGGGGGAGCCAGCCGACTCCCTCTGATCGTCCTGGATTCTGGAACCCAGTATGTCCTTCACCGACCCTCTCACCTGAGTGGTCTGGTGCGACTTGGCCTTTTCCCGGTCGGAAAACTGCATATTCCACACTCGCCATCGTTTCTCGCCGAAAAAGAATCAGATTGTGATTGTTTAAGCACTAAAAGCCCTCCTTCTAGCGCCAATGTTAACGCCAAGTTTCGCCGGCGCGTCCAATCACAGAATCCACGCGCTAGAACCTGCACAGTAACAGATCACACAGAAGCTTGACGGCTTGTGCCGCCGGGGGATAGCTCCGGTGTGAGAATGAGTACAGGCCGTTACAAGGGTAAACAATGGAGGCTAAGTGTTTAATGCTCAAAAGTAGGTATTCCCTCATAATGTTAACCTAGGCCTTGTATTTATAGAGCTCACCACCTTAGAATCCTTCTCCCAGTCGGATTAGGACTCCTAGTGCATGGTAGTTACCATAACTTGGGTCCAACACAATCTCCTTAAAAGGTGCAAGTAGAATCCAATCCTACCACTACCTTTGGAGTTACCGTGTATGAATAGGCACCCGGACTCTGAACGCAGGAGAGCCCACTGTGCAGGCCCAACCGGTCCTGTATCCTGATCTGGGCTTCGGCCCAAGGGACTCGAAGACCCGACCCCGAACATCACAAGACTGGGTTCAGTTCTGTCCCCAAAGGACTCAGATGCCAACCCGAACACCTCCACTATCTTTATGGGCTTCAACCCATCGGTCCCTCAAATTCTTCCGACAGAAGGCCTTCGGCCCATATGGGGGGTCGGTAAAACGCTCCCGAACAAATATAAATGTTGAATTTTTAGAGTTAATTTATAAAATTCTTAAATTTAAAATTAATATGAAATTATTTAATTTTAGTACAAATAAATATAACAATTGTAAATTAACTATAACGTACTATTAATTATCAGCTTTGTTGTTTTTAAAACTTGAATGAAATTATATTAATTTTGAGTTTAAGATTTTATAAATTGATTTTAAAAAGTCAAAATGTATCTCTAATTTTGGAACATAGATAGTATATGTAACACCCCCTTCTCGAAGAGGAAAGGGAGGTCACGCACAAAGCACAACAAACCTCAAAATAGTAAACAGAGCACTAATAACTTCAACATATGTAATAATGATATCCACCAATAAAGTACTAATTATAATTCTCCAACTAGAGTCAAAATAATCAAAACTTAAAAATCGAAACAACCTAGATTGATGGTCAAAGACAACTCTCTCATCACACTAGCTCTGAATCACCCCTGCAAACCTGCCGGAAGAAAAACACAGCATGAGTCAATTGCCCAGTACGGATACAGATATACAAAAGATATACAACTGATATACGAAAATAACTGAGACAAATATTGAACAAAGCCTCAAGTGCAAATACGAACGAAAGTATAATATCCAAAGATCTGAATGGAATATATCTGAATCAACGTAATGAATATATCTGAATCAATGTAATTGACGGAACAAATAAAAGAATAAAGAAATAACGAACTGAAGTGACTAACTTAATGACTTGGATTGAACAGAAACCAACAAAACTTATCAAATAAAATAATAGGCTGAAACAAATGATTGGAGTTATTTTATACCGAATGAGCTCAGAAGTATATATTTCCACATAGGCAAGTCAAAATAATGCCACACAGGCAAGTCAAAATAATGCCACACAGGCAAGTCAAATGATGTCACACATGCAAATCACACATTGGACCGCAAATCCAAATGTATATAAATCGGATAGGTGTGTTTGGCACAACATCACCAATCCACAGAACAGAAAACTAGGGTTAACCCATACGCCTCCCACAACAAAACACCAAATGGCCCACTTCCTCCGGAGCCCAAAATGGAGACGCCGTGGACTAATCACACCGCCACGGAAAGTGTCACGTCTCTCGTGCCAAGACGACGTGCCTGTGGTACCCCCACAGGTGGTTATAACTCAAGTATACTGTACGGTATATTCTAACAAAAATATCATGTCACAACACATGCGACATAATACCAACAAAAGGGTTCTATATGTACATGTTGAACCGAATCAAATTATAGTCACAAGGTTTCAAAAGGAAGGTAGCAACATGTACCGCTCTACAATTATCAAAATAAATAATACTAAACATGATAACCTAATTCAAAGAGTACAAATACGAGTCAACCGTATCAACTCTAAAATAAAACTAATATATTTATTTCACAAGAAACAATTATGTGAAATCATAATAGAATTCGAAATAAAGAAACAAATGAACAAATCAAATTTAACAAAGGTATCGTTGAAAGAGTACGGAATCCGTACCTGATACTTCCAAACCATTTATAGAAAACTCCACAAAATCTTACCCTCAAATGTCAACGATATCAAATACGAAACGTTATTCATCACCTAAACATATTCACCTCAAATTAAAAATAATCCAAACTAATAATTCTAAAATAATTCATAATCTATTTAATATGCCTTTAATCATCGCTTTATATCAATTATTAATACTCCAAAATTTATATTCCAAGTATAACTCTTTAAATCCCCTTCGTTCGAACTAATTACACAAATTAACAAAAATTAATAAATGTCTATAAGTTAAATTACTAATTACAAATTTACCCACTAACAACATAATACTGTTAAATTTATTATCAAATAAATTTTATAATTTTATCAACAAGATTAACGAGTTTAAATTAATATACATAACTTTCAATTTTATTCGCTAATTCCGTTTATAAATTTTATGGCCAAATAATTATTGGAAAAAAATAAAATAAAATAAAATAAATAAAAATTCACGAAATCACCGCCTGCATATTACTTACAAATCAACTATATATCTTTTTATATTAACAAATCAATCGTAAAACTATATATATATATATATATATATATATATATATATATATATATATATATATATATATATATATATATATATATATATAATTTACATGAATCACTGCTTTGCAACTTGAACCAAAATAATGTTCCGAAATTTAATTATTTAGCATATTCAATATATATATATATATATATATATATATATATATATATATATATATATATATATACACAAGTCAAATCAGTCATGTATGCTTTTTTTTTCCAATTCTAAATCATGAAATTAAAAGAAGTTTGAAACATAAAAATCCTTGATATGGAGAAACACACCAAAAAAACCAAACTGATGATCCTTTTCTGATTATTTCGTACACAATTTCCCTCACAATATAATTAGAGGCGGCTTTCTCCTTTTCTCTTTCTAAGGTTGTATAAGGAAAAAAATAAGATTAGGTTTAGTTATTTATTTATTAATAAATCTTATTAATTCTCCTAATTATAATTGGATTTATTACTACTCACATTTAATTAAATTAAACTCAATTAATTTTAAAGGCCCAAATTGTACTAAATTAATTTTCCCATCTCTTATTAATATTTATTAGCCCACACAAATTAAATAACTAGTTTGACCCAACATAAATGACAAAGTCTAATGAATATGTTTTAAAACAAAATAATTTTTATTATGCAATATTTATTTATTAATTTTTTACCGGGTATTACATCACCTACCCCTTAAAAAGTATTTCGTCCCCGAAATTAAAAGAATGAAAAGTACCTAATTATAAAAAAGATGCGGATATTCCGCTCGAATAGACTCCTCCATCTCCCAAGTAGCTTCCCGCTCCGTAACTAAAGGAATTATCTTCCTCAATTTTAATTTTATCAGTTATTTAATTATCTACTAAAAGAATTTAATCTTCCAAACAAAACAAGGAAGAAAAGAGGAAAACAAAATCATTTACCTTTTTTTTAATTTAAACACAATTGTATAAGATAAAATCAATTAATATTTAATAATTAAAAAAATGAGTTATTACATTTTTCACCACTTAAAAATAATTCCGTCCTCGAAATTCAAATAAGCTACAAAAAATAATAATTTAGTTACGACGTAGCGCCGCCATTTGTAATGATCAAGCCTGGTAAGTCCATAGGTCCACACAATTATCCATGTACTCGTAAAAGATTCGTCGGCTACCGCGTCAAGCCTTGGTAAGGTTCTTCGCGTTAAATTACATGATCCACTGTTGGTGTAAGCCCCCCGTTAATATCTTTGAGTTTCATTCTTGCAAGCGTACGTACTCTTCGGAACATAATTCGAAATCACAAACATTTCTCTTCATCTAAATACGATTCGAATACCCAAAATATTTAAAATTATTTTTAATTCGTAAAATTTATATGTTCCACACATGACAAGGATCTAACAAATTATTTTTATTTTATTTTACATAAATTCATACAAAACTCTAAAGACATCAGATAAATAAAACAACTTAAATTATATCACCAACTCTCACTAAGTCCTCAAGAATTTCAAAATATCATAACCTCCAATCAAATTAGTTCTCAAATATTATTACACCAAAAATATACTAATACTAAGATCTCTCCATCACCATACCAAACTCCAAATCATATATCCTACTATCTGAATAAGCAAATGATAGCTTTCAAAATCTCTTAAAGATTCATCACTTAATATCTAATCATTTAATAAATCAACCATTCTCTTAGTGCAAACCTTAACCCAATAAATTCCAAAATCTCCTCATATTATCACTCAAAATTTCATATAAGATAACTCCAATATTCTACTAGGAAATAATCGCAAAGTTCATTTACTCCAAAAGAATAATCTAATTACCTCGAATCTTTACAACAACTCAAAATTACAAGAGATCCTTTGTACTTAATAATTTTCACTTTATCATATTATCCCACCGATTCACATACCTCAAATTATTCATAACTTAATAAAAATTAGTGTCTAACCCAAATAAAATCATCAATTCCAAAATCATAATAATTTGTAATTACCTGAAATAACTCTAACAAATAATTCTCCAATATCAAAACTCGATGATACAAATACTCATATCATAATCGTATAATCATTTCTTAACTGAACATAATATAACATTATTCTCCTTAATTATCCAATCACAATCCTTAACTAATATTATTGCTCCAACGCATAACCATAATAATCTTAACAAATTATCTCGCCTTTCTCAAATCAACTATAACTCAAAGAACTAAGAAAACACTTGGTCAGAATAAGACCAACCAAACAGAGAAGAAAATCAATTCAAACTCCTATGTCTACCCAGTGATTTACCCACAACTCACAGGTCAAACCTAAATAGGTTTTCTACAAGAAATAACCTGGCTTTGATACCATATCTGTAACACCCCCTTCCCGAAGAGGAAAGGGAGGTCACGCACAAAGCACAACAAACCTCAAAATAGTAAACAGAGCACTAATAACTTCAACATATATAATAATGATATCCACCAATAAAGTACTAATTATAATTCTCCAACTAGAGTCAAAATAATCAAAACTTAAAAATCAAAACAACCTAGATTGATGGTCAAAGACAACTCTCTCATCACACTAGCCCTGAATCACCCCTGCAAACCTGCCGAAAGAAAAATACAGCATGAGCCAATTACCCAGTACAGATACAAATATACAGAAGATATACAACTGATATACGAAAATAACTAAGACAAATATTGAACAAAGCCTCAAGTGCAAATACGAACGAAAGTATAATATCCAAATATCTGAATGAAATATATCTGAATAAACGTAATGAATATATCTGAATCAATGTAATTGACGGAACAAATAAAAAATAAAGAAATAACGAACTGAAGTGACTAACTTAATGACTTGAACTGAACAGAAACCAACAAAACTAATCAAATAAAATAATAGGCTGAAACAAATGGATGGAGTTATTTTATACCGAATGAGCTCAGAAGTATACCTTGCCACATAGGCAAGTCAAAATAATGCCACACAGGAAAGTCAAATGATGCCACACAGGCAAATCACACATTGGACCGCGAATCCAAATGTATGTAAATCGGATAGGTGTGTTTGGCACAATATCACCAATCCGCAGAACAGAAAACTAGGGTTAACCCATACGCCTCCCACAACAAAATACCAAATGGCCCACTACCTCCGGAGCCCAAAATGGAGACGCCGTGGACTAATCACATCGCCACGGAAAGTGTCACGTCTCTCGTGCCAAGACGACGTGCCTGTGGTACCCCCACATGTGGTTATAACTCAGGTATACTCTACGGTATATTCTAACATAAATATAATGTCACAACACATGCGACATAATACCAACAAAAGGGTTCTATATGTACATGTTGAACCGAATCAAATTATAGTCACAAGGTTTCAAAAGGAAGGTAGCAACATGTACCGCTCTACAATTATCAAAATAAATAATACTAAACATGATAACCTAATTCAAAGAGTACAAATACGAGTCATACGTATCAACTCTAAAATGAAACTAATATATTTATTTCACAAGAAACAATTATGTGAAATCATAATAGAATTCGAAATAAGGAAACAAATGAACAAATCAAATTTAACAAAGGTATCGTTGAAAGAGTACGGAATCTGTACCTGATACTTCCAAACCATTTATAAAAAACTCCACAAAATCTTACCCTCAAATGCCAACGATATCAAATACGAAACGTTATTCATCACCTAAACATATTCACCTCAAATTAAAAATAATCCAAACTAATAATTCTAAAATAATTTATAATCTATTTAATATGCCTTTAATCATCGCTTTATATCAATTATTAATACTCCAAAATTTATATTCCAAGTATAACTCTTTAAATCTCCTTCGTTCGAACTAATTAAACAAATTAACAAAAATTAATAAATATCTATAAGTTAAATTACTAATTACAAATTTACCCACTAACAACATAATACTGTTAAATTTATTATCAAATAAATTTTATAATTTTATCAACAAGATTAACGAGTTTAAATTAATATACATAACTTTCAATTTTATTTTCTAATTCCGTTTATAAATTTTATGGCCAAATAATTATTGAAAAAAAAATAAAATATAATAAAATAAATAAAAATTCACGAAATCACCGCCTGCATATTACTTGCAAGCCTGAAATCAATTATATATCTTTTTATATTAACAAATCAATCATACAATTATATATATATATATATATATATATATATATATATATATAATTTACATGAATCACTGCTTTGCAACTTGAACCAAAATAATGTTCCAAAATTTATTTATTTAGCATATTCAATATATATATATATAATATACTCCAATGTCCTTCATTCCAAAAATAATCTGATAAACTTATATTTATATATATATATACACACACAAGTCAAATCAGTCATGTATGCTTTTTTTCCAATTCTAAATCATGAAATTAAAAGAAGTTTGAAACATAAAAATCCTTGATATGGAGAAACACACCAAAAAAATACCAACATGATGATCATTTTCTGATTATTTCGTACACAACTTCCCTCACAATATAATTAGAGGCGGCTTTCTCCTTTTCTCTTTCTAAGGTTGTATAAGGAAAAAAATAAGATTATGTTTAGTTATTTATTTATTAATAAATCTTATTAATTCTCCTAATTATAATTGGATTTATTACTACCCACATTTAATTAAATTAAACTCAATTAATTTTAACGGCCCAAATTGTACTAAATTAATTTACCCATCTCTTATTAATATTTATTAGCCCACACAAATTAAATAACTAGTTTGACCCAACATAAATGACAAAGTCTAATTAATATGTTTTAAAACAAAATAATTTTTATTATGCAATATTTATTTATTAATTTTTTACCGGGTATTACATCACCTACCCCTTAAAAAGGATTCCGTCCCCGGAATCAAAAGAATGAAAAATACCTAATTATAAAAAAGATGCGGATATTCCGCTCGAATAGACTCCTCCATCTCCCAAGTAGCTTCCCGCTCCGTAACGAAAGGAATTATCTTCCTCAATTTTAATTTTATCAGTTATTTAATTATCTACTAAAAGAATTTAATCTTCCAAACAAAACAAGGAAGAAAAGAGGAAAACAAAATCATTTACCTTTTTTTAATTTAAACACAATTGTATAAGATAAAATCAATTAATATTTAATAATTAAAAAAATGAGTTATTACAATATATACTCCTTTGGCTTCAAAATTAGAGAATAAAGATACAATTTGACTTTGGATAGAGATATAATTTGACTTTCGAGATCAAACGGCGACATATTAAACTTCAAAATGTGTATGACTCATAAAAATTTAGAATGAAATAAATTTTGTGATTTATAGTTTTTGTTATATACTATACAACTACAATAATTGTATCAACTAAATTAAAAAAAATTCACATCAATTTGAAGTTTAATATGTCGTCATTTGATCTAAAAAGTCAAATTATATATCTAATTTTGGAACGAATTGAGTGTACGGGTACTTAAATTTCTCTATTTTATATATATAGCTAACGTTGTAAAAAAGTCTAGTCTTACAACACATCGTAACCCTTTATCTTAAGATTGGATGGTTTAATAGAGTTTTCGTCCACAGTTTAGTTTCTCATATTCCGCAGTTTAGTACTGCGGACGGGACGGATTACCAAAATACCTATCATTTACAATTTATTCGTTTACAATATTAAACTGCAGCGTTGTGTATAAAAAAAAAAAATTGGGCCTTATAAACTTAATTTTGTTTTTTGTTTTTTTACATTCGTCCTTCATTCCTTTCCTTCTTCATTCTGATCATCTCCTTACTTTTATCAGGCATCAAACTAATTCGAGAACTCGGGCGAATGGAAATACCCATCTAGGAACTCAGCCAATCATGAAATTTGATCTGAAGCCATTCGCCATCCCGAAGCCGGAATCGATTCGTAGGAACCCGATCCTGAATCCAAGACCTGAAGACATTTGTTATCGTCGCCCAAATCTGAAGCCACAAAAGATTTTTATGATGGTCTTATCAAGATTCAGCAAAAGAAAAAACATGATGAAAAATTAGAAGATAATTTATGGATACAAGATGGGAGAATGGCAAAAGTAAATTACGTCAAGTCAAGTTTCGAGGGCATCAGTTCCACGGCCAAAAGACCAGGAGAGTCGTTTCTCTACCTCTTCAACAATCAAATTCTTGAGCCCGGGAAACAGCAAGTCCGATGTAATTATAATAATTATTAGAGCAATGGGCGTGGTAATGATATGGTGATTTGCTGTTCAAAAATTTATTTATAAATTATTTGTCCTTTTGAATTGGCTGCCAAGGACTTCAATGAAAACAAGTTGGAAATAGAATTGGAAATTGTTCATAAAAGTATAGATCCGGCTAAAGCATCAACTGATGGGGGTGAATGATAATAGTAAGGGGAGAAAAGAGAACGGAGAAGAAAATTAAGAAATGAAAAAGAAAAAAAATCAGGCTACGAAGTTTAATACTGCGGAGCATAGAAAATTAAAAAAAAAATTGAATTTGGCCAACAATACGACCTCATTTTTAAATTGGTCAGCCATACTAGCATCCGCAGTTTAATACTGTGAGGGGAGACTTTTATAATGAAGGGTATTTTGGTTATCTGTCCCGTCCACATAATACTAAAAATTAAATTGCGAACGAAAACTCTATTAAACTATTCGATCTTAAGATAGAAAGCCACGATGTATTGTAAGACTAGATATATTTTTACAACGTTAATTATGGATCGGTATTTTATATATATATATATATATATATATATATATATATATATATATATATATATATATATATAGGGTCTCCATCCACAACAACCGCTTGTTGGGGAGCAACCCATTTTGGCCAGCCGGTAGAGCTTGTACCCGCTTTAGATAATTTTTTTTTATAAGCCGGTACAAGCTCTACCTGCTGGCCAAAATGGGTTGCTCCCCAACAACCGATTGCTGTGGATGGAGACCCATATATATATATATATATATATATATATATATATATATATATATATATATATATATATATATATATATATATATCTAATAAAATACAAATGATTTTGAATTTCCCGCTCACTCAATAAATCATCTGGGCCGTCCAAAATTTGGGATAAATCTTACCGTTCATACATCTATCTAATAAAATACATCTATCTATTTAATAATCTAATAATAATTTAATAAAATACAAATGACTTTAAATTTTCGGCTCACTCAATAAATTATTTTGGTCTTTCAAAATTTGAGATAAATCATATTGTTCATATAATGTCGGAGGCACGGGACCCAACTAGTATATATATATATAAAAGACCGAATGAATGCATCCAATTTACTCCCTTCCCGAATGAATGCAGGTCCCACATATTCTTTAATTAAACTTACTCCACTCCTATCTCCACTCGTTCCACTCCAATCTATGGACACTGCATTTATTTTTGTGTTACAGTTTCTACCCAAAGCAGAATAATACTCACTCCGTCCATGATAAAAATTCTTATTACTATTTTAGATTGTTTCATATTAAATGTCACTTTCTTTTAATAACTAAATTTTTACACATTTTTTTCTATTATGCCCGTAGCATTAAATATCTCATATTTTTCTTATTCTAATTCTCTCTCCATATTTAATTACATTATTATGGATAATTTTGTCATTTTATTCCTCTTCTTAATATGCGTGAAAAGTCCACCATGACTTTTATCCTGGGACGGAGGGAGTAATATATTTCAGTTATTTATTATATAATATGCTAACAATATAAAAATTATAATATTATAACAACTAATACACATAAATATTTACATGAAACAAATAGTATATAATATATAAAAAATAAGTAAAACAAAATATATATTTTTAAAAGATGACTCAAACGATCCCGCACTCTGAAAATATACTCACTTTTCACAAAAAGAATTTCATTTTGACTTTTTTTTAAATATAAATAAATTCATTTTGCACAAGTTAATGCAAGTAGAATTATTACAAACTATCTAAAAAATTATAATTATTACACTATATAGTTCTATTTACTCCAAGGTTTAATTAATTTGTTAATTTCTAGATGAATCAAGATTTGAGTGCAAGTTGGCGTAAGTGGAAAATGAGACAAGTGCCCATGATTAGCAGCATATGGTAGTGATTAATTTTCCAATTTTCGCTGAAAATATAAAATATATAACAATATTATTATCACATAAAAAAAATCACATAATACTCACATATATATACATACATATTATGAGTCCCACTTGACATGTGGGGTCCACAAATATGCATGTGTATGTGAGTATTATGTAAGGCTGTAAACGAGCCAACACACTTCGAGCTCGATTCGGGCTCGACTCAAAAAATAAGAGCGATACTCGAATTCGTTAATAATATGATTCAAATTTGAGCATTAAAAATAGTTCGAATAAGAATATGAGTAAGGTTATACTCGACTTGTTTAAGATTCAAACTACTCGAATTCTTGATTGTGATTCGATACATCAGTTAATACATATTCGATTAGATGTTCGATACATTCTCTTATAATATATACAAATTTAAATCAAATTAGGATAATTAATTATTATTTTGTTTTGTTTTTAATTTTAATAGTGATTTTATATTTGTAAAGTGTAATAATAAATATATTTTCTCATTTTTAAGTAAAATAACAAATTCAATTTATAATTATATTTATTATAAAACTAGTTATTATGTGGAGACTCGAATTCGAGCTTTAATTTGAAACTCGCAAGTAGTTTGAATAAATATTCGAGTCGAGTCGAATCGAATTCGAGTAATAAATATTCGAGTCGAGTCGAATCTGAGTAAGATTTTTCAAATATAATTCGAATTCGACCCGAATTTGAGTAGCTCTCTGTTCGCTCCGGTTCGACTCGTTTACACCATTAGTATTATGTGACCATTTTTTATGTGATAGTAACATTATTTTAAAACATAATAACGAGGAAGAAAAAAAATAAGTGGAGTGGAGTTTGATAAGGAGTAAATGACTGTTTGATAAAAATTGAATAAACTTGAATTTGAATTTGAATCTTAATGTGAATGAGAAAAAATTTATTTGATAATTGACATGTCCGAAACATATAAATAACATATTTTTATTAATTTATCCCTCTAAAAAAATTCAAAAAAATCATTGCAAATTAATTTAATGTTACTTAATATGTAAGACCCCAACTTTTATGAATAAAGAATAATTTTCTCGAAATATATTTTTAAATATTATGGTGTGGATTTGATATAATGTTATAGTTGTGGGTAATATTTACAAATTTTGCAAAGTAAGCAAGTGGTTATATAATATTCGATTGGTCGGAGAATATTTATTTTAACAGGGAATATTCGTACGACGGCACAATCATTGGTGGACCCCACAACGGAAGTATTGTCGTAGTTAGAAAACGACAAAAATATCTTTCTATAAAAATAACGGCGGAGATGTTACCGTTAAAACTGTTGAACTACCCGGTAGTAAAAGTACAGTAATACGCGTGGTTGCATAGTAGCACACGGTATTGATTATTGATGCTTACGTGAGAAGTCACTCAGTTATACTCAATTATTGCTACAGTAATTGCTACATCATATCTCTCATATTATTGATTCAATTATTGTTACAGTATCATCTACATAATATGATATATTATTAAATCAATAATTGAGACAACAAATTATTCATATTATTATTTGTAATATTGACAATGTCTAGAAGTTCTGTCAATGAGAGGTTTGGTCACCTAATTGCGCGCCAATAAGGAGAAATCCTTATCGAAAAGTCCCCTCTTTCTTTGGAACGATCTGGTTGTTAAATATTATGAATTATAATATTAATGATGAATAAGTTCGTGTTGATTAAAGATGAATTTTATAGTTCTATTGTGTTGGACTTATTTGGGTTAGTATAATTGATATCTGGAGGTTATATTGTTCAATTGGGTATTCGGTATAATTTTTGTGTCGGAGTACTATTCACGAGTTACTATTCATGAGTTACTATTCACGAGTTACTATTCACGAGGTACTATTCACCTGTAAGATATATTTCTGTTCGGTCCAAATTATTTTTGGGTACAATATTATTCCATGAGGAGATGTGCTATTTTTTCAGACCGTTGGTTGAAGATATAATAGTAAATCAATATGGATCGCTGGTGGAAAGTATAATAGTAAATCAATATGGATCGTTGGTTTAAAGTTTTAATAGTAAATCAGTATGGACCGTTGCTTTAAGTTTTAATAGTAAACCAATATGGACCGTCCGTTTAAAAGTAAATCAATCTGGACCCTTCATGAATTAGTTACTATTCAGTCCATTCTCCTATAAATAGAAGTTCATTCCTTCATTATTTTTTACGAAGTCACTGAAACTCTAGAGTGAAACTATAGAGAGAAAGAAGAAAAGTATTATGCTACTTCACTACTTTAGTATTCAGTTTTATTTAAGGTAGAAAATATTATTTGTTGTACCCATAAGGGGTATTCTTTCTTTCTTATTCATGAAGAGAACTTATGTTATTCAATTCTTATTATTCTGTTGGAATAACATATTTATGCGAAGTACCACATACATGGTGAAATTCTTCTAATATTTCGTTCTTTATTATTCTGTCAGAATATCCTGTCTGTACGTTTACGCCGGACCTGGTTCCATTATTTATTATTCTATCAGAATATCCTGTTTGTGCGTTTACGCCGGACCTGGTTCCATTATTTATTATTTTGTTGGGAATAACCTGTCGGTGCAGTTTATCGCACGCATGGTGAATCCTTCTGTTATTCCATTCTTTATTATTCTGTTGGAATAACCTGTCTATGTGGATTACCACATGCATGGTGAATGATCATGTGTGATTCCTTATTAAATTGTGGAAATGGTCTGTATACGTGGATTATCGCATGGCGGGTGAAAATCTATTTGCAGTTTCATATATTATATTATACTCAGTTGGTTAAAGCTTTTGCTTCTATACTCCATGCAATTAGTGGAATATCCTCGATATTTGCGCTTCATTCAGTATCTTTTTATAGAAATATTCTTCTGAGCATTCTTGAATTTTACTGCATAAAGCAGTATCATGTTGACAATTTGGACGTTATTGAGTTCAGGATAAATTAACTTATAAATCTTTAAAATTTATTCTTAAACCTGTTTTATTGAATTGTCATCATCTCATGCTTATATTATATTGAAAGTCATATTTGGCTTACGTGCATAGATGGACTTGGTATGATTATGACCAAGGATTATTCGGTATAATCATGACCGCAATGTGACGAATGATGTGGTAAAAGTCCTCATTGGCCTGTAGTTCATTGGTGGACAGTTGTTGGTATGATTATGACCAAGGATTATTCGGTATAGTTATGACCATTGATGATTATATGAATATCCTTGGCTGTGGAGCAGGGATGATTCGATTTTATTTATTAAGCTGAGTCTCAGCGATAAAGTTGATGAAAAACTTTTTAAATCATAGAAGACGGTAGATTTTATACTTTACTTGACTCTTTCAATGGATTGCTTATTCTGCTGCAGTTTTTGATCTAAAACTTGTTGTCTATTATATTCTATCAGTTGTTATACTGTTGAAGGCTATTGATAATTTATTCTGCATTATCTTAGTCATAATATTTCTTACTGGACTAGTTAAGCTCACCCTTTCTTTCACTGTTCTCTTCAGGAAATGAGAACGTAGCTGGGACTAGTCGGGGAACAGAGTGATGGTCCTAGATGGTGCATTAGTAGTCCTCACTATTCTGTGAAATAGTGTGATAATAAATGTAATGAGGACTCCATTGAGTGTGGATATTTTCTAGATGACAATATTTGTATTAAAACTCACAGCCTTTGTTTTGTCGTATTTCACACGACTGTTGTATAATTAAGTTGTATTAGTATTCAGTACCTTGTATATGACGACTCAAGATGGGTGATGTATACCTGTTTTGGGGGCGTCACAGTTGGTATCAAAGCTTAGGGATATGATCCCTGGCTGAGATGTGAGATAAGAATTAGGAGGGGAGAGACGGGGAATTCCTTCACTAGTATGACCTAACTAAGTTTATTTGGTATTTAACAGGTTGGTCAGAGTATAGGGATAATATATGATATATTAATTAACCCTTGTTTTGTGGCAGTTTAAAAAATGGCATCCGAAAATGTTGAGATAAGCAATGAAGCACATGAGATCATGGAGTCACCACAGATTAATACTCAGGATAATGTTCAACAGAAAGACAATAATCCTCAGGTGAACAACAACACCGACCAAATGGCGAACGACGGAATGTTTAGGAGCTTTCTGCAATTCCTACACCATCAGGCAAGAGAAACTCCTGTCCAAAATGTAGGTGGAAACGCTGGAAACTATCAGACGGTCACCGTTAAACAATTCAAGGAGCTGGAACCACCGAAGTTTATTAGAGAGCCAAAACTACTTAAGGCGGATGCATGGATAAAGTAGATCACCAAGATATTTGATGTCTTGGGATGCTCCGAGGAGCAAAAGGTTCCTTTTGCCACCTTTCTATTACGAGGGGAGGCAGATTACTGGTGGGAATCTGTAAAGCGTACCCAGCCTGACGCACTCTGTAGCATCCCCAAATCAGTATAACTATTACCATGAATCTAGTATACTAATTCTATAACTATTGCAGAAGATATAAACATAAATTGTTTATACATTATACTTTTACACATCATTCCCAAGGTCTACAACCTTAACTTAATACATACCTTCAATATCTTAGAAGATTTACAATGCTATTTTCATCAGAAAATTTAATAGATCTAACTGCAACATAATTTAATCTTGCACTTTGACTTTGCTTCTGTCTTTATTAAAGCTTTCATCTAAATCTGAAAATTTTATCATGATATAGAAAGGGTGAGTAACAAATTTGCCCAGCAAGTTTTAAATACAATGAAGATATATCATGATTGAAAAGAATGAATAAGCTTTCAAGTTTTCAACAATATAATAATTGTGAAATAACATGAATCAAGTTTCAATAATTGCATGACTGAATCAATAATGTTTTGAGGTCAACAATGACCATGAACAATTTAACTGAACCTTATGGTAATGAAGGTGATCAGCCTTTCATACCAAATGAACATATGCAACATGCGCTAAGTGCGAATCAATAATCAGTTTAGACATGAATAATCATCAATAATCATTCACTAACATACTTTGAAATATAACTCGAATTTGAGTTAAGGAAACTTGCCTGATTCGTTGACTACTGCTACACAGTTTAAGTTAACTTCTTTTGGTAAGACCTATCATTAATAATAAGATTGGTCTTTCAATTAGCATATTCTACTTTGTATCATAATACAATTACTTTAATAATAGATTATCTAACACTTAATCAAATATTAGATAACATCTTAACACATCAGTATTATTATCATTCTTTGATAATTCTTCAATCATTGTATCATATACATTATGATTTAACACTCTCATTATCATTTCATAAGTTATTCTTTAACATCTAATAAGTCAAATACTAATCGAGCCACCTGGGTTCTAAATCCAACAACTCAAACTGCAATCCAGCTAACTGGATTCCAAATCCAGCGACCTGGATTCAATAGATTTCCAATCCAGCAAGCCTGGATTCACTAATACTTTAATCCAGTAAGCTGGATTCATAATCCTTCAATCCAGCAAGCCTGGATTCATAAATCTTTCAATCCAGCAAGCTTTATTCATCAAATTTTCCAATCCAGCAAGCTGGATTCCATATCCATTTCATGAAAAACACTAAATCACATATTATTTTTCTATCATTTGCCCAAACACATAATATAGTTCATTGAATATTAATTTCAACAACTATATTGAAAAAAATATCATAAATCTCTTATTTTAATCTTCCGTCGAATATTATTAATTATGCAATAATATTTTACGCTAAGATTATCAACCTTTTAATAACAGTCCAGTCAAAATACTACAAATAATATTTTAATCCAATATTATTAGTCATATAAAAATAACTTAAGTCATTAATCACATTAATAAACAATTATTTTTTATTGTTTTCCTTTTATTAATTAACTTGTTTAAGCATTCTAAAATGCCATAAACATCACAACACTTCACACCCGACCCAAAACTTCATCAAAAACTGCATAAGCCATGTTCAAGGGTCTCAAGTTATAAATTGTACTTTTCATATTTTGGGACATCATATAATTAATTAAATCTATTTATCTATTTATCATCATTTAGATGAAAAGTACTAAATCAATTCCAAAAATATTTCTTTTCTGGGATTTGACAGAATATAGTTTCATATTGAACATATATTTTTCCTGGAAATTTTAAAATAGATTTACTATATTTAAATAGTCCATAATAGCCAAATATTCTCTGATATTTCATAAATCGAGATTAACTCCAACAATTCTAAATTTTTACAGTATGCTCCTGCTATACACATGTACTTCCAGTAAATATTTTGTAATTTTTGGACTTATACACAGAGAGTTATTTGGGTGGCTTCATAAAAATAGTCCTTCACCGTAAAATCCATAACTCTCAAACCGTATGGCCAACAATTCTCAAATTTTTACACAACCTGAAAACCGTCTGATATTACCACTCCAAAGTTTTCCTAAATTTTTAAATCTTAAAAAGTGGACGAAAATACCCCCATTTCAGACTGCCCCAAAATAGTTTGTTTCCTTCTACCAAAAACGGGATTGTTTTAGCAAAATCAGTCACTACCCCTTGAAAACTCAACATTTTTGAGTGCTACCACTTGGGTTAACTAGTAAACACATATATCTAACACCCCTTTTTGACGGATCGTAAAAAGGAGTTGTAGATTTAAAATGGTGGATTTTCAAAGTAAATAGAAATTTTGGGTTTCTAAACTAGAAAAATTATTTTTCTTTTCCTTTTTGATTCCAACCAAATGAACACCCAATATGGGTAAATATATACTTGAATCCATGAAAAACACATAGATCATAGGGGGTTGAACTTTCAAATCAAAAACCCCCTTTATCAAATAAAAAAAATAAAGGAAGAAATTATACCTTTGTTTTTTTTCTTCTTCTTCCTTCTTCCATGGAGAACCTTCTCTCTCCTCTTCTTCTCCCTCATGGGCTGCCGCCCCTCCTCTCTTACTCCTCCATGGCTTCGGACACTTCTTCTTCTCTCTCTCTTTCTCTTTCCCGTTTCTTTCTTTTTTCTTTCTTCTATTTTCTTATCCTTCTTATCTTATCTTTTCTTCTTATCTCTTATTTTCTTATTATTTAGCCAAGTCGCCTTATCATCTTTCAACTCCTTATTTTGTTTTAATTGTTAATATACTTAACAAATGACTAGATAGCTCTTCCTTAAGTGGATCAAAAATTGGGCCACTTATTAATTAAATTCTATTGGGCTTGAATTTTTATTATTTTGCTTACTAACAAAAATAAATTTGGGCTTCCACCTAAAATATAATTGAGCCATTATAATACTTGTTCCACACATAATATATTGGGCTAGATTAACAATTTAATTGCCCTTAAACACTTTATCCACAAGTCACATGATTAAATAGTTAATTAGACTTGTTTAAATAATATAACCTCCTTAGTACATTAAATCTAATTCTTTTGGACTCTAAATAAATTATTGGGCTATGATATTATTATAGTCCATTACTCTTAATTCTATTTTACCCTAATTATTTAATTATGATTTTTATTTCTCAAACTAGAAAATAAATTCCTTACTTATCCTATTTTCTTGTCCAAAACTACCCCCCCATACTTAGATCAAATTTTTGGGCTTTTAAATTATTGATTTGGGCCAACTCTTGGGCCACCATATTTAATCTCTTTGGACTTCAAGATTAATTTCTTGGGCCATAAAAATAGATTAGGTCCAATACTTTTAATATTACCATTCCCTAATTATTTAGTTAGGGTTTTCATTTCCTCCATTATAACATAAATCCTTACCCATGCACATTTATTATCTTAACCCAATTAGACTTGCCATAATTAGGTTATAAAATTAATTAACTGAGATTTATAAAAATAAATCTCTTAAAATTAGTATATATTATAAATTACTAATATTCTATCATATTATAACCTCTTAGGTTATTTCATTATCACACCTAATATATATATTAGGTTACATAACTTAATTCTTATTTCACTTTTATATCCAAAATAAATGTATTCACATTATATAATGTATATTTGTTTAATCATATACACAATTCACATAATCATAACATGCTTCACTTCTAACTCCAATTTTGACCTTTTTCTATAAAAGTCAACTGTTGACTTTGACCAAAAAGTCAACCCTTACACATTTTGTGTTAATTGTCCTTTCTAACTAAACTTGATGTTCCGGATGCAACCGAGCCGTCCGTGCTTCAAAATTCTATCTCTAACTCAAATTTTGAGTTTTAAATTACTCCCTTCTTATTGCTAATCGTATTAACTAACGACTTTATACTTGTTCAATTCACATCAAATTTTACGGGTATCATAATACCTTATTCTTGATATTCATTCAAATACATATCAATTCATTTCTAGGATTTTGGAATTGTGTAACCCATATTTTCTCTATTCTCATTCGAATAGCAAACCATATAGGTTTTACTTAAAAATTTCAAATATATCCATAAATTCTCTTCTAGGTTATATTCGTTTACCTTTATTCTAATCATTCAAGATTTTATAAATTTTCGGGTTGTCACACACTCAAGATGTATTGGGAGAAGTTCCAAGAGCTGTTCAACGACAAATACTTTCCCGAAAGTATTCGTCACATGAAGGAGGTGGAGTTTATCAAGTTGGAGCAAAAGAATATGACTGTGTCGCAATACGACGATTAATTTACGGAGTTATCCCGATTTGCATCCCATTTGGTTGATAATGAGGAGCGAATGACGCGAATGTTTTTAAGAGGTTTGAAATCGGAGATACGTCAATATCTTATTTCTCATAAACTATGTTTGTATTCAGATATTGTAAATAGGGCTCAGTTATTGGAGCGCGATAACGGGTCAATGCAACCAAGAGAAAGCAGCCAAAAAATGAAAATTCCAGTAGTAACAGTCATCGAAGTGGTGACAACAAACGTGGATGGAATCAACATGCCAGAAATGGTAACCACTTCGGTGGTAATCATGGCCAAGACAATAAAAGTGGGAGTTTCAAGAAGAGGAGATTTAGTAATGATGGAAGAACGTCAGCACCAGTACCTGTTGTTAAGGAAGGAGAACGACCGCTGGTCGTATGTTACAAATGCAGAGGGGAGGGACACATCAGTCCAAACTATACGCAGTAGTCCAAAGCATGTTACAATTATAGAAGAGAATGTCACTTAGCCCGATTTTGTCATGCACCGAAGTAGAGTCCAGCTGGGATGGAGGCATCAAAGTCTGTCCCAGACAAGACAAAACCGGTATTTCAAGGGAGAGCGTTTGTTGTAACCTACCAAAAAGCAAGGAACCCAAACGAGGTCATCATGGGTAAGCTTATCATAAACTCTGGTGAAGTATATACCTTATTTGATACTGGTTCTACCCATTATTTTATTTCTCCTACTTGCACTCAACGTTTAAATTTGACTCCGGAGAAATTAGACTTTGACTTATCGGTTGAAACTCCGTTGGGAGAAACCATCATTACATCCACGGTTTGTAAGTCTTGTTTGATTCAAATCGGTAACCGCACATTACCTGTCGATCTTATTTCCTTAAAAATACTTGCGTTTGACGTAATTCTAGGGATTGATTGGTTAACTACTCATCATGCAAAAATTGATTATTTTCGTTAGGTTGTTAGTTTTCATATTCCTAATCAACCTATTATGCGAATTCAAGCGACCAAACCATTAAAATCAATCACGGTCATTTTAAACCATAAAGCTATTCGTTTATTAAAAAATGGATGTCATGCTTTCTTAGCTCATGTCATAGATTTAAACAAAAATACGTTAGTTTTGAATGATATTTCTATTGTTAATAAATTTCCTGACGTATTCCCTGAAGAACTTCCTGGCCTACCCCCAGAGCGTGAAATTGAATTTTGTATCGACCTTGAACCTGGTACAAAACCCATTTTAAAAGCCCCATATCGAATAACTCCTATTGAACTTCAGGAGTTAAAGACCCAATTGCAGGAATTGTTAGACATTGGTTTCATTCGTCCTAGTACGTCTCCTTGGGGTGCTCCTGTTCTATTCTTGAAGAAGAAGATAGGAGTATGCCACTTTGTATTGACTACCGAGAATTGAACCATGTCACCATCAAGAATATGTATCCGTTTCCTCGCATTGATGACCTGTTTGACCAGTTGGAAGGAGCACAATTCTTTTCAAAGATCGATCTTCGTTCTGGATATCATCAGCTGAAGGTTAAAACTGAGGATATTCCAAAGACTGCCTTCAAAAATTGGTACGAGCATTATGAATTCTTGGTCATGTCTTTTGGATTGACTAATGCTCCTGTTGCCTTCATGGATATGATGAACTGAGTATTCAAGGAATATTTGGATCACTTTGTGATTTTCTTTATTGATGACATTATCATATATTCCAAAAGCCATAAAGATCATGAGCAACACTTGAGGCTGATACTCTAAAAGCTTCGTGAAAACAAGTTTTATGCCAAGTTGAAGAAATGTGAGTTATGGCTTGAGGAAGTTGCATTCCTTGGGTATGTGATATCAAATCATGGAATATCTATTGACCCAGTGAAGATTGAAGCAATTCAAAGCTGGGAGCAACCAAAGTCAGTGACCGAAGTACGTAGCTTTCTCGGCTTAGCTGGTTATTATATGAAATTCGTGGAAGGATTTTCTCGAATCGCTACTCCATTAACTTAGCTGACTCGAAAAGATACAAATTTTGGTTGGAGCGAGAAGAGTTTTCAAGAACTCAAGGGAAGACTCATTTTAGCACCTGTTCTGACAATACCATCTAGCTCAGAGGGATTTGTCATCTACAGTGATGCTTCGGGCAAAGGGCTAGGATGTGTTCTCATGCAACATGAGAAAGTCATAGCATATGCCTCTCGGCAACTCAAAGAATATGAGAGGAATTATCCTACTCATGATCTAGAGTTGGTAGCTGTTGTCTTCACGTTCAAGATTTGGAGGCATTACCTATATGGAGAGAAGGTGGAGATCTATACGGATCATAAAAGCCTCAAATATTTCTTCACCCAAAAGGAACTCAATATGCGACAACGACGTTGGCTTGAACTGTTGAAAGATTATGATTATACCATTCAATACCATCCTGGTAAAGCGAACGTAGTAGCTGACGCATTGAGTAGAAGATCATATGCGGGTACGAGTGCAATATTATCAACACAAAGGCCCATTTTTATGACTTATAAAGGATGGAGATAGAGTTAAAGACTCCAGGGACCCATGTGATGATGGCAAATATACGAGTAGAATTGACTTTAATCGATAAAGTTAAAGCTGCTCAAGCTATAGACCTGGAGCTGATACGTATGAGGAAGAAAGTACAAGAAAGTGCTATTCCGGAAGCAAGAATCGATGAAGAAGGAATACTTCGAGTCAACTCCAGACTTTTTGTTCCTAACGACCCTGATTTAAAGTATAAAATCATGATGGAGGCGCACAACACACCGTTTGCAATCCATCCTGGGAGTACCAAAATGTATCATGATCTTCGACATACATTTTGGTGGAGCAATATAAAGAGAGAGATATCGGAGTTTATCTCAAGGTGTTTAACTTGTCAAGAATCAAGGCGGAGCATCAAGTACCAAAAGGTCCATTGCAACCACTTAAAATTCCAGAATGGAAGTGGGAGCACATTACCATGGATTTCATTACTGATCTTCCCAAGGTTTCTCAAGGCATAGACGCAATTTGGGTTATTGTTGATAGATTGACCAAGTCTGCTCACTTCTTACCTATACGAGAAACTTATACACTTGAACGTCTTGCTTGTATGTATATAAATGATATTGTAAGACTGCATGGTATGCCAGTATCCATAGTTTCTGATTGAGACCCAAGATTCACTTCACGATTTTGGATTAGTTTGTAGAAATCTATGGGCACGGATTTACGATTTAGCTCGGCATATCATCCTCAGACATACGGGTAGTTGGAGAGGACTATTCAAACTCTTAAAGATCTATTAAGACTCTGTGTCCTTAACTTCAAAGGAATTTGGGACAAGTTCTTACCATTGGCGGAGTTTTCCTACAGCAACAGTTATCAAGCAAGTATTGACATGGCTCCATTTGAGGCGTTGTATGGGAGAAAGTGTTGTTCTCCAGTATACTGGGATGAGGTGGGTGAAGCAACGTTGTTGGGACCGGAGTTGGTACGTATGACTACAGAAAAGATTCAAACGATCCGACAACGTATAAAAACTTCACAAGATCGACAAAAGAGTTATGCTGATCTTCATTGAAAGGACGTAGAATTCGATATTGGAGATCATGTGTTGTTACGTTTGCTCCATGGAAAGGAGTTACGAGATTTGGAAAGAGAGGAAAGCTCAATCCATTGATTCATTGGCCCAATTTTAATTCTCGAGCGAGTAGGAAATGTGGCTTATAGACTCGCCTTATCGCCAAGTATGTCTTGTGTTCATAACATTTTTCACATATCTATGTTACGTAAATATGTGAAAGACCCGAACCACATTATTGAGTTAGAACCAGACGAGATAGAGGAAGATTTAACGTATGAAGAGTTACCTGTTAAAATCTTGGATAAGAAGGATCATGTTCTACGCTCCAAGAATATACCTCAAGTCAAAGTTTTGTGGAGAAACCACGATGTGGAGGAAATGACTTAGGAGTTAGAATCTCAGATGAAGTCAAGGTATCCTCATTTCTTAGACATACCAGGTATGTGCCCTAATTTCGAGGACGAAATTTCATAAGAATGGGAGGTTGTAAGATCCCAACTTTTATGAATAAAGAATAATTTTCTCGAAATATATTTTTGAATATTATGGTGTGGAATTGATATAATGTTATAGTTGTGGGTAATATTTACAAATTTTGCAAATTAAGCAAGTGGTTATATAATATTCGATTGGTCGGGGAATTTTTGTTTTAACAGGGAATATTCGTACGACGGCAAAATCATTGGTGGACCCCACAACGGAAGTATTGTCGTAGTTAGAAAATGACAAAAATATCTTTCTATAAAAATAACGGTGGAGGTTTTACCGTTAAAACTGTTGAACTACCCAGTAGTAAAAGTACATTAATACGCGTGGTTGTATAGTAGCACACGGTATTGATTATTGATGCTTACGTGAGAAGTCACTCAGTTATACTCAATTATTGCTACAATAATTGTTGCATCATATCTCTCATATTATTGATTCAATTATTTTTACAGTATCATCTACATAATATGATATATTATTAAATCAATAATTGAGATGATAAAGTTATTCATATTATTATTTACAATATTGACAATGTCTAGAAGTTCTATCAAGGAGAAGTTTGGTCACCTAATTGCGCGCCAATAAGAAAAATCCTTATCGAAAAGCCCCTCTTTCCTGGGAACGACCTTGTTGTTAAATATTATGAATTATAATATTAATGATGAATAAGTTCGTGTTGATTAAAGATAAATTTTATAGTTCCATAGTGTTGGACTTATTTGTGTTAGTTTAATTGATGTCTGGAGGTTATATTGTTCAATTGGGTATTCGGGACACTTTTCGTGTCGGAGTACTATTCACGAGTTACTACCCGGTAGTAAAAGTACAGTAATACATGTGGTTGCATAGTAGCACACGGTATTGATTATTGATGCTTACGTGATAAGTCACGCAGTTATACTCAATTATTGCTACAGTAAATACTGCATCATTTCTCTAATATTATTGATTCAATTATTGTTACAGTATCATCTACATAATATGATATATTATTAAATCAATAATTGAGACGATAAAGTTATTCATATTATTATTTACAATATTGGCAATGTCTAGAAGTTCTATCAAGGAGAAGTTTGGTCACCTAATTGCGCGCCAATAAGAAAAAATCCTTATCGAAAAGCCCCCTCTTTCCTGGGAACGACCTTGTTGTTAAATATTATGAATTATAATATTAATGATGAATAAGTTCGTGTTGATTAAAGATGAATTTTATAGTTCCATAGTGTTGGACTTATTTGTGTTAGTTTAATTGATGTCTGGAGGTTATATTGTTCAATTGGGTATTCGGGACACTTTTCGTGTCGGAGTACTATTCACGAGTTACTACCCGATAGTAAAAGTACAGTAATACATGTGGTTGCATAGTAGCACACGGTATTGATTATTGATGCTTACGTGATAAGTCACTCAGTTATACTCAATTATTGCTATAGTAATTGCTGCATCATTTCTCTCATATTATTGATTCAATTATTGTTACAGTATCATCTACATAATATGATATATTATTAAATCAATAATTGAGACGACAAAGTTACTCATATTATTATCTGTAATATTGACAATGTCTAGAAGTTCTGTCAAGGAGAGGTTTGGTCACCTAATTGCGCGCCAATAAGGAGAAATCCTTATCGAAAAGCCCTCTCTTTCCTAGGAACGACCTGGTTGTTAAATATTGTGAATTATAATATTAATGATTAATAAGTTCGTGTTGATTAAAGATGAATTTTATAGTTTCATTGTGTTGGACTTATTTCTGTTAGTATGATTGATGTCTGGAGGTTATATTGTTCAATTGGGTATTCGGGACACTTTTCGTGTCAGAGTACTATTCACGAGTTACTATTCATGAGTTACTGTTCATAAGTTACTATTCACGGGGTACTATTCACCTGTAAGATATATTTCTGTTCGGTCCAAATCATTTTTGGGTACAATATTATTCCATGAGGATATGTGCTACTTTTTCAGATCGTTGGTCGAAGATATAATAGTAAATCAATATGGACCGCTGGTGGAAAGTATAATAGTAAATCAATATGGATTGCTAGTTTAAAGTTTTAATAGTAAATTAGTATAAACCGTTGCTTTAAGTTTTAATAGTAAACCAATATGTACCGTCCGTTTAAAAGTAAATCAATCTGGACCGTTCATGAATTAGTTACTATTCAGTCCATTCTCCTATAAATAGAAGCTCATTCCTTCATTATTTCTTACGAATTCACTGAAACTCTAGAGAGAGAAACTCTAGAGAGAAATAAGAAAAGTATTATGCTAATTCACTACTTTAGTATTCAGTTTTTTTAAGGTAGGGAATATTATTTGTTGTACCAATAAGGGGTATTCTTTCTTTCTTATTCATGAAGAGAACTTCTGTTATTCCATTCTTATTATTCTGGTGGAATAACCTGTTTATGCGAAGTACCGCATACATGGTGAAATTCTTCTAATATTTCGTTCTTTATTATTCTGTCGGAATATCATGTCTATGCGTTTACGCCGGACCTGGTTCCATTATTTATTATTCTGTCGGAATATCCTGTCTGTGCGTTTACGCCGGACCTGGTTCCATTATTTATTATTCTATTGGGAATAACCTGTCGGTGCAGTCTATCGCACGCATGGTGAATCCTTCTGTTATTCCATTCTTTATTATTTGTTGGAATAACCTGTGTATGTGGATTACCACATACATGGTGAATGATCCTGTGTATTCATTCCTTATTAAATTATAGAAATGATCTGTATACGTGGATTACCGCATGACGGGTGAAAATTCATTTGCAGTTTCATATATTATATTATACTCAGTTGGTTAAAGCTTTGGCTTCTATACTCCATGAAATTAGTGAAATATCCTCGATATTTGCGCTTCATCCAGTATCTTTTCATGGTAATATTCTTCTGAGCATTCTTGAATTTTACTGCACAAAGCAGTATCATGTTGACAATTTGGACGTTATTAAGTTCAGGATAAATTAACTTATAAATCTTTAAAATTTATTCTTGAACCTGTTGTTATTGAATTGTCATCATCCTCATGCTTATATTATATTGAAAGTCATCTTTGGCTTACGTGCATAGATGGACTTGGTGTGATTATGACCAGGGATTATTCAGAATAATCATAACCGTAATGTGACGAATGATGTGGTAAAAGTCCTTATTGACCTGTAGTTAATTGGTGGACAGTTGTTGGTATGATTATGACCAGAGATTATTCGGTATAGTCGTGACCATTGATGATTATATGAATATCCTTAGCCGTGGAGCAGGGATGATTTGATTTTATTTGTTAAGCTAAGTCTCAGCGATAAAGTTGATGAAAAACTTTTTAAATCATAGAAGACAATAAATTTTATACTTTACTTGACTCTTCTAATGGATTGCTTATTCTGCTGCAATTTTTGATTTAAAACTTGTTGTCTATTATATTCTATCAGTTGTTATACTGTTGAAGGCTATTGATAATTTATTCTACATTATCTTAGTCATAATATTTCTTACTGGGCTAGTTCAGCTCACCTTTCTTTCACTATTCTTTTCAGGAAATGAGAACGTAGCTGGGACTAGTCGGGGAACAGAGTGATGGTCCTAAATGGTGCATTAGTAGTCCTCACAATTCTGTAAAATAGTGTGATAATAAATGTAATGAAAACTCCATTGAGTGTGGATATTGTCTAGATGACAATATTTGTATTAAAACTCATAGCCTATGTTTTGTCGTATTTCACACGACTGTTGTATAATTAAGTTGTATTTGTATTCAGTACCTTGTATCTAGCGACTCAAGATGGGTCATGTATACCTGTTTTGGGGGCGTCACATAATATAATAGTTAATATTGTAAAAAAAAATCATTCAACCGTTCATTCAACCCATTCAGCTAAAAAAATAGGACTAAATCATTTAGCTCAAATTGTTTAAATTGATGAATGATTCAGTCATTCAGACAATTTTTTAAAAAATAAACGCACTAAATGGCTGAATATGTCAGTCATTCAGTAGAAAAAAATAGCCCCTAAGTTTGGTAGTGAAGAAAAAAACAAATGGAGATTGAAGTGGAGTAAGGGGTGTTTGTTTAGAGCTAAAAGGCTGAATCGGTTAGCCATTTAGTTCGTTTATTTTGAATAAAAATTGTCTGAAAGACTGAATCAGACAGATTTTTAAGCTGAACAGTCATATGTAATTTTTTTGGTTGAATGAAGTATTTTATATTTAATTTTTTTTTACAATATTAACTATTATATTAAGTAATATTAAATAAATTTACAATAATTTTAAAATTTTTCAGAGGGGTAAACTAATAAAAATCTATTATTCAGATGTTTAGACATGTCAATTATCAAACAACTTTTTTCATTTAAAAATATGCTTCATTAAGCTCATTCAGATTACTTAAACATTCAAAATTATTTCATTCAATTTTATCAAACACCCTCTAAATTTAATTAATGAATAAGTGGCACCTGCATGCATTTGGAAAGCAACGAATAAATTGGATGTGTCCATACATTTACTCAAAATATTTTAAGAGTAAAACTTTTAGAGAGAGAAAGTATTAGAAAATTGAGTGTATAATTTTTTTAGGGAGAGAGAATGTATATAAAAAAAATAAGAGAGACCTTTAAAGGAAGATAAAAACAAATGTATCCAAAAGAAAAGGAAGATAAAAAATTAAAATCAATATATTAAGTAATTTATTTTATTAGGCAATAATATTTGTAAGGTTGAAATTTGAAATATGAGTTGACTTATCCAATATAACTCATATTAAAAACAAATAATATGATTTTAGTTTTTAATTAAACCATATTTTTTATATAAACTATAACCAAACTAAATTCATTTGTTGTTCGATCTAACCCTATTTACTTGTTTACAATTTACTTTTTATGAATAAGTATTATTTGACACCAATATATTAGACGAGTAAAAAAAAAGACAATAGATCTACATTCTTGTGGATGCATGCATCGGTATTATTGTTATTACTTATATATTGGGAAAAAACCCTTTTGGGCTTTTTGGGATAATTTTGAACTTTGAAAATTTTGGAGAAGAGAAAGAAAAAGAAAAATTTAAATAATGCAAAACAAAAGGGACAAAAACAATCTTAATCAAGAATAATGTTTAAATATTATGTAATAAATGGTTGAATGAGCTCCAAAAAAAATCATTTCATTTCCTTTGTTTTCCCCCCAAGTTTTCCAAATTCCAAACTTATTAATTACTCCCTCCGTCCCATAGTTATAGGCTGAATTCTTTTGGAACATAGTTTAAGAAAATTAGTTTGAGTGACAATGTTTAACATAATTTTCCACATATACCCATTAATATGTAATTAATGAATAAGTTAATTACTCCTTACTTATCACACTGGAACTCTCAACTTTATTGATTGACGTGTATTGACCATTAACGTTCATAACCATAGAACTTTAACCAAAGAGAATACAACAACATTAAATGTGTTGATAAAAATAATGACATTGAATGTTGTTTCTTCAAAAAAAGAGTAATGATTGAATATTTATTATAAGGGCATAAAAGTAAAAAAAAATGAACCTACTAAATTTTATAAATAGTAAGTAGCCTATATATTAGGATATCTCAAAATGAAAAATCAGCCTATAACTATGGGACAGAGGGAGTACAAGTTTAAAGGTTATAAAATCTCAGAATCTGATAGACCAGATGCTGATCACTAAACTATATGTACAAAACATTCAGCCTAGTTATATTAATTCTATATAATCTTTGAATAAGTTTACAGTTTTTGCAGATAGAATCTCTATGGCTATTCAACATTTGTCTATCACAAGTGTAGCAGAATTGTACGGAGTCATCCCATCAATTCAACACAAATACAATGCGCACCTGTGTAGACTGACCTAATAAGCATGTTAGACCACCTCCTTACCTAAAAGGTTAACCTATTAGATTGAGTCTCTATCATATTTTATTAACCTATCTACACTCTTTAATTTATCCAATGTGAGATTCATGTGAAATATCCGAGCAATCTCCAACTTTCACTTGAATACACATTAGAGGTATCATACTAGAGTAGTCACCATTAAACACATCTTCTTTGAGTCTTTCAAGAGCTCTGTTCGACTCTAGCTTATACTACACCACGCCCGCGGAAAACGTGGGAGTACAACCTTGCTCCTTGTGAACCCTTCACCCTGAACAAACTATATCCCTTGCTCCTTGTGAACCTCTCCACCAACTTTCCCAGAGTCATCCTGAGCCCGCTCCACCCGACTCAACTCTATTTGTTCCACCCACAAGGCCTGCAAATTCACCCCCGCACTCCCCTCGCACCCTAGAGTTGATACTTGGACTCTATTTTCTCCACCCATGAGGCCTGCGAATGCACCCTCGCACCTTGGAGTTGATACTTGGGCTCATCGAACCATGAGCTTTGATACCATTTGTAGCGAAATTATACGGATCCATCCCATCAATTCAACAACAATATTGCAGCGCACACATGTGTTGACTGACCCAATAAGCATGTTGGACCACCTCCTTACCTAAAAGGTTAACCTATTAGGTTAAAGCTTTACCATACTTTATTAACCCATCTACACTCCTGAATTTATCCAATGTGTGATTCATGTGAAATATCCCAACAACAAGGTGTACATATACTTGATGAAAGCAAAGGGTTTATCTTTATTAGGTAAAGTTTATCATCTTATTCTCAAGAAATTGCATGCAAGTCAAATATATAGAGACAAATTAAATATATCACACAAGTCAAGTATATAGAGACAAAATTAAATATATAAGGGAAGGAATGTGTTGGGAGAGTGCATATTTTGATTTGATGTTTAAAGTAAATACTCATGATTATATGTAAAGTCCTTGAAGGAATATATGTACAAGGACTTAGTGATAGATCAAATTTGTTAGGTTGATTTAAGCTTTTAATGTTTATCATTCTATAAACGAATGTATAGATGAAGAGATCAAAGGTGTTAGGTTGATCTACATCTTAAATTGTAATAGATAGGCATCAATAAGATCGCAGTCTATCTAGTTGATCAGAAGACTGCAAAAGCCAAGGTAGAATCGTAGAGCATTGAAGATCGTAGTATGTCCGCCTTAAAGGGGCTCTCCAGAAATCGTAGAGTGGTCCATACGTTTGCCGAAGCTAACTCAAAGATCGTAGTGTGCTCTCAGAAATATACAGTCTGCACCAGATTCATATGGATGTTCTTTCTAAACTCAAAGGATGAAACAAGCTCCCAACTGATCAAGATTTCAAGCTGGCGATGAACGAGAAAGGAGAGAAAATCAAGGCTATAAAAAGTTATCATGGAAGAGAATTCGACTTCTCAGAAATGGACCAGTTCTGCACAGACAATGGCATCAGTAATAAAAATCTTTCATAGAACGGAGCTTCTTGTATATCTATGAAAATCATGACCATCTCTGATTCTGTCATGGAAGGACTAACTTGGGCAGCCAGGCGTCTCCACCTTTGAGCATACTCTCTGAAAGACTCGTTAGACTATTTCTTAATCTTGGTAATTTGATACCGATCAGGAGCCATCTGAGATTGAAAGTTGTATTGAGTGAAGAAAGCATGTGCTAGCTCCTCTCAGCTATGGATTTTGGAGTTGTCTAATCTTGTGTACCACGAACGGGCTTCTCCAATTAGACTTTTTTAGAACAATTGCATTCTGAGCTTTTCGTCCTCTACATAAGATCCAAGTTCTCCAATAAACACTTTTAAATGTGTGTAAGGATCTCCTAACCTGTCATATTTTTCAAAGTTAGGAGTTTTAAACTTTTCTAGATAATGAACACCAGGAAAAATACAAAGATCAGCATATGAAACACTCCCGTGTATTCCGATTCCTTTGATAGCACGAAGGGTCTCTTCCATTTGGAGGACTTTCTTTTTGATGTCACCAGTGTCTGGATCTCCAGTGGGATGGGCAGCATCATGATTTTGTTAGTCGTATCCAACTACAGTTCAGGTATTGTAATGACCTGGGTTCCTCCTTGTGTGGAGGATTCAGCATGTACGGGTATTTTTGGACCCTGATTAGACTGGTGTAATTCTTTGAGCAGAATAGCCAAATCTGTAATTTGCTTGCTTAATCCGTTGAATTCTTTGCGAGAAACTGGATTAAGGTCAGTCTGGTCAAATGACGACATGATTGACTGTAGGCCTGTAGCCTTTTTGGACTTTAACCGGGTAGTAGGTCCGATTGGTTCCCTACGAAAGACTTGCATAGTTTAGTCTTTAGGGAATGTGTATAATAACATGCTATGTGATGTGTCTATTTTAGGAATTTTATCCTGTAAAAATGGATGTCAGCTGTTTGTAGCATGTTAATTAAAATATGTATGTGTACACATTTCTTCATATTTCTCATTACATGGAGATATATATGGAATGTAATTATAAGTAATTGTGTTTACAAGTAATTGAAATGAGAGCATGAAGAGACTTTCCTCCGATTTGGGTTTATAAGAGGCTGGCCTATCTTAGGTTACTCTCGCGGCTTTTTGGCATGAAGGTTCCTAAATCATCACAATCTACTTGACGGGAAGTTAATCCGGTCTTTCAACTGGAGCGAATTTGGGTGGTGCCTTTCCTGAGCCTCGGAGAATTAGTCTTCTCATGAGTTCAGTAATCAAACACCGACGGGATAGCCTCCTGGTAGAGGGACCAAACAACATACATTCACGTATATCGCGTCTCACCGTATGAAAATGATGACATGTACGAAGCACTAATATCACAAGCAGATATGGTGCGAAGCACTAATATCACAAGCAGTTATGGTGCGAAGCACTAAGTGCAATAAGGAAATGCATTTGTACACATTCATCAAATGTAAATGCAACATCCACACACAAATAGATAACAGTTTTGAAAAGATTAAAATAGCGGCTTAAGTCCTCTTACTGGTGTCCCCAGTAGAGTCGTCACCTGTTGACGTCGAGATTTTTAGATGTCCCTTTCTGTTACTTGTTCTTTAGTGTTCTCATTTTAGGTGAGATTTGTTTGAAAAAACAAGTGAAAAAGGTTCGACATGTATAATGTCGACGATGGACTATTAAGAGTCGCCAGTTGGTTTTTTAAATGGTTGTACCAACACAACCGAGAAAAGATTTACACATTGACCCAGTGATGTGACACTGCTAAACGGATCGGTGAAACCGAGATTCATTAGGGTCCGGGGACTTGGTTATGCGGAGGGAAGGTGTTAGGCACCCCCCGACATCCGTGTTACCACGGTGACCGCCTCTTTTTAAGAAACTATTATCTGAATATGTGTGTGTGTGTGTGTGTAGGTCAATGTGCTGTTATTTGGAAGTAGTGTGAGGCCTCGTTCGCACCTATATACACAGGGTTTGAATTTATGTAAAAATTCAATTTTAAGCAAGATATGGCAGTGATGTTTTATAAAAGAGGTTTTTCAAACCCTGATGCTCAATAGTAATTGAGACCTTTTACACTCCCATTTTATTAAGTGTTTGGCTTGATTGATGTTATTTTATAGATGCGAGGCATCCGTATGAAAATAATGTACAAAATAATGCCGACTTCCTCGTAGGTATGGAAACCATCTGAGGAAATTCAGACATCGCAGAATAATTTACAAGCTGTTTACAGCTGAAAATGTCCATCACGGGAACCGAATCTAGATCCAATAGGTTGAATCTATGATCATATGATTCCTAGGCGCACAGGATACCGCAATTTGTATGAAAGCAGTAAGCATGTATATATATAAAAGCTGTAAATATTTATATACAGATAGGATCACCAACCACGAAGCACTTCCATGGGGGATCAGAAATGTAAATAAAGCTGTAAAAGCTATCAACTGCCATGGAGGAAACTCCAGGCGAGACGAAATGTAAATAAAGCTGTAAATACGGTCAACCACCACGAAAGAAACTCCAGGCAGGACGAAATGTAAATAAAGCTGTAAAAGCGATCAACTGCCACGAATGAAACTCCAGGCAGGACGAATATATATATATATATATATATATATATATATATATATATATATATATATATATATTAAAGCAGTAAACGCACTAGACCGAAGTCTAGGCTCATCGAACAAAGTTCGACACACAGTTCATATATATAAATATATATATATATATATATATATATATATATATATATATATATATATATATATATATAGAAAAGCAAATAAACGCACCAGACCGAAGTCTAGGCTCATCGAACAAAGTTCGACACACAGTTTATATATATAAATATATATATAGAAAAGAAAATAAACGCTCCAGACCGAAGTCTAGGCTCAATCGAGTCATAACTTGATAATGTTAGTCAATATATATATATATATAATATAATATATATATATATATATATATATATATATATATATATATATATACAAGCTTAAACAAAACCACGGACCAAAGTCCGGGCAAATGCGCGCAACACGACTCTCAACGTGAAGAAGGGTGTGTGCAGAGATGAAGAGAAAGACTCTAAAGTGTGTGAGAAGGCTTATAGTTGACTGCCAAAGAACACTTCTATATCTTTAGAGTGGGTAAACACTAGCTTTTGTAGGTACAAAAGAGGCTATATATGAGCTCACATGTTTTTAAAATGAGAAAGTACACTGCATGGGGTGAGTGCAGAGCAAATTGGCCAAGGTTTCCTCGCCGTTTTCTCTTGCAAAATGGCCACCCCAATGCCCTCAATTTATAGAGGATGGAGAGTCGCAGGTGTATCAGAGGCAACCCGGGTGGGCCCAGGTTTCTCGGGTTGGGTCGTCTCTTAGTACGTGCACTCGGGCACTGTAATGTCCACTCGAACTTTTAGAAGTGCAATTCGGGCAACTGATTGAGGTATACAGGACCTATTTCGGACCGCCGTTGTCGAGAGTTGTACAATGGCATGGGATTAGAGTTTGTACGAAGTCATTGAAGATGGGACGATGCCCTTCGGTCTTCAAGCTTCAACTTTCATCCGTTACCCCGCACAATAGTCACTCGAGATTGATTAGTCTTGTGGGACATCGTTGTGTAGAGATGTTGAGACGACGTGGCGTGGCATCGTGTTGGCGAGATGACGATGTTGCCCCTCACCGCCGTTATCGCCGGATTGGGCTGATAAAGCAGATGTTGCTCAGAGCTTCGGCTGAGATTGGACTGCTGTATTTGTTGAAGGTCCTCATTGTCATTTTTGAGGTGTGCCTGTCCTCTCGGTGTTATCGCCGGGTTGGTACAGTGTATCTCGTTGTGAGCGTCGAGATTGAAGTTGGTCGCATTTGAAACAAGCATTTCCGGGGTTATCGCCGAAACTGCATTCCTTGGGGTTGTCACCAAGGTTGGTGGCTATTCCCATGGTTGGGGCTGAGACTGGATACCTCGGGGTTATCTCCGAGATTAATCGGTCTTCTCTGGTGTGTGTTCCGGTATTGGATCTGCACGCCTCGGGGTTATCTCTGAGGTTGGAATTGTTACTCCCAGTGTGTGTTCTGGGGTTGATGCTGAACTTCTGGTAGTATCCGATACGGATATGGATTGTCTTTCAGGGTTCCCTCTTAAAAGACAAATCTGTCCTCCTGCAATGTTAGTGACAGTAGTATAAAAATTTTTCGAGTGTCTACATCCCTTTTTCTCTCTCTTTAATCTATATGTAATAATGCAATATATGTTGGCTGTCATGAGGGACTGATTTCAGTCATATGGGGCTGGTTAGGGTTGTTCACCAACCAATATATGGCAAGATTGCAAGTTATCTCACAATAATGCAATACGGGCAAAATGGACATTTGGCATTTATTTTAATGGCATTTTTGTTAATTGCCCTAACCCTTAGGGTTTAGGGTTTGAACCCTTAGGGTTTAGAGTTTGAACCCTTAGGTTTTAAAAACTAAATTCTAGAATTTCCAAATTAGGTTTTCAAAAATAAAATTAATATTTCAACATTATAATTAGAATTTTCTAATTATATTAAAATTTCTTAATCATAATTCAAGTTTTCTAATTAGGATTTATAATTCCTAATTAAAATTGCTAATTTATCAATTAGGGTCAAAATTGTCATTAGGGTTTATAACCTACAAATTAGGGTTTAAAATAAAAAAATAATATTTCTAATTTAGAAATTAGGTTTTGTAATTAGATTAGAGTTTTCTAATTACTAATAACTTGAAAATTAGGATTAATATTTCATAACTACTTGACATTAAAATTATTTAATTAACACTTATGTAACGACCCCAAAATAGGTCCATTCCATCCAACCCATTTTGAGTCGCCAAATACATGGTACAGAAAACAACTACAACTTTATTACAACAATTGTCGTGCAAAATACAACAACACATATGCTGTGAGTTTGTATACAAATATATATCAACTGTGACTTATGTCCCAACCGTGGACAACACCTCATACTGACACCTTACATAAAGGTATAGTCGAAAACTGTTTTAGAAATTAAAATCTTTGGGAAGTGCTCAAGGAAACCTTCGTACATGGGAGGCCATGTGACTAGGTTATTATAGATATCATATGGCCACAGAATTATCCTTGGTTGACCCAATAGACCCCAAAGAAAAACAAGAAGATTACTATCATATTCTTCCCAATGGCAAGTCTTCTCCTGACATATCATTATCTCAACTGTCTCTAATTGAGAGTTATATTCCAAATAGACTCCAAGATCATATAGATAGTGCTGGTAGATATACTCAGCAAGTGGATGAGTACATCCATGTCTTATGATGACACGAGGTGGTATGTCATTAGACATCTTGTATGACAGTGGCAAAACACCCTTCCAACGTTGGGTTCACTTCACCCTAGTTGATTCGCCAAATATAACTACTAAATGATGACCACCGTTCTATTCCCCTGTTATCCCCCGCTCGACCCAGCTACACTCGTATTACCTGAAAGGAATTGTGAAGCAAAAGGGTGAGCACAACTAGCTCAGTAAAGAATGTCATGACTAAAGATAATTAAATTATCAATAGCCTTCATCAATAATAATCAGAGATTTAGAACATATGGTAGATGATAAAAAATTTCAACCATAGTTGCAGCGGAACGAGCAATCCATTAGAAGAATCAAATAGACTATAAAGTCTATTATCTTCTCCATGTTAAAAGTCCATCAACAATGTTTTATCCCTGTAACATCAATCAACAATTCCTGTCCACAATCACATGTATAACTCATAATCGTAATTGTTGTTCTAAATTCCTTTTCTCATCCAGGACAAAGATAATTTTTATCACCTGAAACATCAAAGATCATGGTTATACCAAATCACAGTTCATGTTCATAATCATACTAATAAATTCATCTTTGCACTACGGACAAAGATATACATCAATAAGTCATCTTTGCACTACGGCCAAAGATATACATCAATAAGTCATCTTTGCACTACAGGCCAAAGATATTCATCAACAAGTCATCTTTGCACTACAGGCCAAAGATATTCATCAACAAGTCATCTTTGCACTACAGGCCAAAGATATTCATCAACAAGTCATCTTTGCACTACAGGCCAAAGATATTCATATCTCAAAGAAATACATAATCATTTCAGAATTTATATAAACCATAATTATAACCATATATGTTGATCAATTCACCTTTGCACTTAAGCTAAAGATATTCAATTTTAAATTCAATGGTCATGATCATACCAGTCACAATTCAACTTTTCACTACTGGCCAAAGAGAACCCTAGTCATGATCATACCAATAATCTACCCATCTTTACACTCCAGTGAAAGAGAATTTCAACATAAGGGTTATAAAAATATTATATATGATAACAAAATCAATATAATCAATATATAGTTTTAATCTCCAAAGTAATATTCATAAATCAACTATAATTTGGTTAGAAAAAGAAATCAATTTTGTCATGAATAGTAACTTCGTGAATAGTAACTCGTGAATAGTAACTCATGAATAATAACTCGTGAATAGTAACTCATGAATAGTAACTCATGAATAGTAACTCATGAATAGTAAACCCGACTCAAAAAGGTAGAAATCCCACAATAAAATTCATACCAATATTTCGGTATAATGATATTGAAAGAATAATATTTTTTTAAGCTTATAAATAATTTATTTTAACTGTTTACACTTTACTAAATAATGCATTTAATCATTTTAAAATGCCAAACTCATAAGATTTCATCACCAATAACCAAAACCCTCATCAAAAATCTGCATATACCTCATATATAATTCTCAAGCCATAAAATCATATTTTCCAATTTTCTTACTTCACATAACATATTTAATTCATTTACTCATAACTAGAATATTTTCATGAAAAATAGTAAATCAGTTCCAAAAATATTTCTTTTCTGGGATTTAGCAGAATATAGTCCTATATTGAACATATATTTTTCTCAGAATTTTTAAAAGTCATTTACTATTTTTCATATGGCCAAAACCACCGAATATTTAAACATTTATCATAAATTGTACTTTTATTCAAAAATTCCAAAATTCACAGGGTATACTGATATCATATAGATGTACTCCCAATAAAAATTTCATCAATTTTGGAGTTAACCACAAAGAGTTATAAGCGATTACTTTTAAAAATAGTCTTTTTCATAAAATCCATAACTCTTAATCTATACATCCAACAATCGCCATTTTTGGACACAATCTACAAAACTCATCAAAATATCATTTCAAATTTTTCCAAAATTTTTGAAGGTTCAGAAGAATTTCGAAATAATAACCCTTAAAATCCCTTATTATCCCTTACCTCAAAAGAGCAGTATCTCTGACTGGAATAACACTGAACGAACTTGCACCGTATAGCAATACTCAAAGTATACTCAAAATACTCACAAGAATACGCTCGATAATATAGAGAGAGAAAACTTCAGTTTCTGGTGTGATTTTCAATTCTAACCTAAGCACCTATTTATAGGAAATTGCTTAGAACACCAAAGCAGAAAATTTAATTTAATAATAATATTAATTTTCCACATCTTCCTACGTATACTAGAAATCTGAATTCAGCCATCCTCACACATGTTAAATGAGTCCCAACAATGAAAAAAACGTTTTTGTAATTAAAATTATTTTAAACTTCCAAAAATCAATTATTTCGGAGCTTCGGAACTTCAATAATTCATAATAAATAGCCCTTTTTGCCAGAAAATTCAAATCTCGCGAGTTTTTATAGGAAATTCAATTCTCTACAACTTTGCAGAAGAAAGTTTTTCCAAATTCCAAACAAAAATTGACCGAAATCCACAAACGGGCGATTTTACAGGCTATAATCACATTTTCAGTCAATAAATAGGTCTACCGACACACAAAATATGTGTTAAACATTTAATGCCACAAAAATACTCTTCCTCCTCATATACTCATATATCCCACATTCATTATAAAAATATCACCGTTAATATATTATTAAAATAATATATTTAAATGAATTATTTTATCAGAAAAAGATAAAATATTAATTTTCAACAATTGTCACATTAAAAATTTTCTCCATCTATATCCACATAAAATCAATATTTTCCTCATCATATGAATCAATAATTAATTATTCACAAATGATATTACAGAATCACAATATTGACAACCAGGCAGTTCCCAGGAAAGAGGGGGCTTTCCAATAAGAATTTCTCCTTACTGGCGCGCAATTAGGTGACCAAACCTCTCCTTAGACAGAACTTTCTAGACATTGCCAATAATGTTATCTAATAATATTATTCAGATAATATGAATTATTGCTTCGATAATGGAAAATACTGTGTAATGACAATTATTGAAACAACAATAATATAAAATATCAATGCAGCAATTATTGAATCAATAAAATATTGAACAGTAATTACTGTAACAATTATTGAGTAGTGCCTTCTTACGTAAGAGTCAATAATTGGTGCAATACCGTGTGCTACTGTGCAACAACGCGTATTACTTTACTTTACCCACCGGGTATTCCAACAGTGTTAACAGTAACAACTACGCCGTTATTTATAAAAAAACTTTAATTTGTCGTTTTCTTCATCCGACAGTTATTCTGTTACGGGGCCCACAAAAGGCTGCGTTGTCGTACGAATATTCCCCGACAGAAAGAATATTCCACGACCAAACGAATATTTCCCGACAACAATGAGTATTTTATAACCAGTTGCTTATTTAAAAAAAATTCATATATCACCCTTAACTTTAACCTTTTATCAATTTAACCATTTACTGAATTGTAAATATAAGAAAAATTGAATACTTTTATTTCATAAAATTCGGGGTCTTACAACTTAGGTTTTCCCTATTTATAAATTAGGGTTTCAAATCTATAAATTAGGGTTTAAAAATTTGAAATTAAGGTTTGCTAAATAATTAAGCATTAACCTAATTAATATTATAATTAATAGAACTTGAGCATTATAATTATCATTTAAGTTCCTAGATTAGGGTTTTAAATTCCTAATTAGGGTTTTAGATTCTCGGAACTGAAATTAGGGTTTTAGAACCGGTTTTAGTGTTTCTTATAATTCGCTAGGGTTTTCTAACCGAACGTTAACGTTCTTAATACATACATAGGGTTTGTTACAGATATCGTTTATCTGGTCAACCCTTGACCCTTAACCACATATTGTACCCATATACACAGAATATATTCACTTATTCCCTTAATCGTGAATAATTCACCTAAATTGTAATACCCGGAAAAAAAAAGAATATTTAAAAAAAATATAAAAAAATTTATTTTGTTTTAAAACATTTTAATTGGACTTTATCATTTATTTGGGTCAAACTAGTTATCTAATTTGTGTGGGCAAATAAATATTAATAAAAGATGGGTAAATTAATTTAGTACAATTTGGGCCTTAAAATTAATTGAGTTTAATTTAATTAAATGTGGGTAATAATAAATCCTATTATAATTAGGAGAAATAATAAGACAATAAATAAAACCTAACCCTCCTCATCTTATGCGAACGGAAAAAGAAAAAAAAGAGGCGCAGCCTCTACTAAGAAGAAAGAGAAAGAAGAACAAGTCGCCACTTATTGTATTGTTAGAGAAGTTGCGTACGAATTAATCAGAAAAAGGAGGATCAAGGTTTGCTGTTTGTTTTCGTTTTGGTACTTTATGTATATCAATTGTTATTATGTTGCCAACTTCAGTACAAATGATTGATTTGAGTGGTTATATATATATATATATATATATATATATATATATATATATATATATATATATATATATATATATATATATATATATATATATATTATATTTATACTGAACATGCTAATATATATAGAGAGAATTCAAAATGTGATCTTAAGGCATAAGGCAAACAATGAATATTCATGGTGTATATATATTAAACGGTAATATTGATTTGTCAGATATTAAATATTAAGGTTACGGAATTGTTAAAATAATAATAGTATAAATAAATAAATAAAAAATAGTTAGAAGATAAATTTATAATTTAATTAAGGTTGTTTTGTAAAATTGATATAAATGGGAGAAGTAATTTCATATTAATATAAATTATAATTAGTATGTAACTTATAATTGTATTATTATTATTTTTTTATTAGATCGGACGGAGGTAATTTAAAGAGTTATATTTGGAATATAAATTTTGGAGTATTATTAATTGATAAAAGGCGATGATTAAAGGCATATTAAATAGATTATGAATTATCTTAGAATTATTAGTTGGATTATTTTTAATTTAAGGTGAATATGTTTAGGTTGCGAATAACGTTTCGTATTGGATATCGTTGGCAATTGAGGGTAAAATTTTTGTGGAGTGTGCCATAAATGGTTTGGAAGTATCAGGTACGGATTCCGTACTTTTTCAGCGATACTTTTGTTAAATTTGATTTATTCGTTTTGTTCCTCGTTTCAAATTCTGTTATTATTTCACATAATTATTTCTTGTGAAATTCATATATTTGTTTCATTTTGGAGTTGACACACTAGACTCGTATTTGTACTCTTTGAATTAGGATATCATATTTAGTATTTATTTTTGATAATTGTAGAGCGGTACATGTTGTTACCTTCTTTTTGAGACCTTGTGATTATAATTTGTTTTGGTTCAACATGTACATATAGAACTTTTTTGTTGGTCTTTTGTCGCATGTGTTGTGACATAATATTTTTGTTAGAATATACCGTAGGGTATACCTGAGCTATAACCACCTGTGGGGGTACCACAGGCATGTCGTCTTGGCACGAGAGACATGACACTTTCCGTGGCGGTGTGATTAGTCCACGGCGTCTCCATTTTGGGCTCCAGAGGAAGTGGGCCGTTTGGTGTTTTGTTGTGGGAGGCGTATGGGTTAACCCTAGTTTTCTGTTCTGCGAATTGGTGATGTTGTGCCAAACACACCTATCCGATTTACATACATTTGGATTCGCGGTCCAATGTGTGATTTGCATGTGTGGCATCATTTGACTTACCTGTGTGGCATTATTTTGACTTGCCCATGTGGCAAGGTATACTTCTGAGCTCATTTGGTATAAAATAACTCCAGCCATTTGTTTCAGCCTATTATTTTATTTGATTAGTTTTGTTGGTTTCTGTTCAGTTCAAGTCATTAAGTTAGTCACTTCAGTTCGTTATTTCTTTATTCATTTTTTTCGTCAATTACATTGATTCAGATATATTCATTAAGGTTGTTTTGTAAAATTGATATAAATGGGAGAAGTAATTTCATATTAATATAAATTATAATTAGTATGTAACTTATAATTGTATTATTATTATTTTTTTATTAGATCGGACGGAGGTAATTTAAAGAGTTATATTTGGAATATAAATTTTGGAGTATTATTAATTGATAAAAGGCGATGATTAAAGGCATATTAAATAGATTATGAATTATCTTGGAATTATTAGTTGGATTATTTTTAATTTAAGGTGAATATGTTTAGGTTGCGAATAACGTTTCGTATTGGATATCGTTGGCAATTGAGGGTAAAATTTTTGTGGAGTGTGCCATAAATGGTTTGGAAGTATCAGGTACGGATTCCGTACTTTTTCAGCGATACTTTTGTTAAATTTGATTTATTCGTTTTGTTCCTCGTTTCAAATTCTGTTATTATTTCACATAATTATTTCTTGTGAAATTCATATATTTGTTTCATTTTGGAGTTGACACACTAGACTCGTATTTGTACTCTTTGAATTAGGATATCATATTTAGTATTTATTTTTGATAATTGTAGAGCGGTATATGTTGTTACCTTCTTTTTGAGACCTTGTGATTATAATTTGTTTTGGTTCAACATGTACATATAGAACCTTTTTGTTGGTCTTTTGTCGCATGTGTTGTGACATAATATTTTTGTTAGAATATACCGTAGGGTATACCTGAGCTATAACCACCTGTGGGGGTACCACAGGCATGTCGTCTTGGCACGAGAGACATGACACTTTCCGTGGCGGTGTGATTAGTCCACGGCGTCTCCATTTTGGGCTCTAGAGGAAGTGGGCCGTTTGGTGTTTTGTTGTGGGAGGCGTATGGGTTAACCCTAGTTTTCTGTTCTGCGAATTGGTGATGTTGTGCCAAACACACCTATCCGATTTACATACATTTGGATTCGCGGTCCAATGTGTGATTTGCCTGTGTGGCATCATTTGACTTACCTGTGTGGCATTATTTTGACTTGCCTATGTGGCAAGGTATACTTCTGAGCTCATTTGGTATAAAATAACTCCAGCCATTTGTTTCAGCCTATTATTTTATTTGATTAGTTTTGTTGGTTTCTGTTCAGTTCAAGTCATTAAGTTAGTCACTTCAGTTCGTTATTTCTTTATTCATTTTTTTCGTCAATTACATTGATTCAGATATATTCATTAAGGTTGTTTTGTAAAATTGATATAAATGGGAGAAGTAATTTCATATTAATATAAATTATAATTAGTATGTAACTTATAATTGTATTATTATTATTTTTTTATTAGATCGGACGGAGGTAATTTAAAGAGTTATATTTGGAATATAAATTTTGGAGTATTATTAATTGATAAAAGGCGATGATTAAAGGCATATTAAATAGATTATGAATTATCTTGGAATTATTAGTTGGATTATTTTTAATTTAAGGTGAATATGTTTAGGTTGCGAATAACGTTTCGTATTGGATATTGTTGGCAATTGAGGGTAAAATTTTTGTGGAGTGTGCCATAAATGGTTTGGAAGTATCAGGTACGGATTCCGTACTTTTTCAGCGATACTTTTGTTAAATTTGATTTATTCGTTTTGTTCCTCGTTTCAAATTCTGTTATTATTTCACATAATTATTTCTTGTGAAATTCATATATTTGTTTCATTTTGGAGTTGACACACTAGACTCGTATTTGTACTCTTTGAATTAGGATATCATATTTAGTATTTATTTTTGATAATTGTAGAGCGGTATATGTTGTTACCTTCTTTTTGAGACCTTGTGATTATAATTTGTTTTGGTTCAACATGTACATATAGAACCTTTTTGTTGGTCTTTTGTCGCATGTGTTGTGACATAATATTTTTGTTAGAATATACCGTAGGGTATACCTGAGCTATAACCACCTGTGGGGGTACCACAGGCATGTCGTCTTGGCACGAGAGACATGACACTTTCCGTGGCGGTGTGATTAGTCCACGGCGTCTCCATTTTGGGCTCTAGAGGAAGTGGGCCGTTTGGTGTTTTGTTGTGGGAGGCGTATGGGTTAACCCTAGTTTTCTGTTCTGCGAATTGGTGATGTTGTGCCAAACACACCTATCCGATTTACATACATTTGGATTCGCGGTCCAATGTGTGATTTGCCTGTGTGGCATCATTTGACTTACCTGTGTGGCATTATTTTGACTTGCCTATGTGGCAAGGTATACTTCTGAGCTCATTTGGTATAAAATAACTCCAGCCATTTGTTTCAGCCTATTATTTTATTTGATTAGTTTTGTTGGTTTCTGTTCAGTTCAAGTCATTAAGTTAGTCACTTCAGTTCGTTATTTCTTTATTCATTTTTTTCGTCAATTACATTGATTCAGATATATTCATTAAGGTTGTTTTGTAAAATTGATATAAATGGGAGAAGTAATTTCATATTAATATAAATTATAATTAGTATGTAACTTATAATTGTATTATTATTATTTTTTTATTAGATCGGACGGAGGTAATTTAAAGAGTTATATTTGGAATATAAATTTTGGAGTATTATTAATTGATAAAAGGCGATGATTAAAGGCATATTAAATAGATTATGAATTATCTTGGAATTATTAGTTGGATTATTTTTAATTTAAGGTGAATATGTTTAGGTTGCGAATAACGTTTCGTATTGGATATTGTTGGCAATTGAGGGTAAAATTTTGTGGAGTGTGCCATAAATGGTTTGGAAGTATCAGGTACGGATTCCGTACTCTTTCAGCGATACTTTTGTTAAATTTGATTTATTCGTTTTGTTCCTCGTTTCAAATTCTGTTATTATTTCACATAATTATTTCTTGTGAAATTCATATATTTGTTTCATTTTGGAGTTGACACACTAGACTCGTATTTGTACTCTTTGAATTAGGATATCATATTTAGTATTTATTTTTGATAATTGTAGAGCGGTATATGTTGTTACCTTCTTTTTGAGACCTTGTGATTATAATTTGTTTTGGTTCAACATGTACATATAGAACCTTTTTGTTGGTCTTTTGTCGCATGTGTTGTGACATAATATTTTTGTTAGAATATACCGTAGGGTATACCTGAGCTATAACCACCTGTGGGGGTACCACAGGCATGTCGTCTTGGCACGAGAGACATGACACTTTCCGTGGCGGTGTGATTAGTCCACGGCGTCTCCATTTTGGGCTCTAGAGGAAGTGGGCCGTTTGGTGTTTTGTTGTGGGAGGCGTATGGGTTAACCCTAGTTTTCTGTTCTGCGAATTGGTGATGTTGTGCCAAACACACCTATCCGATTTACATACATTTGGATTCGCGGTCCAATGTGTGATTTGCCTGTGTGGCATCATTTGACTTACCTGTGTGGCATTATTTTGACTTGCCTATGTGGCAAGGTATACTTCTGAGCTCATTTGGTATAAAATAACTCCAGCCATTTGTTTCAGCCTATTATTTTATTTGATTAGTTTTGTTGGTTTCTGTTCAGTTCAAGTCATTAAGTTAGTCACTTCAGTTCGTTATTTCTTTATTCATTTTTTTCGTCAATTACATTGATTCAGATATATTCATTAAGGTTGTTTTGTAAAATTGATATAAATGGGAGAAGTAATTTCATATTAATATAAATTATAATTAGTATGTAACTTATAATTGTATTATTATTATTTTTTTATTAGATCGGACGGAGGTAATTTAAAGAGTTATATTTGGAATATAAATTTTGGAGTATTATTAATTGATAAAAGGCGATGATTAAAGGCATATTAAATAGATTATGAATTATCTTGGAATTATTAGTTGGATTATTTTTAATTTAAGGTGAATATGTTTAGGTTGCGAATAACGTTTCGTATTGGATATTGTTGGCAATTGAGGGTAAAATTTTTGTGGAGTGTGCCATAAATGGTTTGGAAGTATCAGGTACGGATTCCGTACTTTTTCAGCGATACTTTTGTTAAATTTGATTTATTCGTTTTGTTCCTCGTTTCAAATTCTGTTATTATTTCACATAATTATTTCTTGTGAAATTCATATATTTGTTTCATTTTGGAGTTGACACACTAGACTCGTATTTGTACTCTTTGAATTAGGATATCATATTTAGTATTTATTTTTGATAATTGTAGAGCGGTATATGTTGTTACCTTCTTTTTGAGACCTTGTGATTATAATTTGTTTTGGTTCAACATGTACATATAGAACCTTTTTGTTGGTCTTTTGTCGCATGTGTTGTGACATAATATTTTTGTTAGAATATACCGTAGGGTATACCTGAGCTATAACCACCTGTGGGGGTACCACAGGCATGTCGTCTTGGCACGAGAGACATGACACTTTCCGTGGCGGTGTGATTAGTCCACGGCGTCTCCATTTTGGGCTCTAGAGGAAGTGGGCCGTTTGGTGTTTTGTTGTGGGAGGCGTATGGGTTAACCCTAGTTTTCTGTTCTGCGAATTGGTGATGTTGTGCCAAACACACCTATCCGATTTACATACATTTGGATTCGCGGTCCAATGTGTGATTTGCCTGTGTGGCATCATTTGACTTACCTGTGTGGCATTATTTTGACTTGCCTATGTGGCAAGGTATACTTCTGAGCTCATTTGGTATAAAATAACTCCAGCCATTTGTTTCAGCCTATTATTTTATTTGATTAGTTTTGTTGGTTTCTGTTCAGTTCAAGTCATTAAGTTAGTCACTTCAGTTCGTTATTTCTTTATTCATTTTTTTCGTCAATTACATTGATTCAGATATATTCATTAAGGTTGTTTTGTAAAATTGATATAAATGGGAGAAGTAATTTCATATTAATATAAATTATAATTAGTATGTAACTTATAATTGTATTATTATTATTTTTTTATTAGATCGGACGGAGGTAATTTAAAGAGTTATATTTGGAATATAAATTTTGGAGTATTATTAATTGATAAAAGGCGATGATTAAAGGCATATTAAATAGATTATGAATTATCTTGGAATTATTAGTTGGATTATTTTTAATTTAAGGTGAATATGTTTAGGTTGCGAATAACGTTTCGTATTGGATATTGTTGGCAATTGAGGGTAAAATTTTTGTGGAGTGTGCCATAAATGGTTTGGAAGTATCAGGTACGGATTCCGTACTTTTTCAGCGATACTTTTGTTAAATTTGATTTATTCGTTTTGTTCCTCGTTTCAAATTCTGTTATTATTTCACATAATTATTTCTTGTGAAATTCATATATTTGTTTCATTTTGGAGTTGACACACTGGACTCGTATTTGTACTCTTTGAATTAGGATATCATGTTTAGTATTTATTTTTGATAATTGTAAAGCGGTACATGTTGTTACCTTCTTTTTGAGACCTTGTGATTATAATTTGTTTTGGTTCAACATGTACATATAGAACCTTTTTGTTGGTCTTTTGTCGCATGTGTTGTGACATAATATTTTTGTTAGAATATACCGTAGGGTATACCTGAGCTATAACCACCTGTGGGGGTACCACAGACATGTCGTCTTGGCACGAGAGACATGACACTTTCCGTGGCGGTGTGATTAGTCCACGGCGTCTCCATTTTGGGCTCCGGAGGAAGTGGGCCGTTTGGTGTTTTTGTTGTGGGAGGCGTATGGGTTAACCCTAGTTTTCTGTTCTGCGGATTGGTGATGTTGTGCCAAACACACCTATCCGATTTACATACATTTGGATTCGCGGTCCAATGTGTGATTTGCCTGTGTGACATCATTTGACTTGCTTGTGTTGCATTATTTTGACTTGCCTATGTGGCAAGGTATACTTCTGAGCTCATTTGGTATAAAATAACTCCAGCCATTTGTTTCAGCCTATTATTTTATTTGATTAGTTTTGTTGGTTTTTGTTCAGTTCAAGTCATTAAGTTAGTCACTTCAGTTCGTTATTTCTTTATTCTTTTATTTTTTCGACAATTACATTGATTCATATATATTCATTACGTTGATTCAGATATATTCCATTTAGATCTTTGGTTATTATACTTTCGTTCGTATTTGCACTTGAGGCTTTGTTCAATATTTTGTCTCAGTTATTTTCGTATATCAGTTGTATATCTGTATCCGTACTGGGCAATTGTCTCATGCTGTGTTTTTCTTCCGGCAGGTTTGCAGGGGTGATTCATGGCTAGTGTGATGAGAGTGTTGCCTTTGACCATCTAGGTGGATTCGAATTTTAGGTTTTGATTATTTTGACTCTATGTTAAGAATCGTATTTAATGCCTTATTGATGGTTATCATTATTACATATTTGAAGTCTTTAGTGCTCTGTTTAATAATGTTGAGGTTTGTTGTGTTTTGCACGTGACCTCCCTTTTCTTTTCGGGAAAGGGGTGTTACATAAATCCTTCACAGAATTTTGAAATCCTCAAAATTCCTTTTCAAAAATATCAAACGCACACACTTATTGAACCTTAAATCAATTAATAAAAATTTTAAAAATATTCTAAATTCTCAGGTTGTCACAAAGATCACCCATGTGATCATGTGTTGCCCTATGGATCAACCTTGCTTTGGACTTTAGGTCTATTTAGCTTACTTATGATTTGGACTTTTAATTCAATCATCTTATACTTTGGGCTTGCATTAATAAATCTATGGGTTTTACCATTGGGCTTGCACATTCTTCCTTATTGGACTTACACTCCCTACGCAATCCCACAAGTCCATTTCATTTAGCTTAAAGCCTTATTACGTATACTCTACGTATTATTCTAGTACTCTAACTCGTATACTCAATCATGATATACGACATACCATCCTTCATACATATTCATATAATACCTCATATTATACTCGTATTCATTACCTCGTATAATACCTACGTATTATACGACATCGCTTTAGTTCCTTAACGCTTTATTTTTCCCTAACATTCTCGAATTAAGTCCGCATGCGAAAAACTACGTTTTCCATACTTGAATTATTATTACATAATCCATCTCACCTAGATATTCTATCATTACGTATTTCTCAGAAATTCAAAAATAATTCCCAAGCGGAAATTGATGAATAGTATTTTTCAGAAAAATTCTCGTAAAGCTTTTATTTTCGTCTTAGAAATTCAAACACTTTAATTCCTCTACGTAGTCAAAATACTACGACTTTCCAACGTTTCTAGGTTATAGAACGACATTCATCTTACTAACACATAATAATAACAAATAATATAATTTTATTCATTGTTTAATTAAATAACATTATTTTATAATAGATCCGAATTTCTCGGTCGTTACATTCTTCCCCCTTTATAAAGATTATGCCCCCAGAATCTCATCTTACATTACACAAATAACTGAGGGTAATCCTTCCTTATCTTTTCTTCCAATTCCCATGTTATTTCTTCGGCATCGTGGTTCTTCCATAACACCTTTACAGAAGGTATAACTTTGTTCCGCAGAACTTGCTCTTTTCTATCAATAGTTTGAATCGACATCTGTTCATACGTTAAGTCCTTCTCGATATGAATAGGCTCATACTCTATTACGTGCTTATAATCCAGCTTATAAGGACGTAACAGCGTTACGTGAAACATGTTATGTATTCATTCTAGGTCTGGAGGTAACGCTACCATATAAGCTACCTCACCTACCCGTTTTAACACTTCAAAAGGTCCTATAAACCTTGGACTTAACTTCCCCTTCTTTCCAAAGCGTATCTTTCCTTTCCAGGGAGATACCTTTAGAAATACATACGAGCCTACCTCAAACTCCATATTCACTCGATGCGAGTCTGCATACTTCTTCTGTCTATCTTGAGCTGTTACGAGACTCATCCGTATCAACTTCACTACATCTGCTATTTGCTACACCAATTCTGGTCCAAGCATTCGGCGTTCTCCTATTTCGTCCCAACACAATGGTTTTCTGCACTTTCTTCCGTACAAAGTTTCGTAAGTCGACATACCTATGCTTGCATGATAACTATTGTTATACGCAAATTCTACTAATGGTAGGTGATCATCCCAACTACCCTTGAAGTCCATGACGCAAGATCTCGACATATCTTCTAACGTCTGAATTGTCCTCTAGCTCTGTTCATCGATTTGTGGATGATAAGCCATACTCAACTTCAACTGCGTTCCCAACTGTTCTTGAAGACTCCTCCAAAAGTTCGACATGAATCGTGGGTCACGATCTACACAATTGAAAATGGCACTCCATGTTTGAAAATGACTTCCTTAACATAAAGTTTAGCTAATTGGTCTAAGTTATACTTAACTATTATTGGTAAAAAGTGAGCTGACTTCATCAACCGGTCCACTATTACCCAAATTGTATCATACCCCTTCTGAGTAATAGAAAGTCCCACCACAAAGTCCATCGTGATATGCTCCCACTTCCACTCCAGAATTTCCAATGACTATAACAATCCACTTGGTCATTGATGTTCGGCCTTAACTTTTTGACAAGTCAAGCACCTACTCACATACTCGGCTATTTCTCTCTTCCTTCAAATCTCAATAACCCCTTGTTATCAAGAATGTACTTTAAATCTTTTTCATGGGTTAACCGCTTCTTCATTTGGTCACACTCATCAGTTCGGAGTTGCACCTCCTTGACTTTCTCTACAATAGTAGATTGAATTTCCACTGTAAACAGTCTCTGCCCCGACTCATTCGGTAACTTCACCTCTAACTCCATTCTAGCCATCTCTGTTATTAACTCAGTTTGAGCCGTTAACATAGACTGTAAGATCCCAAATAATTAATAAATGAAATTTAATTTCCTCTAATTATTATTTTGAAATAGTAAGGGTTGATGTGATTAATGTGGATAGTTGTGGGTAAAATACGCAAATATTTCAAAATAATATAAAATATTCATTGTTGTCGGGGAATATTCGTTTGGTCGTGGAATATTCTTGCTGTCGGGGAATATTCGTACGACGGCGCAGTCTTTTGTGGGCCCCATAACAGAAAGCGATTGGAGGAAGAAAACGACAAATATAAGTTGTTAAAAATAACGGCGTAGTTGTTACCGTTTACACTGTTGGAATACCCGGTGGTTAAAACACGGTAATACGTGTTGTTGCACAGTAGCACACGGTATTGCACCAATTATTGACTCTTACGTAAGAAGGCACTACTCAATAATGGTTACAGTAATTATTGTTCAGTATTTTATTATATTGGTTCAATAACTGTTGCGTTGATATTTTTATATTGTTGTTGTTTCAATAATTGTCATTACACAGTATTTTTCATTATCGAAGCAATAATTCATATTATCTGAATAATATTATTTGATAACACTATTGGCAATGTCTAGAAAGTTCTGTCTAAGGAGAGGTTTGGTCACCTAATTGCGCGCCAGTAAGAAGAAATTCTTATTGGAAAGCCCACTCTTTCCTGGGAACGGCCTGGTTGTCAGTATTGTGATTCTGTAATATTATTTGTGAATAATTAAATTATTGATTTATATGATGAGGAAAATATTGATTTTATGTGGATATAGATGGAGAAAATTTTTAATGTGACAATTGTTGAAAATTAATATTTTATCTTTTTATGATAAAATAATTCATTTAAATATATTATTATATTTTAATAATATAATAATGATGATATTTTTACGATGAATATGGGTTATATGAGTATATGTGGAGGAGGAGTATTTTTGTTACCAAAAATGTTTAAAACATGTTAAACATGTCGGTGGACCCCATTTATTGACTGAAATTTGATTATAGCCTGTAAAATAGCCCGTTTGTGAATTTTGGTCAATTTCTGTTTGGAATTTGGAAAAACTTCCTTCTGCAAAGTTGTGCAGAATTGAATTTCCTATAAAAACTCGCGAGATTCGAATTTTCTGATAAAAGAGCTATTTATTATGAATTATTGAAGTTCCGAAGCTCCGAAATAATTGATTTTTGGAAGTTTAAAATATTTTTAATTACTAAAACGTGATTTTCATTTTATGGCTTTCATTTAACATGTGATATGATCTGAATTCAGTTGATAAGAGTGGGCGTTGGAAAATTTTAATATAAATTAATATTTTATTAAATTTTCTGCTTTGGTGTTCTAAGCAATTTCCTATAAATAGGTGCTTAGGTTAGAATTGAAAATCACACCAGAAACTGAAGTTTTCTCTCTCTATATTATCGAGCGTATTCTTGTGAGTATTTTGAGTATACTTTGAGTATTGCTATACGGAGTAAGTTCAAGTCATAGCCTATATCCGGTGTTTCAACTAGAAGTACTGATCTTCCGAGGTAAGGGATATTATTTTTTTTAAAATGATATTATTTCTTCTAATATCATTATGCCGAAGTATTGATCTGAACTTTTTATCAAATTTGGAACTTTTTCATGTCGGGGTTACTATTCATGAGTTACTATTCACGAGTTACTATTCATGAGTTACTATTCACGAGTTACTATTCACGAGTACTATTCACGAAGCGTGATGATGTTTTTTTTGTGAAATTACTATCTTTTGGTGTCGGAGTTACTATTCACGTATACGATACTATTCACGTATACGGCACTATTCACAAATACGACACTATTTACCGAAAAATGGAATTTCTTCTTTTCGTCCAAAATATCTATTCCGGATACTAGCTTTGATTGTATCCATGTTTTGATCATTCTTGAATTTTACACCACTATGATTATTTTTGAGGTATTTTTGGTCGTGAATAAAACAAAGTACGAGTCCTTAATCCTTAATCCTTGTCATTTTGTTTCACTGGATTCGTTTCTTTAAAAATATTTTTCATCATCCTCAGTCTTAAATGATGATATTATTGAATATCTTTGGCCTGTAGTGCAAAGATGAATGATTTATGATGAATATCTTTGGCCTGTAGTGCAAAGATGAATGATTTCTGATGAATATCTTTGGCCCGTAGTGCAAAGATGAACAGGTGTTTAGATGAACATGACCAACTGATGAATGTCCTTGGCCTGTAGTGCAAGGATGAATATATGATTCCAGATATATATTGATTGGTGTTACAGGGATAAAAATATTGATGATGGACTGCTAAATTCATAGATATTAGTAGATTTCATTCTCTACGTAACTCTTCTATGAATTAATATTTTCCGCTGCGAATATTGATTTAACATTTGTTGTCTATTGTATTCTATCAGATTTTTCCCTGTTGAATACTAACGATAATTTGTTGTATATTATCTTAGTCATAATATTCTTTACTGGGCTAGTTGAGCTCACCCTTTTTCCTTTTTGTTCCATTTTTCTTCTCAGGAGGCGAGAATATAGCGAGTACGAGTCGGGGTATGGAATGAAGGTTCTAGGGAGAGTTGTTTAGTAGTCCTCACCATTTTTGTAAAATAATGTAACAATAATTATGATGGGGATTTATTTGTATGTGGATATTGTCTAGATGACAATATCTGTATTTAAACTCATAGTTTATATGTTGTAATAATAAAGTTGTAGTTGTTTCTGTACCATGTATTGACAACTCAGAATGGGTGATGTATACCTATTTTGGGGGTGTCACATAGACAACTTTTTTCGACCCTTCCTACTTAAGGCGTCGGCCACTACATTGGCTTTTCTCGGATGATACAGGATTTCACAGTCGTAATCCTTTATCAACTCCAGCCATCTCCTTTGTCTCATATTTAACTCCTTCTGTGTGAAGATATATTTTAGACTCTTATGGTTCATGTATATCTCATATTTCTCTCCGTAAAAATAATGTCGCCATATCTTTAAGGCAAAAACTACCGCGGCTAATTCCAGATCATGAGTGGGGTAAACTTTCTCATAATCCTTCAACTGTCTTGATGCATACGCAATGACCTTGCCATGCTGCATGAGCACGCAACCAAGTCCTCTATGCGAAGCATCGCTATAAACTACAAGATTTCCTGTGTCATCGGGTAATGACAAAATAGGCACTTCACTTAACCTCTTCTTCGGTTCTTGAAAACTATCTTCACATTTCTCAGTCCACACGTATTTCACCGTCTTCCTTGTCAAGTTAGTCAATGGAGTAGCTATCTTCAAAAAATCCTGGATGAATCTCCGATAGTATCCCGCTAACCCTAAGAAACTCTGCACCTCAGTCGGCGTTTTCGGTTGTTCCCAATTCATCATGGTTTCCACCTTTGCTGGATCTACTGAAATCCCTTCATGGTTAATGACATGACCTAAAAACTGTACCCTTTCTAGCCAAAATTCACACTTCGTGAACTTCGCATATAACTTCTCCTTCCTTAGTGTCTCTAACACTATTCTTAGATGTTCAGCATAATCTTCTAGCGTCTTAGAATAGACTAGAATATCATTGATAAACACCACGATGAACTTGTCCAAATATTGTTTGAACACTCTGTTCATTATATCCATAAATGCACCTGGTGCATTAGTCAACCCAAATGACATCACCAAAAACTCGTAATGACCGTAACAAGTCCTGTATGTCGTCTTTGGTACATCCTCCTTCCTAACCTTCAACTGATGATACCCCGTCCTCAAATCTATTTTAGAAAAATATTTTTTTCCCTTTCAACTGATCAAAAAGATCATCGATGTAAGACCCCGAATTTTATGAAATGAAAGTATTTAATTTTCTTATAATTATTATTTTATTTCGTAAATGGTTAAATTGATAAAAGTTTAAAGTTAAGGGTGATATGTGAAAAAAAATTTGCAAAGTAAGCAAGTTGTTATATAATATTCGATTGGTTGGAAAATATTCATTTTAACAGGGAATATTCGTACAACGGCACAATCATTGGTGGACCCCACAACATAATTATTGTCAGAGTTAGAAAACGATAAAATTATCTTTTTATAAAAATAACGGCGGAAGTTTTACCGTTAACTGTTGAAACACCCGGTGTTAAAAGTACAGTAATACGCGTGGTTGTATAGTAACACACGGTATTGATTATTGATGTTTACGTGAGAAGTCACTCAGTTTTGTTCAATTATTGCTACAGTAATTGATGCATAGTGTTTGCATAGTAAAATCTTTTTATATAAAACAGAATACTTTTATAAAGTTATTTATTTTATTAGATTTTAAATAGAATATATTATATTTTATTATGCATAGTGCCTGCATAGTGTTTGCATAGTAAATTTTTTTTATATAAAATAGAATACTTTTATAAAATTATTTATTTTATTAGATTTTAAATAGAATATATTATATTTTATTATGCATAGTATTTGCATAGTGCCTGTATAGTGTTTGCATAGTAAAATCTTTTTATATAAAACAGAATACTTATATAAAGTTATTAGATTTTAAATAAAATATATTATATTTTATTATGCATAGTATTTGTATAGTGTTTGCATAGTAAAATTTTTTTTATATAAAACAGAATACTTTTTATAAAGTTTTGTTTTATTTGATTATAAATAGAATTTATTATATTTTATTGAATAGTCCAGCATAGTATCATTTCCATTCTCCTACAAATAGGATACTTAGTTAGAATTAAAAATCACACTAGAAGTTCAGAGAATTCTTCTTTTATAATCTTGAGCGTATTTCTTTAGAGTTTAAGAAAGCTTTGAGCGTAGAAAATAGTGCAAGTTTTCTTCAAGTATATCCCCGCCCTACCCGATAAAATACTCTTCTTTTTAAGATAAGGGATATTATTATTATTATAGTAAGGGGTATTATTCTTTCATATTCATGAAGAGAACTATTGTTATTATATTCTTTATTATTCTGTTGAAATAACCTGCATACGCGGACTACCGTATACATGGTGAAATTCTTCTGTTATTCTATTCTTTATTATTCTATTGGAATAACCTGTCTATGCGGTCTATCGCGTGCCTGGTGAATTTTTTTGTTATTTCATTCTTTATTATTCTGTTGGAACATCCTATCTGTGCGAATTACGCATGACCTGGTTCCATTCTTTATTATTCTGTTGGAATATCCTGTCTGTGCGAATTACACATGACCTGGTTCTATTTTTTATTACTCTGTTGGAATAACTTGTCTATGTGGATTACCGCATGCATGGTGAATTCTTCTGTTATTCCTTCTTTATTACTTTGTTAAAATAATCTGTCTACGTGGATTACCGCATGGCGGGCGAAAATCCATTTGCAGTTTCGTAATTTTTCTGACCCTCAAAAATTCTGGAAAAAATTGAAATGATAATTTGATAAGTTTTCTATATTGTGTCCAAAAATGGCAATTTTTGGATGTATAGATTAAGAGTTATGAATTTTACAGGAAAAGACTATTTTAAAAGTAAACTCTTATAACTCCTTGTGGTTAACTCCAAAATTGGTGAAATTTGTATTGGAAGTACATGTATATGATAAATGTCTAAATATTCTACAGTTTTGGCCATATGAAAAATAGACAATGAATTTTAAAAATTCCGAGAAAAATATATGTTCAATATGGGACTATATTCTGCTAAATCCCAGAAAAGAAAAATGTTTGGGACTGATTTGGTATTTTTTTTTGAAAATGGTTTTGTTACGAACATATGAATTAAATATGTTATGTGAAGTTAAAAAATTGGTAAATAAGATTTTATGGTTTGGAAATTCTATATAAGGTATATGCAGATTTTTGATGAGAGATTTGATCATTGGTGATGAAATCTTATGAGTATTGCATTTTTGAATGATTAAATGCATTATTTGGTAAAGTTTAAACAATTAAAATAAATTGTTTATGAGTTTAAGAAGTGATTAAAATATTGTTATAATATTAATAATATTAGATTATAAGGTTATTAGGTGATTGATAATATTTGGATAAATTTAAAGTTTTTAATATTTATCCTTGATTTCGCTTGATTAATGCTTATAGTATTGTCATCATCCTCATATTTATATTGTGTTGAAAGTCATCTTTGGCCGTAATGCATAGATGGAATTTGTATGATTATGACCAGGGATTATTCGGTATAATCATGACCCTAATGTTACAAATAATGTGATAAAAGTCCTCATTGGCCCGTAGTGCATTGATGGACAGTTTTTGGTATGATTATGGCTATGGATTCTCTTCGGCCAAGGGTGCAAAGATGAATTATTTTATGGCATGATCAGAACCGTTGATGAAAACACGATTATCTTTGACCCGTAGTGCATGGATAATTCGTGGTCGTGATACTAATGAATATCATTGGCCTATAGTGCAGGGATGATTCGATGATGTGAATTAATTATTGAGCTGAGTCTCAGAGATGAAATATTAATTCATGGATGTGATAATAATGAATATCCTTGGCCGTAATGCATGGATAATTCATGGATGTGATACTAACGAATATCCTTGGTCATAGTGCATGGATAATTCGGTGATGTAGATTATTTATTGAGCTGAGTCTCAACGATAAAATATTGATTATACACTTTTAATTCGTAAAAGATAGTAGATATCATGCTCCACTTGACTCTTTTAAAATACAGTTGCATGTCTTTGGCCTGTAGTGCAAGGATGAACAGTTAATGAATATCTTTGGCCCGTAGTGAAAATATGAATTTATTAGTATGATTATGGACAGGAATTGTGATTTGGTATAATCATGGTCTTTGATATTTCAGGTAAAGACATGTAATGAAAATTATCTTCGTCCTATGTGCGAAGAGGAATTGAGAACCATAATTATGATTATGAGTTATTCACCTGATTATGAACATGAATTGTTGAATGATATTACATGGATAAAACATTGTTGTTGGATTTTTAACGTGGAGAAGATAATAGACTTTATGGTCTATTTGACTCTTCTAATGGATTGCTCGTTCCGCTGCAACTATGGTTGAAAAGTTTTATCATCTACCATATGTTCTAAATCTCTAATTCATTACTGACGAAAGCTATAGATAATTTAATTATCTTTAGTCATGATATTCTTTACTGGGCTAGTTGTGCTCACCCTTCTGCTTCACAATTCCTTTCAAGTAATAAGAGTGTAGCTGGGTCGAGCAGGGGTAACAGGAGAATAAGACGGTGGTCTCTAGCTGTGGAGATCCTCCCTAAACAGTATAGAAAAGTGTAATGTATTCTATACATCATTTAGTAGTTATATTTGGTGAATCAAATAGGGTGAGGCGAACCCAATGTTAGAAGGGTGTTTTTGCCATTATCATACAAGATGTCTAATGACATACAAACTCGTGTTATCATAAGACATGGTTGTGCACATCTACTTGCTGAGTATATCTACAAGCACTACCTATATGATCTTGTAGTATATTTGAAATATAATTTTCACTTGGAGACAACGGAGATAATTATATGTCAAGAGAAGACTCACCATTGGAAAGAAGATGATAGTAATCTTCTTCTTTTTTTTGGGGACTTTTGGGTCAACCAAGGATAATTCTGTGGACATATGATATCTATCATAACATGGACGCATGGTCTCCCATGTACGAAGGTTTCCTTGAGCACTTCCCAAAGTTTTTAGTTTCTAAAACAGTTTTTGACTGTACTTTTATGTAAAGTACCATTGTAAGGTTGTGGTCGAGGCACCATGAGAGTTACATACATTTGTATTAAAACTCACAACTTATTTGTTGTCGTATTCTGCACGATAGTTCAATAGTTGTATAAATGAAATTTGTATTTGATTTTTATAGTGTGATATCTGGCGACTCAAGATGGGTCGTGTGGACCTATTTTGGGGGCTTCACAAATGGTATCAGAGCTTAGGGATATGGTCGCTGACGGAGATTTGAGTCTAGAACTACGAGGGGAGAGACGAGTAATATACTTCGCTAGTGTGTGACTTACCTAAGCTGAAAATTTTACTTGATAAGTTAACAATTTGTGATATGTCAATTGACCTTTGTTTTGAAGATATATTCTAGAATGATATCTGAAATACAGGAGATGAGCAATGGAAAAATCATGATACAGAGGATATAACCGGAAAGGTACAATCCGAAAAGAAAGCAAGGTATTCCCATCTCTTCGAATACCAGGTACGTACGTAAATTTCGAGGGCGAAATTTCATAAGGAGGGGAGATTGTAAGACCCCGAATTTAATGAAATGAAAGTATTCAATTTTCTTATAATTATTATTTTATTTCGTAAATGGTTAAATTGATAAAAGTTTAAAGTTAAGGGTGATATGTAAAAAAAATTACAAAGTAAACAAGTTGTTATATAATATTCGATTGGTCGGAGAATATTCGTTTTAACAGAAAATATTTGTACAACGGCATAATCATTGGTGGACCCCACAACAAAATTATTGTCGGAGTTAGAAAACGACAAAATTATCTTTTTATAAAAATAACGGCGAAAATTTTACCGTTAACTGTTGAAACACTCGGTGTTAAAAGTACAGTAATACGCGTGGTTGCATGGTAACACACGGTATTGATTATTGATGCTTACGTGTTTTATTATGCATAGTGTCTGCATAGTATTTGCATAGTAAAATCTTTTTATATAAAACAGAATACTTTTATAAAGTTATTTGTTTTATTAGATTTTAAATAGAATATATTATATTTTATTATGCATAGTGTCTGCATAGTATTTGTATAGTAAATTTTTTTTATATAAAACAGAATACTTTTATAAATAGTAACTAGGCCTGACAAAATATGGTTATGAGTTGGTTTTGGTTTTCAAAATATGGTTATGGTTTCATTTAAGAACTAAAATCATATTAACCATTTTTAATATGGGTTGTGTGGATTGGAACTATATAGTTATAGTTCAAAACCATATTAACCATATTAATCATTTTAAGATGTTTTGACTTTTAAACAGAACTTTTGAAAAATAAAATTATGACCGTCACAATTAAATTAATTAAGTAATAATATGATATAAAAATTATTAATATATATAATAAAATGCTAAAAAAAACTATACTAATAAAATTTTAAATTAAAATTATTAACACCCTTCCATATTTAAATAATTTTTCAAAATTATTATTAACCTGCTAATAAAAAGGTTGAAATCCAAAATACACCATAGTATAATTCTATGAATGTCGTTTAAATATTGAAACATATTTATAATTCTTTTGTAACTAAAAGGCATTATTCATTTTTAAAACTTAAATTAAAATATTTTTAAAACGAGTTCCGTTATATATTACGATTAATTTGTATCGAATTATAATTATAAAATTTATCAATACATAAGTTTTGATGTAATTATAAGATGACCCTACTTATTACGTACTCTTCAATATTAATATTTATACTAACAATCAAAAATCAACCTAAATATTTATAATTTAAATAATTTTCCTTTTAAATATAACCTATTTTCTTTTTTAATTTAAATCAATGCCGTGACAAATATGATTAAATATCTAAAATTTTAAAAACATCACAATTTCAATATTTCTCATTTGCATTTGATGCCGTGATGGTAGCACGTGGTCCAAATTCGTCAAGCGTTTTTGGAGGGCGGTTTCTTTTAAGAACCTTCCCCTCTTGCTACCTGCCTCCGTATAGGCGTATATATTATTCCCAAAAATAGTATGATTGAATGGAGGAGTGTGATTGAATAGAATATGGGTTAATAAATTGTTAATCAATTCAAAATTTTATTTGTTTTAAAAAATATAGGTCCAAATTTTAACCAACTTGAATAAATAAAAATAGTTAACTAACCCATTTAGTTCCAGTTAATATAGTTTGACCCAACAGTTAACTAACTATATTGTCATGTCTAATAGTAACGGACATGAATTTTTCAGTTCTAATATCGATCGTTTGTTCCTATAGTGTATGCTTATTTTTGATCCATAACAAATACATGTTATATATATATATAGGGATTCCATCCACAACAACCTGCAACCGGTTGTTGGGAAGCAACCCATTTTGTCCAGCCGCTACAACATGTACCGGCCCTTATCAAATTTTTTTTTATAAGCCGCTACAACCTGTAGCGGCTGGGCCAAAAATGGGTTGCTCCCAACAACCGGTTGCTGTGGATGGAATCCCTATATATATATATATATATATATATATATATATATATATATATATATATATATATATATATATATACGGTCAGGATCAAGAGTATTCTCCTTAAATAGTATTTCTCCTTAAATAGCATTCTTTTATTAAAACTACGTCATTTTGGAGGAATGCGGTGATATTTTTGTAAATACGCAGTGGCATTATATTTACAAAAATGGCACCGCATCCCTCCAAAACGACGTAGTTTTAATAAAAGAATGTTATTTAAGAAGGAATGCTATTTAAGGAGAATGCTCTTGAACCTTACCGTCAGGGACGGAGCCAAGATTTTTTTTTGGGGAGGAGCCAAAAGAATATATTTTCGTCCACCATTACAAAATATATTTTTACTAAAACAAAAATAATGTAGGAATAGAATTTACTTTGACAAAGACAACAAAACATTAAAAAAAGCCATTTAGAACATATCAAAGCTTTGTCAGAATTGCACCCGATATTTTACTAAAACATGATTTGATTGTTTTCTCTTGAAAAATGACTCAATAGTATGTGATTTTCTCATTACTCTAAAACAAAAAATTCAATTAACTGCCCCAATTTATTTTTGCACATACATAATATATATATATATATATATATATATATATATATATAGAGTCCGGATCCAGTCCGGGATCCCGGACTCTACTAAAATACGGACCTTTTTTTTTTTTTTTTTTTTGCTTTTTTTTTTTTGAAACAAAAAAAAAAAAAAAAAAATTATGGAATTGAAATTTTTCCATAATACAGTGTTTTGGGCGTGATTTGGATGCCTATAACGAAATATGTCTGTACAGTCTGGGCAGACTGTACATACATTGGTTGGGGTAGGTGTTAAAAACACACCCAAAACACTTTATTTTGGAAAAATTTCAGTTCCATAATTTATTTATTTTTTTAGTTGTTCTACCAAAAAAAAAAAAAATTTAGGGGTCCGGATTTGATCAGATCCGGGAGTCCGGACCTGATCAATTCTGTATATATATATATATATATATATATATATATATATATATACACACACACACACACTGATATACACAAGCCGTTAAGGACAACTGTTTGATTGCTAACAAGGGCTATTACTATTAAGCATCAGGATTAGTACATGTCATTATATATACTACAACACAACAGAAAAGAAATCATTTTGTCAAGAGTTCAGCACAACAGAAAAGAAAGCATAGTAGGTGGTAGTTAAAAAAATTTAAAATCTTGGGGGGCCATGGCCCCCTGCAAACACCACATAGCTCCGTCCCTGCTTACCGTATATATATATATATATATATATATATATATATATATATATATATATATATTAGGGTTATTTTGAGTTGTAATTGATATTATAAATTACTGAAATTAAAATTCAAAATGCATATGTTAGCTCAATTGCAAGAAATCTTCGTTTATAGACTTTTTCAATTGCAAGTACTTCTGAATACTTGAAAATTTTGAAGGATTGTAGAAGAAACTACAAAGAGACTTGCAACGTTGAGATCAACGATCAATGAAAACTGAACCTAAATTGTTCCATGAACTTGTGAAATAGTGAATGAATTCTTGCAACGTTGAAGTCTACGATCACTAAGCTAACACTCAGAAGAAACGTAGAGCTGAATATTGTAGAGCAGGTCGTAAAGCTGAAAGAAAAAATGCATGTGTAAAAATCTTAGACTACGTTTGGATTGAAGGAATGGAATAGGGAATGAGAATGAAATTGAGAGTGAAATAATTCATTTCATTCCTTACCGGAATGAGTCATTCAATACCCTCCCTCAAAGAATAAATTTCACAAATTTGGCAAGAACGGGAATGGTTTATTCAATTTCAATGAAACAACCAAACACAATTTTTTTTATTTCATAAGAATGAGTAATTTTATTCTCACATTCATTATTACAATTCAAAAGTAACATTAAAGTATGAGACTAATATCAAATTAATCTATCAATCTCAACAGTAAAGTCTTAAAGGGTGTATCTATTACCGTTCATTAGGCCTGAGCAAGTAACCAAATTGAAACCGAAACCGCAACAAAAATCGCACAAATCGCACCAATTAAAATCGCATCAACGGTTCCGGCGTATGTTGCGATTTTTGATTGGTTGAATAATCAAATTTATGGTTCCAATTTGGTTACTAACCAAAACCGCAACCATAAAACATAAATCGCATCATATGTGTGTATGTACGTATGAAGAGGCAGATCGAGTAAAGGGAAGCTTAAGCTCAATTTTGGTAAAATAGGTAAACTCAATAGGAGCAGAATTTATAAGTTAGTAAAGTCAAAGGGCCAGATTAATAAACACGTTGAACTTGGTGGGGCAAAAGAAAAAAACATTCAGTAGTTTGGCTAGAAAAGGGTTCTGTTGCACACTTGCAGGCTTGCAACATTGCTATAAAAACATTCAATAGTTTGCAGTAGTTTATAGTTTATAACATTTTTAATTCTCAGTTCTCAGTAAATATGTGTCAGCTGCTGCTGATTGTACCATTTTCACTAATTATGACTCCTTTTTTTTTTGCCGCAATTATGAATTAGTTACTGGTAGTCAGGTTTAACCTATATGATTTTGTTGGATGATCATGCATGTTCCTATAAATTGGATGACTCGTTTTGTATTTTGATTTAGAAAATATTCCACAGTTTTCATGTAATGAAGAAGTTGCAGAAAAAATTTACATTTTAGATATTTTATAGTTTTCATTGTTGTATTTGTCTACATTAATGAACTTATATCAATTTCGAAAACAGAGAGTTTATTTTATATGAATTGTTGTTTCAATTGGTTTTGGAACCGAAACCGCACCAAATGAAATCGCACCGCACTTTTAAAACCGCATCGCACCAATCACAAACGGTTTCATGTGCGATTTTGGATTTATCAAACCGCACTTAAACGGTTACAGGTGCGATTTCGACTTCAAATCGCACCAAACCGCACCATGCTCACCCCTACCATTCATGTAAGAGACGCACCGAAATTTAAATTACTGATAATAGAAAGTTGTCATATCTTATTCTTTTCGTTTGTTAGAAATTATTTGATTGCTAGTTATAATTGTAGTAATTGTTTGGTACGAATTTAAAATTACTATGTATATTTTTTTTAATATTCACTTTTTACTAAAAATGCCCCATATACTAATTTATATTACTAAAATTGGACCTCCTCACCAGTCACCGCTGCTCCAAACATGAAGCTTGCTTCAAAAACAATTAAATAAGTTCTATAAATATCTCTAATAAAAAATAAATAAACATGCAATACAAAGAGAGAACCTCCTTGCTAACATTCTCCAAGAAGACTCTGGTCTGACAAATTTATCATGAACCCTCACTCCACGAAGCATATCACGCCTGCCGGATTTCCAACAAAGCTTCAAATATCTCCATAGGGATTATCTTCGAAATAGCTGGGGCCTCCTGCAACGCATATTCTCCATCTTCATTTACTCCTTTCCTACCTCTTGCGTTACAAAATAGTAGGGGACAACTAATGGATAAAAATATTCATCTATAGGACGTCTGTGTGTACGCCGCTCCAAGGTCCACTTACTAGATTGATACAATTAAGTTTGAGCATTCGGTTATTATCCCAACCGAATAAGAATTTCGGTTATAACCGAAAATCGAAATTATACTATTTTGGATATTCGAACACTTAACCGAAATCTATGATAACGGTTATTCGATTATTCGGTTAATAACCGAATTTAAACTCAAAAGTAACTTTAAATCCTTTTACAACCTCTTGATTAATCACAATCTTATCAGGCCCGTGAATCTTGAACGACGCCGTCGTCCAATACAAACCACCTCAGCCTCCATCCTTTCCCGTAATTCACCCACTTATGCAGAATTTCACATGTATCATTCCCTAATAACAAATCATTAATCTTCACATTGAGTCGATATATTATTGATATGGTTGTGCACCTGATTGATCGAATTTTTGATGGGGTCGGATCTGACGGGATTTGACGACGACAGCATGACGGTGATTTTCGAGAAGCTGGTTTGATTTCGTATCGTTTATCCGCAACAGAAAGAAATCAAAGAATGATGCATAATCAGACGACGGTGATCATTGAATTGCGTGCGGTGCTTGACGGTGGCTTTGGAGAGAGAAATTAATAAAAGGGGAAGACCCGAAGAGAGATAAATGGAGGTGGGTTTTCATGTGTTTGGACTTTGGAGAGAGAAATTAATAAAAAGGGGGGGGGGGAGAACGGAAGAGAGATAAATAGAGATGGAGGCTTTGTTGACCGAATAACCAAAAAGTAAAATTCATATAAACTAACCGAAACCCATAAATAATTTCGGATATAACCGAAATGTTACAAATAACCTAATTATCAAAAAATTTCGTTTAAATTATTTCGGTTCGGTTCAGTAATTCGGTTATACCTGTTTTTTGTTCAGTCCTAAATACAATGGTTCCTTGAAAGGGAACAAAATCCTAACTGCCTTGAACACCTACCGGAGGACTACACATAAACTAAGGATCACAGACAGACTTTATCAAGAAATATACACCAGATTCGGTACCACTAGGGGATACGATTAGCTTGACTCAACTACTGAATCTCCTTCCTTGAAGGGTACTCTATCAAGAAAACATCCCTATAAATACCCCATTGGTTCACCTACAAGGTACGTACAATTTTAACTCTCTACATAACTATCATCTATCATCGCTTCTCAATATATCTGAGTTCTAACTTAGGCACCGAAGGGTCCACCCAAGGATAACCCTACTCGAAGATCCCCTCCACAACCAGCTCAGCTCTACAATTTTTGGCTGCATCACTTTTCATCATCAATTGATCATTGCATAATAGTTCGAGCCTTGCATTTTGATATTGCTTCGACTATAATTTACTTGTTGTCATCACTTAATTAAATATTCTGAAATGAATAGATAGCCTAAGAAGTTAGGTGATGTTTGTTTACCTCTTAACATGTCTTAATAGACCACCTCTTATTCGCTAAGAGAGTAGATGTTTGTTTATTTTTTGTTACATCTGAATGCTTCTAAATGGTTGAGATAGTAAATCAAATCTAAATTATTTAGACATATCTTTTAATGAACTTTACTATTTTTAGACACTAATACCCTCTTCAATATTATCAATTTTCTTGTGTATCCATGTCAACCACGGCCACCCACCGGCGCCACCACTGCCTCGCCACCTCCGGCACCACCAGATTTGCTTTCAACCACCACCAGACCACCAGATTTGCATGGGAATGGGAAGGAGGAGGAGGGGGAGGGGGAGGGGGAGGGGGAGGGGGAGGGGATGGGGTGGGGTGGGGCGTGGGAGGAGGGGGTGCGAGGAGGGGAGCGGGGGGAGGAGGGGGGAGACTGAGCCTCTAATTCGGATAAGTTCACACCATCAATCAATAATTCAATCAACTAAAAATGAGAAAAATGACATCAAATCAGCTATACACCCAAAATCATCCAAATGGAAAAATAAACAAATAATTGACCCACCCCAAATAATTGACCCACCCCACTGAAAGATTTAGGCAATGAGCTTGAATTGCCACAAACATTATTAGACTGCTCGTAAGCCAAAGTTTTTTGTTGGTCTCACTTATTGGTGGTATCGTAAACACACAATTCCAAAGCTCGAGTCTCAAAAATTTCCGATGAGTAAATACAGCAGAAGGAAGTGGGTATTTTTTTTAAAGGGTTAAAATAGTAAAAATATTCAGACATTTTGAAAAAAATAATTATCAAACAACATTTTTTTCATTCAGATACAATTCTATTTAGATACTATATATTATTCAGATGTCTAAACTATTCAGATCTTAACAACTAATTTTATCAAACACAACCTTAGTCTATTAGGTTGTGTCTATTGTTTCTAATCCGATTTGGATTAGGGCTTTACAAGCAAGTTTAAGATAACCGGTTGGTTAAAAGAAACATAGGTGCACAAGAAGTAAAGGTGCTCAAGGAGTAAAAATACTCAAAAGAATTAAGCTACTAGAGTAGAGGTTGGGGACCAAACCAAGTAAAAAATCTTGTGTTCATGAGATTACTTGCTTTACAACAATTTTCTATTGTATGCTTCAATTTGAATAGTAAGATATAATGTGAATACTTTGGCAAATATATAACTTCAGAAAATTATTCGTTTCAAAAACCAAAAAGTAATCATGTTTGCCTGATCAAGGAATATTCCATTGTTTGGCTCTCTCATCAATTTTTCACATTCTTTCTCTAAGCATCTTTGCATTACTCTACACCCAAGGTTTTTCTACCTACGCAAATGATAATGGATTCCCTACACCCAAGTATTCTCTACCTACCTGTGTCAGATTATGGTCACAAACTTAAAGACATTGTTGCATTTTATACTACTCTCAATTTATAATAAAATAAACAAATTCATTTTTTGTAACAAAAATATTTACAAACCCTAAACACTGGGATTGTTCTTGTCAAATAGAGAGTAATACAAAACAAAGATAAAAGGAGATGTGGAAGTATTATCAAAAGATACGTGTCCAAAAGGACCCTTAATGTGGTCTGAGCAAAGGGCTGGGATACTTGTATCCCTCCGAAGTTGGGGCATTCAAACAAAAAAAACAGCCAAGGATGCACTATGTGAAAAATAAAAGATCGAGAGTACTTTACAATAGACTAACATGGGAAATGCTAATCCCAAAGTAAGATTTGTTGTTGGAAGAGCAGGTTATGTAGTTACACATGACATTAACCTTGCAAATAAACGCCACAAAGATTTATGGCAAATAAAAATCTTATTCCACTTGATGCTTCAAATACAGTACAACTTTGTGAAATAAAACCAATAACCTTTACAAATCAAGTAAAGTAAAAACTGATGAAATGGATCAAGCTATGTGACATAAAACAGTAAACTCACTGACCTGCTGAAGGGATTGTCAATAGTTCGAGTGATTTCTTAAGGTAGTCTACAGCAATGGAAACATCATCAAATGCCAACGCCCCGACTGCAAACCTTGCTGCCTTGTGTGCCTCAGCAATTTTTTCGGGTGGAGGCTGGTAATTGCTATCATAATGATATGCTTGGGTAGCAGTAGGTGCAGCATCTGAAATGGCCTCAATTCTACCATTTGAGCTGTGCTTAGCTGTTGATGTGTAGTTTGTTGTGTCAGAAGCTGATGGGGAGGAGTAGGAAGTGTCAGAGCCTTGATAGTATGGATTATGAGATGGCACAGCTGGAAGGCTACTCTCCATAAAACTAGGGTAAGTTTGAAAGTTTGGATATGAATAAGAAGTTGTTTCATGAGACTGGTAATGTGTCGATTGCTGTGGTTCTTGCGGAAACGGTTGATGATGATATGGTTGAGAATAAGTAGGATTTTCTGATCTGTTTGTTGAAGGAGGTTGATGGAAATTGTGGGACGCATAATCATCAGTTAGAGGTGATTGATGGAAATTATGGGATGGATAATCATTAGCCGGAGGAGGTTGACGGAAATTATGGGACGGATAATCATTGGTAGTGTAAGGAGATGGTGGAATGCTCGAGGAAGGTGATGGTGGAATGTTTGAGGAAGGTGATGGTGGAATGTTTGATGGAGGCGTAGGTGGAATATTTGAAGACTGCTTTGGTTCAAATTTATCATAAACCTGGGTTGATGGATCAAATTTGGGTGCAGGTCTGGTATCCGGATCAGTTCTGCTAGGTTCAATATCCTGCACACAATGTAACAATTAGAACATCCTCCAAAATTGTTTGCTTGTCCCATGCAACTTCTTTAACCTTGAATGTTTTAAACAGGTACATCCAGAATTACACTGCTATAAAAAAAATTGATATGATACAAGGCCGCGAAACTTGGTTAGAACAATATAAAAGGCTTTGGAAGCCCATGAATTAGAAGTTGTATTTTAATTAGTTTCTTTAATTTATAATTTTCACTTTCAGTCATCTTATTGGAGTCCAGTTTTGGTTAGGAAAGTTGTCTAGGATTATTATAAATAGTGATATACTCTATTATTTTATTACATAGAAATATAGTAATTATTTGAGATTGACAAGAATTGAGGTGTGTGAGAACTACCCTTTGTCCCAAAAAACCCGCCCCCATTAAAACTTCTGTGTAACTTGTGAATAAGTTTATTCCAGCTTTCATAATCAAATATAAAACCACATTAGTTATAGATGGTAATCAGAAATGCAGTTTGTATGATTGGAAAAAGATTTTTAGTTATCAGAGGTTCAAGGACACAAGTTCATAGCCACAGGTAGCATCACCCTACTTTTTCTAAGTAGCTTTATCTGTTCATATCTTATAATTGACCAACAGAAGAAGTCCAATTTTGCAGTTTGGTTTCTAGACTTTCTTGTCGCGTTTAACTGAGAGACGCAACAATTTTTTCTCAGCCAAGGCAAGAAATAAAGTCAGGTAGAAAACATACATAACCAGCTTTAGGTGTACTCGATAAATCATTATCACCTCCCGGGGGACCTGGCACGGGCTTCCTTCCTTCTTTCAGAGCTTTGTTTATATCTGCAGCTTTCCAAGCTGCATATTTCTGTTTCTGCTCAAGCTGTAAAAGAGAAATTCAAAATAAGAACCAACCCAACATTATTAAATGAATCTATATATTCTTAAACCAGAAGATGAAGGATGCTAAATCCATATAAAAATGATAAATAGCCATCAATTAGGAAATAATAATGTGATCAGAAACTCACATCAGGTTGAGGTTGACCAAACTGGTTAAGAATTTCAAAGAAAATGCTTGCAGCATAAAAGGTCTTCGCAGTACTCCTGTGACAAGCTCAAAAGGTTATAACTCTTAAAAGGACCGACTACATTACCAAAACACTATATTGTACATGTGTGTGTGGATATATATATATATATATATATATATATACACACACACACACACACACACACACACACAAATATGTGTGTGTTGGGGGGAGGATCAAAAGCAAAGTTGAATATTCCCTACTATCCTTATAAACCATGTTGTGCGTACACCTAGAGATCATATGGCAAAGATCCAACAGTTTATCGTCCCATTGGGAGGAGGAATCAGTCCTTCAAATTTATAGCTATATTATAATATTGTTCACAGTACTCTCAACTTGTGAAAGGCTTGCCTTCTGAAGGATTGACTTGTTGGGCCCTCAAGCTTTTGTTATTGTTTTCAACGCTTGGCATCAATTGCTTAGGCTACTTTGAATCCACGTAAGCACCTTTTATGGAATGTGGACTACTTGCTACTATGGCACCTCTCGGAGACTTGAACCACAAACCAACTCAACACTAATTAAACAGAAAACTAATCACATGAAAGTCCTTTTTCTTTACACAATATTTAAACCACCAAAAGACTGACAACGCACTCCCCAATATAAATGGCATTTAAAATAATCAGGATGAAACAATTAAGGATTCTGTTAAAACTCAACCCCAAGTCTTTTTATTGTATATAGAATCTCAGAAAGAACTAGATGAGGCTAAAACTGCCATCATCTTACCATGTGAGCTACAGACCTTTATATCTCAAGTCCCGGCTTAGAATCATCAATATACAAAAGGTATAAAGCGGAATTAGAAATTTTTCTTGATAAAGGGAAAAGAGGTGCTCCCAATATTTGTGGTCCCTCCCGTCTAGTTTCAGAGAGATCATCTATAAACCCTTTGAAGTTAAGAAACGGAATAATTTGTCAAATGGTTTAATATAACAAACTTCTAAATACACCAGTTTATAAACGTCAATTGTATATCTTTGGCTTCTGGAAATATGATGTCCAATGGTAACAAAAGGTAACATATGTATAAGAAGATTGCTTACACACTTCATTGGGGAACGGGAGGAATTCATATATGTTCCTCAAGCATAATGACTGAAGGAAATTTAAAAAACCCTATTCACAAGTTAAGATCTTCAGATGCGATAGATGACCCAAGCTAAGGAAATCATTTACAACACAACTACGTTGAAGAATTACTTATCAAAAATATATATATATATATATATATATAAAACAAGTACCTTGAACAATAAGATGAAACGCATAGTTCATTCAGCGAATTAATACTGTCCAACAATAAGCTTACTCTCTAAAATTAGTGATAGTAACTTTTAAAACCATGCATGCAAACTCCAAAAACATGAGTTTCAAGACCTAACATGTGTTCATCAGAAGCGCCTCACGCTTGAGGTGTCAGGAATTTTAGCCAAGAAGACAACAACTAAATTTGATCTCAAAGAAAATCTTAAGAAGAAAATACATAATCCAATTCTCGTATAGACGTAAGAACTTATCATACTTATCAGCTCGCCCAGCCCGATCTTGCTTGTCAGCCTTTGCAAAGACATTCAAGGCAAATCCCTCTATGTGTAGATTGTCATCAGGCCCCAAATTTAGAGACTTTTTATCCTGTAAATACACGAGCACCGAAACTGGTCATTCATAAGAAAATATATACAAAGAACAAACAAATTCTCAGATAGTAATTTACCAAAAATTACTTCAAATTATAATGTTATAATGCAAAGTAGTTAGTTTTAAGCTGGGAATTTTATAATATTATAACCAATAAAAACACTGTCTGGATTAAAATGATATAATACAAAATTGGAAAGGTGGAGCATGCCCAAATTACTTATATAGGCATTAGAAAGTAATTAAAAAAACAGAAATCCAAAAATGAATTTTGAATGAAAGAACTTGAATTTGACAAGTTCTCCCACGTATAAAACACTCTCATATCGACAAAGATCTTCTAACTCCCCTTTTTCTTAATATTAAATATATTTCCAACTTAACTTGACAAGAGTTCATAAAACTTTTATAAAATCATGAATTCAAGTACAGCTTGGGAAAATCCCTCAAACTCTGTACAAAACATGAAATTGTATATAATATAATATCCATGTTTATAAAATTAACATATATATATGCCTACATAATTTGCTAACTTAAAATTCAAAACCTTAATAAACTTTAAAAATCATCAAAAAAACACATTCAACATAGTAATTGAATTCTGTTATCTTATCTGAGTTTTCAGATCCACCAAAGAGATGCAAATGATAGTAGGGTGAAATGACAAACACTAAACCAGCAATTAAAATACTCCTTCTGTTCCAACAAAGTAATCTCATTTTAACTTTTTAAAGCCAGTAAAAACCAAATTATTTATGCTAGTCTTATTAAAACAAACAAAAAATAAACTTGTAGAAAATTTTAAAATCAAATGAATTCATAGCAATTCCGAATTTTAGGATTTATCAGATCCAAAAGGAACAAATACAAAGAGACTAATTTTACCTTTTCAAGCTGCTTCATAAGAGAAATAAGGAGAGAATTGGTGGTCTTTGTCCGGTCGCTCTGAGGAATATTCAATCCTCGTTCCATCGCATACAATCGACCTGAAGAATCTCAATATAATTAGAACGAATAATCTCCAGATGGATCAAAAAAATCAATTTATTCTACCAATTAGGGTTTTAGAGTTACGTATACTAGTTCAGCTACTTGAATGATTCTTAGATAATCAAAAAGTAAATAGAGATTATTACAGTAGTAAGCGACTAAAGGTTCGTGTTTCTGCAACTCATCTGCTCGTTGTAAAAATGGGAGCAAAAGCTTTGCTGGTTCGTTTTCGTTCGCCATTGCTGTACAGGAGAGAGATTGATTCGATTTTGTAAAGAACAATATGTGTATTCGTAAGGAGACAAATAGCTGATTGAGTTTTGTTGTCCTTTAATACGACGTCGTGTACTGACATTGGTTGTTTTATTTCTTAAATCGTACGAAAACTCGGAAACAGTTTAGCGGCTTCGTGCGATATGTGCATCGTGTTTACGTGGGCATTTCAATTGAGTCTAAGGAAGTTGTATGATTAAGACTTTTAAAGATTTTAAAAGTTTGATTGTATTCAATTAAGATATTTAAATAATTTATAAAAGTTTATTGGTATTTAAGTATAACTTTTGTAATGTATTTAAAAGTTTATATCGTATTGAATTGAGACTTTTATAAAGTCTATAAAAATATTTTGGTATTCAAAAAGTCAATGATTTTTCACATTTCTATCAAATGGTAGAGTTTGACCGATTTTAGAAGAAAAGTTATAACTATCAATCAATATCCAAAGTCTGACCTAATCTCTAAAGACTTCCAAATATTAAACACAAAAGTAGAAATTTAAATCGCCAGTAAAAAAATTACAGAGAGATTTTATGAAAAAATTCAAAAGTCTTAAAACTCTCGGATAAATTTTTAACTTAAAATGAATATAAATTAATCTAATTTTAGAAAATATAATTATTAAAATTATAAACCGTTTATATTTTTTTTTTACTAAATTTATTAAAAATTATATAAATTACACAAACTTTTATTATAGAAATAACTCGTTATGACTTTGAAAAATCAAACAGTAAATTTTGATTTTTAATATTATATATATATATATATATATATATATTATAGATATAGTATATGATATATACGAATATTAATAAATTCTAAAACTCATCAAAATTAAAAAAACAATTAAAAGATGACAACGGCCGACTGTTAAAAAATTAGTTACGTAGAATTTTAATTAATTAATTTCTAACATCATAAATAAATTAAAAATCGCATAATTATTTTTTTAACGGTCAATTTTGGTTCACTAACAACTATTAATAATTTTAAGAAAAATAAAATCTCTCTGGCAATTTTGTCTGTGGCTTATCGACGACTAAAAATCTCTCTGGTAAACTTTTTATAACTTAGTGGCAATTTACTCACATGTATGTATGAAGTTTTGCGATCATATAAATTTTCATTGTCATATTATATATTTTGTGAAAAATGGAGTTTGGTATTCCTATTAAAAAATCGTACGCATATATAGTATATATAGCTCCATGAAAAGTAAGCTTAATTTTTGTTGTGTTTGTAGCTTTTAAAATTTTGTTCGTATAGAATAATATGAATGCTTTCAACATATATAAAACATTATGCCACAATAATTTAATGAAATGATGAGATTTCTTGTAGTACATGAAAAAAGAGTGAGAGGCACAATGGTTAATTAACAATTAATATAAGCTACATGATATATTAAAAGTATACAAAAGTCTATCAAAATTTTGGTAAAAATCTATTAAAGTCTGTCACTTATTTCATGGAGTCTATAAAAGTCATTTTAAAAAAGTCTTTAAAAGTCATTAAAATCCACAAACTCTACAAAAGTATGTCACTTAAAAAAGTCTTTAAAAATCTTAATTGAATACACCCCCCCTAAGGAGGGTGTATTCAATTAAAAATTTTAAATATTTTAAAAGTTTGATTGTATTCAATTAAGATGTTTAAAGAGTTTATAAAAATTTATTGGTATTCAATTACAACTTTTATAATGTCTTTAAAAGTTATGTGGTATTGAATTGAGACTTTTATAAAATCTATAAAAGTATTTTGGTATTCAAAAAGTCATTGACTTTTTAGATTTCTATCAAAATGGTAGAATTTGACATACTTTAGAAGAAGAGATACCCATATCCAAAGTCTGACCTCATCTCTAAAGACTTTTAAAAACTTCTAAATATTTGAGAAAGGAAAAAGGTGAACAAAGGAGACAGAAAAGGATTGAGGAGATCAAATAAAAAAGAGAAAATAAAATAATATATATATATATGTGTGTGTTTGTGTGTGTGTGAGAGAGAGAGAGAGCCATAAACATAAATTGTTTATACAATAAATTTTACACACTATTCTCCAAGGTCGAGTAACCTTAACTTATACACAATTCATAACCTGAGTAACATATAACATTATTATCATACATAACTGTTACAAATCTAGCTGCACACATAGTCCCAAGCTGAACTTGGCTTTATCATTTCCTAAATCCGAACGTATTCGCCTTATCTGCAATGTTTATCATGATATAGCAAGGGTGGGCAATAAATTTGCCCAGCAAGTTTAAATTCAATAAATTAAGGATATATCATGATTGAAAGAATTGAACAATAAGCTGGCTAAAGTTCTACAATATAATTGTGAACTAGCATGAACACATTTTCATAGCTGAACGAACATGGACATGAACATATCAATTATACCTGGACCGAATGGTAATGAAGGTGATCAACCTTTCATACCTGATGAATACATGCAATATGCACAGAGTGCGATTTAATAATTCTTAGACATTACAATCAGCAATAATTAACCATAAGTTATATTTGAATAAACAACTAAAGTTGAGTTAAGGAAAACTTGCATGTTCGGTCGATTACGGTTACACAATTTAATAAGCTTTGCCTGAAGACCTAATATTAATAATATCGATCAACAAGTTAGAATAATATCATCACAGTTTTTAAAATAACCTAAACACATTAACACATAATCATATCAGTCTATAAAACACGTAAAACCTAACCTCAAGTCAAATTTTTACAGTCTGAGTCGAGTTTGGTACAATTCTGATAATCTGATTGCCTAATCGGACAATTATAGAGTTTAAGTTCAATTAAACTCTGCCTAAATACTTAACAATTATCTTAGATAATTATATTATCAGTCAAAATATTTTTCATAAGCTCGTAATAATTTTCAAATAATTATTATCATTTATCATGAATTTTCAATCATTAATATCGTATTTATAAGAATTTAATACCACAATATTCCATTATCATTAATATTTATTTACTACCAAATATTAATAAAAGTCATACCATAATATTATAATATTATCCGATAATTGCTATTAATATTAAAATATTAATATTTTTATGACAAAATATCAAAAGTTATATTTTATAACTTATAATATTTTATAACACTTCAATTATTTTTATATAATTTTTAAATCATTAATTCTATTTTTCCATAATTTATTTAACATACTAATTAAATAAATCTAATATAATCAATATTAATTTATTAATGAGAATTCTCCAAAAATATTGAAAATTACATTTTATAATTCAAAATATTTTAAAACAGTTTATTCTTATTTAAAATGATTTTTATAATATTAAAATTATTTTTCTCTAATTTATTTAATACGCTAATTAAATAAATTAGATATCATTAATATTCAAATAATTATAAATATTAATGAAAAATATCCCAAATTATCAAAAGTTATTTTTCATAATTTAAAATAATTTTTAAAACCATTTTTTGTAATTTTTTAGAATTTATTTCTATTTTTAATTAATTTTCGATAAAATTAGAAAATAGAAATTAAATAAACCGTCGTTATAGGCTATAGCGACACTTTCTGCCGCTGTTGGTGTTCTTGAGCTCAAGAACACTCACAGTCCAATTAGCATGGGTCAATGTTTGACCGCCCATAATTCTCAGTGTAATTCATTTCTGGGCTTGCTTGAGCATCGATCTTGTAGTAATTATGTATTACTACAAATTTCAATCATCAACTTGGTCAAATCATATTACAGTATGAAGATCTGGGCTCTCAAACTTCCTGTCAGAACTAATTTGGGTTTTCTGGGTAACCCAAAAACCCAGATAGTGTCAATACTGGACACTTTCTAGCTCGATTTAATCTAGGTCATGTCCATTAGTTAAGTGTTTTCTTGGTCCATACATGTAGTACACATGTCATAGAACATAACTATAACAACAGACCAATCCAAATAAATCACATGTTCAATATTTAGCTCGGTCAAAGGCTGTCAGAAACGAGTTCATCCGATTTCTGGGTTTTCTAGAAACTGCAAGTCAGTGTCGAGTGGTCTAGTTTGACCACCCACTACTTCAATTCTTTTGAATGCTTGTGGGATTTAAAGCCATGGATCTAAAGTTCATACAACACACTACAACATGTACATAACAAAAAAATCAAATCTCTTAAAACCTGACAGATCCGGGCCTTAAAAGATCTTGTTAGACGGTGCTTAAGGATTTCTGTGTTACCTAGAAATCGCTCGGTCATGCTCGGTCAACGGATTTTGACCGTTTATAACTTTTAATTTGGACATGGAATGACTGTGATTCCACTTCCAGATCAAAGACCTCATGAAAAACTTCATATTAAAACTTTAAAACAACAAAAATCATAACTAGAGCACGATCTAGGGCCACTAACATTTGATTGTCAGACCACTTTTAATGTTCTTGGACAGTTTTTGAAAAACATCATTTTAAGGCCCTTTGATGCTATAGATCTATGATGAATCATCATAAAACATCCTTTAGCACAAATCTAAACACATAAACACAAATATTTTCTTAGCATACAAGATTAAAAGGTGTGTTAGGGTATTATACCTTCTTTGTCCAAGCTTTGATCTTGCCTTACCAATCTGATATAGGTGTTTTAGAGGGTTATATTGTGACTGAAACACTTGTTAAATTCGGAGGTTAGGAGAGAGAGAGTTTGTTGAGAGCTTGAGAGAAAAATGAACAAATGCATGAACTTTCTCTCTCTTTAATCTATATATATTATGATATAATGTTTAGATCTGATGTTGCTATCAATTAAGTAGTTGAGCTGCTGATATTTGAGTCACAAGGTCAATAATAGTTGGTCAACAACTACAAATTTATCAAGATTTGCAAGTTACATAATAAAAATATACAAAAGGGTATTTTGGTCATTCTCCTTGTAATTTTAATGGCATACTTGACTTTTGTCCAAAACCTTAGGGTTTAACCCTATGGTTCTAACCCTTAGGTTTTACAACATTAGTTCCTAGAATTTTCTAATTAGGGTTTTTTAAATAGAAAATTAAGATAATTAAAATATAATTAGGGTTTCCTAATCATATTAAAGTATACTAATTACATTAGGCTTGCTAATTAGGATTATGGTTTCCTAATTAGGGTTTAGGATTCCCGAATTTAAAATTAGGGTTTCCCAAACGAACTGCGCCTCTACGGTATCCATACGAATGCCCTGCGAATCGTCGTACGATCTGCAGTAAAAGGAACTGCAGTACTAGCCACCAAGGATGAGGATCTCGAAACTGTTTCTCTCTAGTCTCTCTCTAAGAGCGGGTAGGGTTTTAGGTTATGATTAACTTCCCTAAAATGCTGATATATCATATATAGCAGTAAATCAGAATTAATCAAAACCCTAATCTAATTAAAATAAAATCTGAATTTATATATATATATATATATATATATATATATATATATATTATATCTTAATTAAGTCTTACTTAATTAATATACATATATATACAAATCATCCTTTTAATTTAAATTCGTGATTTAAATACTATCAATCATATTGATATATTTAAATCCTTACAATTTAAATTAATTCCCTTTTTAATAATGTTCTATGTGTGTGACCCTATAGGTTATTATTACGTGGGCAATAATTTTAAAATCATATTACAAAATTATAAACAATGAGCGACATCTAATAATATATCACTGCTACCCAAATAATAATAAGATCGATGATTTGATGTAACCTTTTTGTGACCAATGTTTCAATGTAATTTAATCCTTTTAACCTTAATATCCTAGATTAAACTCGAGTCATGGAATGTGTCATACTCTTCATAATTTAATCTGAGTTTTTCTTGATCAATGAGTAGACTATATGAAACAAATCACTATTTGAGCATGGCCATGAATTTCATAGTCCTACTAAATCAAGAGGCCTATGGATATCACTCCTAATAAATAGGAGGGTTAAATTTCATCTAGATCACTCGTATTCCTCACACGATTCATGATGTACCCAATAATCACCTTTATAGTCAACCCTATTAAAGGTGACAGTAAGTCACTTGTAAATGCAGATGAGCTCACACGTTGAAAATATTGTGTACAGGTAAATGTGTATATACACCTGAAGCTGATCAGATTGGTCCATGTTCTTAAATGCCATTACAACAAAACCAATCCTTGGTCGCAGTTAATCTTGTAGTTTGAAGATCAGGCTAGGAAGCTCAAGAGACATCAACTGAAAAGAGTAAAACATCCATCAGTCTGAAAGATGAAAAGGCCATACATACTAAGAAATGCTTATTCAGAGAAGAAAGAAGAACTTCTCAAATATGTATTTGGCTGACCAACAGCTGGATGTGAACCTTGTGAACTCAAGGATGACAAAGAACTAGAGATGCTAAGATTCTCTTAGCGTACATATTCAAGACCAGAACTGATTGATTGAAGGACAACTAGAGCAATAAGATGTCAGGAGCAAATGAAAAACTATGCATATCAATGCCTAACCTCGGTATATCTAAGTTAAATGATTGTTAAGAAACTGATAGTAGAAAGGTATGGTTCTTCATCAATATAAATGTGTACATCATGTTGCCTCACCTTATGCTCTATAAAAGTATTCTAACAAGATATCATACTCTACCTAAAAAGGGGAAGAGAGATAATACATTGAGGTTGGTAACTCAAATGCTTACAAACTTTCTCTCTATCCAAGTTTTAGGTTGAAGATTACATCTTGAAAGAAGTATTAAATATGTCATAATCATATCATGTTTTAATTAATATTAAGTGGAGTAATCTTTGCTATTGGGTTAATATGTATATATAAACCTATGTTCTAGGTTTTTAATAACACATAGAATATGGTTAGTTATACAATAGTATCTTGAAGATTCGTAAAAACTGATCACCTCCATGAATCAACCAGATACAAATAAGTGATAGTGTTGATTCTCACTCTGTGAACATAACTAAGCAAATGATGAAACCATCAAAGAAAAAGAGTATTTTATTTAAATGACTAATCTTACATGTAAGACCCCAACTTTTATGAATAAAGATGAATTTTCTATAAATATCATTTTTGAATATTATGGAATGAATTTGATATAATGATATAGTTGTGGGTAATATTTATAAATTTTGCAAAGTACGCAAGTTGTTATATAATATTCGATTGGTAGGGGAATATTCGTTTTAACAGGAAATATTCGTACAACGGCACAATCATTGGTGGACCCCACAATAGAATTATTGTCGGATTGAAAAAATGACAAAAATACTTTATGAAAATAACGGCGGAAGTTTTACCGTTAACTGTTGAAACACCCGGTGTTAAAAGTACAGTAATACGCGTAGTTGCACAGTAGCACACGGTATTGATTATTGATGCTTATATGATAAGTCACCCAGTTTTGTTTTATTGGTATTATTAATGTAATAAAACAGAAAAGCTTTTTATATAAAATAGAATACTTTTATAAAGTTATTCGTTTTATTAGGCTAATAGTAAAACCTTTTTATATAAAATAGAATACTTTTATAAAGTTATCTGTTTTATTAGACAATAATTAGAATATATTATATTTTATTATGTATAGTGTTTGTATAGTGCCTACATAGTGTTTGCATAGTAAAATCTTTTATAAAGTTATTCGGTTTATTAGATTATAAATAGAATATATTATATTTTATTTAAAAGATTTTTCTTTAAATATAGACCGTCAGATTAAAGTAAATCAATCTGTACCGTTCATGAGTTAGTTACTATGCAGTCCATTTTTCTATAAATAGAAGCTCATTCCTTCATTATTTCTTACGAATTCACTGAAACTCTAGAGAGAGAAATTATAGAGAAGCTATAGAAAAGTATTATGCTCCTTCCCTACTCTTATATTCAGTTTCTTTTACGGTAATGGATATTATTTGTTGTACTCGTTAGGGGTATTCCTTCTTTCTTATTGGTGAAATTCTTTTGTTATTCCATTCATTATTATTCTGTTAGAATAACCTGTATATGCGGGATACCCTATAATTGGTGAAATTCTTTTATTATTCTATTATTTATTATTCTGTTGGAATATCATGTCTGTGCGTTTTACGCCGGACCTGGTTCCAGTCTTTATTATTCTATTAGAATATCCTGTCTGTGCATTTTACGCCGGACCTGGTTCCATCCTTTATTATTCTGTTAGAATATCCTGTTTGTTCATTTTACGTCGGACTTGATTCCGTTATTTATTATTCTGTTGGAATAACCTGCCTGTGCGGTCAATCGCATGCCTGGTGATTTCTTTTGTTATTCCATTCTTTATTATACTCAGTCGGTTAAAACTTTAACTTCTATACACCATGAAATTAGTGGAATATCCTATATATTTGCGCTTCATCCAGTATCTTTTCATGGAAATATTCTTCTGAGCATTCTTGAATTTTACTCTACAAAGAAGTATCATGTTGACAATTTGGACGTTATTATTTCCTGGATAAATTAATTCTTGAACTTTTTTTATTAAATTCTTATATCATTGTGATCATCCTCATGTTTATATTATGTTGAAATTCATCTGTGGCCTGTAGTGCATAGATGGACTTGGTATGATTATGACCAGAGATTATTTGGTGTAATCATGACCGTAATGTTACAAATGATGTGAAAAAAGTCCTCATTGACCCGTAGTGCATTGATGAACAGTTGTTGACATGATCATGACCATTGATGAATACACGAATATCCTTGGATGTGGTGCATTGATAATTTGTGGTTGTGATACTAATGAATATCCTTGGTCGTAGTGCAGTGCTGATGTGGATTATTTATTAAGCTGAGTCTCAGCGATAAAAGTCATGAAAAACCTTTTAAATCATAGAAGATAGTATATTTTATTCTCTACTTGACTCTTTTAATGGATTGCTTGTTCCACTGTAGTTAAACTTGATGTTTGTTATATTTTTTCAGTTTAACATTGTTGAAGGCTAATGATAATTTATTCTGCATTATATTAGTCATAATATTTCTTACTGGGCTAGTTGAGCTCACCATTTCTTTCACTGTTCTCTTCAAGAAATGAGAATATAGCTGGGATGAGTCGAGGAACGGAGTGATGGACCAGATGATAGTATTAGTAGTCCTCACTATTCTGTTAAATAGTGTGACAATAAATATAATGAGGACTTATTCTGAGAGTGGGTATTGTCTAGAAGACAATATTTGTATTAAAACTCACAGCTCTCTTGTTGTATATTAAAGATTGTATTTGTATTTTGTACCACGTATTTGGCGACTCAGAATATGTGATGTATACCTATTTTGGGGGCGTCATATTACACACACTCATCAACATGTATCTTAAAACATAATATCTATTGGATGTATGCATGAATATGATAGTTGGTGATCAATAAGATGAAAATCAAAATATATGGGGAACATGAATTTTAAAAACTAACCTGACAGGATCCATTTAACTATGGGTACCAAAAATAGAAATGTATCTAACCTACAGGTACTTGGTCTATCTGGACACGCTAAGGAATATTGAAGCAGAAGACTTCAATCAAGAAAGATTCAACCAGCAGAAGGCTTAAGACTTTTCAGAAATGATTCTGATAAAATTCCTATATGTCAAAGCATGTCCTTGAAGACCTGTTGAGCTAACCTGAATGAAGCTCACATGGCTGCTGATCGTTATATGGAAACAGACCATTCAACCAAAGATGAAAAGGGTCTTATATATGTCATATGAGAAGAATCCTCAAGGAAGCTCACATCAGAGGATCATCGTGCATCAATCATGAGGAACTCATTACGGGAGCAGAACTCCACAAGTACACACTGACAAAGAAGACTACGTTCATAGTGTTGTCAAAGGATTATAGAATGATCAACCCTGAAGATACCCATTTCTACGATACAAGAAAATTTAATGACTTCAGCCAGAATAAGATATGCAAGGCTGTCTTCTGCTACACATGAAGAAGAAGAACTTATGACTCTCTGAGAAGACAGTATCAACTATGGGGGAGCAGTGATCTGCTAACAGAACAGCAGCTCTAAAACATTATAGATATACTATGATGCAATATACCAGTTACAGAGTCCCAAAACTTTGTGGCTGATGAATGAAATGAAGATCCATAGTCAGTAGGAACGTCTCAAAACGTACTACAAATAACCTTGTCAACCACCCAACTCAAAATCATGGAGCGCCTACGATCAAACATCTAATCGTAATGTAAGAGTAGGAGGACACTACGATTAAAGCAAATGCAAATGTCTAAAGTTGGTAGAGGAACTCCCCAGCAGAAAAGGTCGAATGAGATGTCAGTACAAATCACTTTGAAAGTTTTTTATCTGGAAAGCGCCTCAGGGACAAACCTGGCCCTTAGTTCACTCTAAGAGGTTGGCCCTTCCTGAGCTACCTTAATCCAAAAGGAATGCTTAGCAAAGTTCATCTCAAGGACCAAGACAGTCCATGATCGTAGAGTAGAGTTTGAAGAGAACAAGTTCACTAGCTCATGAGAAGCTCAGAAAAACTACACAACTGCTTAACTATTCAAATCATGAGAAGACAAGTTCGAATACTGGTTAGAAAGATGACTTGCTTACTCATCTCAGAAATAGAGTGCCCAAACCTTCATAAAGTACATCAGTGGCTAAAATATGCAGTTTCAAGATGAGGATTAGTATCAAATCATCAACTGCAACATCTCTTAGAAGAAGATCGTTGAGTCAACAAAGGAAAATGTAGAGTCCTTAGCTACCTCACCAAGCTACTCTACGAACCAAAATGGTCAACTATCAACCCACATCAATGACACCTAGTTTCTTAAAAGAAATATCAAACAGAAAAGGTTATGGGGAGTTACAGTTTATTACTAGGCATCGTGCAACCAATGACTGGTTGACACATCACAGCTTATGCAGAGTCAAAAGGAAATATCATAAAAATAAATTCAATATCTATAAAAAGTTATCGAATGTTGTCGAACCTCTCTCTCACTCCTGTTTCTTTTTTTAAACCCTAGAATCCTCTTCAAAGCCTAAATTCATCAAACCTCTAGATTCGCCCAAATCGCATTCAACTATCTCTCATAAAAACTTCCTAAATCAAATACCCATATTCTTTGAACTCTTCAAATGGCAGATTAGCGAGTAATCACTAGCATTTAGGTCGGAACCAAGACGTTTGAGAAATCCGAAAAGAAGTTCAAAGTTATTCTTGAATTAGTGAAGAAGGCTGGATTCTCAGAATGTTTTGAGGCAAACACTCGAATATATGCTCAACTGGTCAAAGCGTTTTACTCAAACGCATTTATAAATTCGAGAACCCTTTCTACCAAGGTCAAAGGTCAAATTCTAAAGCTAAAATTGTCTGACATCAATCAATGCTTAGGCCTTCCTGACCTAGGACTAAAAAGCCTTGATGAGATCGAAACTGAACAAGCAAAGAAGATTATAGTATACAAAAGAAACCCTAGTCTAAAGGACATGAAGAAAAAGGAGTTTCCTAAAGAATTCGAGTTCCTTGCTAATATAGTGGGCAAATGTATACTATGCAAGGATACTGCACATGACACTGTGATTGATCAACAACTAAAGATTATGTATGCAATAATTCTGAAGAAGCGAATAAACTTTGGAGTTATCTTGCTCGATCAAATCTCGAAGTGGCTGGAAAAGGCTGAAATGAAGAAGTCTACAGATAAATCCCTTAAAAAGGTTTTTCATGGAAGACTCTTGAGCATTGTGCTAAGGAAGAAATTGGGAAGCAAGATCAAAGATGATGAGGGAGAACCACTAAACATCCATAAAATCATGTCTCCACAGCTGTTTGTAAACTGGAAGAAAAATCCCAAGGAAAATAGGAGACTAATAACAATTGGGAGCAGCATCAAGGTCTCTGCAAAGAAGAGGAAGGCAAAAGAGGTGGAAAGCTCTCAATCTGGTGACTCTGCACTAGTAGCAGCCACACCAGCAAGGAAGAAGTCCAAGGGTGTGAAGAAAATAGAGGCTCCACCAAGAAGTCTCTCCACTGACAACAAGGAAGCAGAAGAAGAAGGTGTCTCAACTGCAGAACCCCAAAGAGAAGAAGTAACAGACTACTCTAAGGGCCATCCAAAAAGAAAGCAAAGGTGATAAAGAAGTCAGCCCCAGTTCCCCAAGAAAGTCCATCTAACAAAGAAGAGGAAGTAGAGTCAGAAGATGGGAAGGGAACTGAAAGCCCCAAGATTGAACTCTCAAATAGAAAATCCAAATCCATCTATGAGGAAGAAGTTGTATCTATAGAAGAAAGAGTTAAATTTGATGGTGAAAAAGAATGTACAAGCCCTATGGCTAACTCTGAGAGCATCCACTCTGATGATGAAGAAAGGCTGCAAGATGACAAAATTGTATCTCCTACTGCAAATGCCCCAACAAGTTCAGATGATGTTTCCAAAAATGTTGAATCCAGAGAAGTAGGACCTGCCCCTAGTGTTGTTGAACATCAAGGAAGTCTGTCTGATGATACAGAAGCTTTGGATTCTGAAGAAGAAGAGGAATCTGAAACTCCTATAGTTGAACCCCCAAAGAGAAGAAAGAGAAACAGACTGCTTGCCATATCTCTCTCAAAGAAGCAAGGTGAACACTCAACTGCAATCGTTGAAGTGAGTAATGATGAATCTGAATCAAAGGAAGAAGATGCTGAAGAAGGTACTAGTGATGAAAATCAGCAAGAAGAATTCACTGATGTATCTGATGAAAGAAGTCAGCATGATTCAAGCATAGAAGGTGAAGAAATGGAGAAAGATGTTAATTCTAAAAATAAGGAATCAGAGGGAAGTCTACAAAAGTCTGACTCCAGTTTAGAAAAGAGAGGAGGTGGAAACGACTCCATGTCTGAAGAAGAAGAACCAGAAGATTTTCACATTCCCCACCTTGTTCATCACAAGAGAATATATTTAGTGGAAGTTGATGAAGAACCATTAGAGGTGCTTCCTGGCAGATGGATTAATCATGGAAATGAAAGGTTAAATGTGGTAATGATGACCTTAGAAAACTTGCTCAACAATCGTAGAGCCATGAAGATGGACACTTCAACTGTGATATATGAGGCAGAAGCTAAGAATCATGCCATCAGATGGTTTTACTATCATATGCCATGGGTAAAGGCATCTCTAACTAAAGACAACAGCTATCTCACATGGGTCTTCTCTCACCTTCCCAACGTAGAGCTGGTAGCACAGAACTTCCCGAGAGTGAAGAGATTTTCAACCATGACGATCAAAGACCAGCCTCACTACAAAGTCTACTGGCATGCTGGCAACCATTACATTTCGTATGATAGTAGAGTGAGTTCTGATGGCAGAAGGATCATGGTTAAGGACATGATCGTAGAGTCCCTTCACTCTATCACTAAAAATGATCAAGTTCAGTTTGAAAAGCTTCCCTCTTCCCAAGCACAGTTGTCTGATATTCCGTCATCCTCCACCGATGATTGGCACTCAATGATTTTTCCGATTCTCACTTCTTTTGAAAATCTGTCCAAGAAAGAAAATTGTGGAGCCCAGTCTAGTGCTTAACAAGAGGCTACCCAACCACATGACCAAACTCTTATGGAGCAGGAATTACTGAAGAATTCTGATGAGTTGGTTGAGAAGATATATATCATCACTGAAGAGTCAAAGGTGTTGACAAAAGCAGGAGACAATGCAGTTCAAAATAGACTTCAAGTCACTATGTCTGATATATCTCTCAATATTAAAGAGAGAGATCAAATCTATCTGAAGGCTATAGATGAACAGAAGGAAGAAGCTCTATGAGCACTGAAGGCTAATGAAGAGTAAATACAAGCCCTCTCTGACAAGATTGACAATCTAAATTAGTCTTTCTCACTGCAACTTGAGTTAAGCCAACAAGAACTCAAGATTGAGGTTGGTAACTCATCTTACCTGATAGAGCAACTAATGTCCAACATAGAGCAGCTTTCATAAGTGATTAATCACAAAAAGGGGGAGAAAAAGAGAAAGAGGAAGAAGCAATCAAGGAGGAGCAAGGACAAAAGAAGCAAAGAAGACAAGAAGGCTAAGAAGAAGGCAAAGAAGAAGATAGCAGCAGCACAAGATGAATCATCATCTGAGGGGAGAGCCAAAGGATGATGATTCTATGAATTCAGAGTTTGAGGGGGGGCTACAAAAAGAAGAAGAACATGAATCTGAGGGGGAGCAGAGAAAAGAAATGAAGTCATCATCCCAAGGGGAGCAGGAGAAAAAAGATCAAGCGGATAAGTAACCAATCAACAGACATCCTGGAAACACATATGGAGCCAAAGAGGTATATCTCTAACTAATTAGGTATGTTCTGAATCCAGGATGTAAAGTGTCATAGCTTATGAAATTCCATATTATTATCAATGACATTTATGATTATCTGTTTTACAAATACAGCTGCTCACTGTATATAAGATTCATTCATATCATGCATATGCACTTATTGTTTTTTTCATAATCAAATAGGGGAGATTGTCAGGAATAAGCATTTAAATGATATTCCTATTTATATATGATTTGATTATGATATATATGAATGAATATGCAAGTATGCTTGCATCAAGAAAAGTTGTAAAGTCCTTTGATAAATAATAGGAAAATATGTACAAGGACTTAGAATGAATTGATCAAATGTGTTAGGTTGATCCTACATAAGTAAAATAGCTTTGTAAAGTCCTTAAAAAGAAATGATGTACAAGGAATATAAATATATAAAGATCAAGATTGTTAGGTTGATCTTATAATGTAATAGATAGGCTTGTCTGAACGTCGATCACTGCACCAGAAATCATAGTCTGCTAGAAGAGTCAAGGAAAACACGAGAGCTATCAAGACAGAATCGTAGTCTGTAAGATAGTAGATCTCGGAGTTTGTAGACTGCCAGGAGAGATGAGGAAGGATCGTAGTGTGTCGAAAAGAACTTCCTCGGAGCCTTAGTCTGTTGAGGAAGTTATGTTCAGAATCATAGAGATAACATGTCTATGACCCGACCGAGAATCTGCCAAAGCCAAGTCAAAGAATCGTGGACTACACTCGGAGTCGTAGAGTCTACTGATCATATCAGAGGTGGAGATGAAGACAATAGCATAAAGACAAAAATCGTAGAGTGTCAAGATCTGATCTCAGAGTCGTAGTGACTGCACAGCCGAAAATGAATTTAAGAGTGCAGAATTTAAGGCCTCAACAGATGTGCTCACAATGCCAAGGCAGAATCATAGAGCAAACACGATTCTCAATAAATGACCACTCCCAAAATATCCAAAGTATGAAGCCTCTGGTCCAAACTGTAAAGTTACATCCAACCTGAAGGAAACCAGAGAGAACTCAACGAATGGCATGAAAGCTAACAGAAGATCTAAGCACCAACCCAATCAGCATTCAGATTGAGTTGTGAAGCCATTCAAGTTGAAGTCTTCCACAAGTTGATCAGAAGAAGACTTCAATCAAAGTAACTGGCTAAGGAAATTCAGCAAATGCAGTAGCTGTCAAGTGAATGGAAGACAATGATCTTGGAAATATCCAGGATCGTAGTGTTTGCCAAACAAAGAAGGAACTGATGGAGTGTACATAAAGATAATGGTCAGCCTATGAAGAACAAGGCTAAAGTAATTAAGCATTGGGTCAGTCCATTGATGATAAGTGAACGTGAGATCACAAGGAGAAAGCGAGATGGACATGCCACAAATCTGAAGTGTCTTGTTATTCGGAAGGGGCCAGAATAAGGAGTCAAGCCATCAGTATCTGTGAGCAATCGAGGCAAGCAGAAGTATTGAAGCACTGCATAAAAGAAGGAAGAGGTGTTCTACATTGAAGATTCAATCAACACTCTTTAGTATCGTAGTGTTGCCTCTACCTTTCAATGAGCAAACATTCAACAAGACACTACGATCAGGTCCAAGAAGATATGCATCAGAATCGTAGAGTTCGGTCGTCTGAAGGTTGAAGCATTGGCAATGGTTCAATCTGAAGATTGATATTCAAACAGAGCTTATTGAGAACATCGATGCAAAAGGACAACCTCTGGTCGGGATATTAGAAGGAAGAAATAAAGTCGACTACCTGCCCGAGATATCAAAGTGACATCTCTATTAGGGTAGGTAAAATAGTAAACTGTAGTGTCGGAAAGTCATAAAGGAGATGTCATGTCACATCTACAGTCTACCTCAAATAACTCAAGATCTGAGAAGCAATTAAAATAGCTTTCAACGGCTATATACCAACGGGAAGTTTGGGAAGCAGTATAAATAAGCTAGAGCTTCAACGATCAAGAGTTGCTGATGATTGCTGAGTTGCAGAATCATTAAGTTGTTGGAATGCTATTGTTGACTCTACGAGTTCCACCAGATCTTAACAGAACAAGTCTCAATGATAGTGAGACTACGAAGGTGGAAGTGAAGAAGCTTTGAAGAAGGACTTGGACAGACTAAAGCTTCACTCAACCAAGATGAAAATGCCACTGAAGATGGCAGCTAAGCTGAGAGCCGAGAATTACAAGAAGATATCATTCAGAAGAGTGGCAGAGCAAAGAGAAGATCCAGAGAGCCACTCTACGAATCACCATGAATCTAAAGCTGAACCAGAACAAGTGCATAACCATGTCTGCCAACCAGACAAGAAGGGTTCAGGGAATGGTGATGGTGCACAGCTGAGATCATATGAAGATGAGCATAACAGAATAAAGATCAGCTGCACCAAAGATGATGTGGTCCAAACTCGAAGCAAAATGCAAAGAGCACCACACCAAGCTGCTAAGTACAAAAGATGTTCAAACTTAAAGACATCTTAGCAGCTCAGCGCCAACAACAACAACATCAACAAGAAGCCAGGCCTGAGGGGTCCTTGTCCGGAGGGACTAAATGAAGTTCCAAGGCTGCTGACCTTGAAGAGTTCTTAGTGAACTAAAATTCCAAGGCTGTTAGACTTGAAGGAATCTTAGTGATTCGGGGTGTTAGAAATCCTGCTAATTGAAAGCAGAAGAGTGGATTAGGAGCTTGAGTCTCTGAATTACTTAAAATTCCTTGTGTCATTTACCTTATGTTATTTACATTATGCACTTAACTACTATAACTGCTATATATGTATTAACTGCTTACCACTGGACTAACTCTAAGAACAATGTACGTATGATTATGAATATATCAATGAATGGGATATTTTACTTATTCTGCTGTGCTTGAAAAGATTCTTATGTTTGTCATATGCTAAATCTTTAGTAATACAAAATAAACGAGAAAAGTATTTGAAATTAAAAAGGATCTATTCAACCCCCCCTTCTAGATCTATTGTGTGCCTACTGGGAACTAACACATTTTAGTTTGGATATTGTCTATGAGATAATATTCGTGTCAAAACTCTCAACTTATGTTTTGTCGTATTTTACACGACAGTTGTATAATTAAGTTTGTATTTGAATTTTGTACCATGTATTTGGCGACTCAGAATGGTTGTGTATACCTATTTTGGTGGTGTCATAAATATCCTTTTCTATCTTCTGCAGTGTCCCTTATCAAACCGACATCCATCGATCAAAAAGAACTTGAAGATTTCCTTTCTGCCAACCCAACCCAAACTCCCGTCGAACCCCAAAAAACTGAACCACAATCCACCGAACCAACACCTGCCAAAGAATCAACATAACCTCGACGGAAGAAAAGAGCCACCAAAAAATTGAAACACATCCCTACCCCAACACTTAATGAAAGCCTCCTTGACATGCCCATCGCCGAACACACTAAAATACTCTGAACAAAAAAGAAACGAGCCAAAATAACCCCTCTTACTGTTGAAGAACTTAGAGTACCTCCTACCGTAACCAACCAACCACTTGTTATTCCAATCGAGATTGACAAACCTGAAGAAACAACTGAACCCAATTATCCCCTCGTCCAAAAGAGAAAACATGCTTCAGACAATCAACCATCCTCATCAACCAAACTTCCAACAACAACACACGCCCCAATCCTAACCGAACAACAAAGACCTTCTCCCCAATGACCACCTTCTTCCTCCTCCATACCCGAAGTTGTTTGCTCGCCCACCTTATGTCCAGACAAAAATGAAGATTTTCCCCTACACTTGTACGATTCCTTTGTCCTTGGAACTGACGATCATCGCTTTAAAAACAGCTCCACTTCTAACGATCACTGCTTTAGAAATAGCTCCACTTATCCGTGTTGGCATGACCCACCAAGCTAGAGTAAGTCAATTACTACTCAATTACTTCCATTTTACGAGCATCTTTTTGAGTCCCCATACTTGACTCTAAACAACTGCAGGCAAACAGAATCTTCAGGCGGCTCAACAAAAGATATAAAGAGATCAAAGCCGAAGAACAAGTCGCCCGAAAAGAGAATGCCATCTTGAAATCTACCTTGGCAAGGGAGAGGAGTCTGCATGGTGACACCCTTTTTTATACCGAAGGCCTTAAAAGAGATATCGCCAAACTCAAAGAACAACTAACCACTGCCAAAGCACTATAACGAACCACTTTCGAACAGAACCAAGAACTAACGATGGCCAATGAAGTGCTGATGCAAAAGAACCAATCCCTCACCAAAGAAATCAACAAAACAAAGATCTCCGAACAACGACACCTCGGACTTCGGAGCAAAGTTGAAAAAAACCTCGCGAACTCAAAGCACTTAGCCCCCCACTAACTGAAGACCTCCGCAACAAAATCCGAAATGAATACAACAAATCGCCCAAACTGAACAACAAAATCATACAAATGTATGTTGAAGGCTATGAAGCAGCCCGAAACAAAGGCAAATCAAAACTTGTTGCTACCTCTCTAAATCCATTACTTCTCAATTCTTCTGAAGACAAAGACGAGGATAATGCTGAAGATGACCCTCCACAGACATAACTTACAAACTTGTAAAAATTTAATAATATTTTAATCGCTCCTACATTTAATGAAATACAATTTGTTTCCTTCTACTCTTCTTACATTCATCACATATATTACTATATCAAATAATCAAATAATCTGAACTCAACACTTCAAATAAAATCAAGCAACAATGCAAAGTAATACTATTCATTATCGAAGAGTAAAACAGATCTTTAACAATCCGGTCCACTATCTTTAGGATGAATAGAATCTGGTCACCATCTTTAGGATGAACAGACCACCTCTCAACAAACTTGTTCGCCGTCTTTAGGACGAACATGCCCATGTTCACCATCTTTAGGATGAAAATGTTATATTCACCATCTTAAGGATGAACAGACCTCTGAACCGCCAGACAATCATGTTTGACATCTTTAGGACGAATCAGAACCCTGTTCACCATCTTTAGGATGAACAGGTTATGTTCACCATCTTTAGGATGAACAGACCATCAAACCTCAAGACAATCATATTCACCATCTTTAGGACAAATCAGGACCCTGTTCACCATCTTAAGGATGAACAAGTTCTGTTCACCATCTTCAAGATGAACAGACCACCGCACCTCCAGAAAATCCAGTTCGCCATCTTTAGGATGAATCAGGACCCTGCTCACCATCTTTAGGATGAACAGGTTCTGTTCACCATCTTCGGGATGAACAGACCATCGAACCTCCATAAAATCCAGCTTTCCATCTTTAGGACAAATCAGGATCCTGCTCAACATCTTTAGGATGAACAGACCACCAAACCTCCAAAAAATCTAGTTCGCCATCTTTAGGACGAATCAGGACCCTGCTCACCATCTCTAGGATGAGCAGGCCACCGAACCACCTAACAACTAGTAGATAAAAAAACCATTGGAAAAAAAAAAGCTTCTTTTATTAATAACTGTCGAAAGAATTACAGACTCATATACTCTGATATTGACCCTACTGAAAATATTTCCTAAGTCTTCCTGCATGCCAAGTATTCTTTATCTTAGTCCCATCCAATGCTTACAACCGATAAGTTCCTGGCTTCGGTACGTCGATAATCTCATAAGGACCATCCCAGTTTGGCATTAGTTTTCCCAAATTCTGAGGCATAGAAGCTTCCACTTCCCGAAGAACAAGATCCCTACCTCAAATCTTTGAATATTTTCCCCTTTGTTATAATGTTTAGCCACTCGACACTGATATGCTGCCAACTTCACCAAAGCTATTTCTCTGACTTCTTTAAACAAGTCCAGGTTGACTCGAAGCCCCTTGTCATTATACACCTCCTGAAACTGACTGACCCGAAGGCTTGGCGAACCAATCTCTGCAGGAACCGAAGCATCTGAACCATAAGTCAATCTAAAAGGCGAGTCTTCTTCAGTAGTCCTTTGTCTAGTTCGATAGGCCCATAACACGCTAAGTAACTCCTCTGGCCACCTTCCTTTTACTTCATCAAGTCTTCTCTTAATACCATTCAGGAGTGTTCTGTTAGTCAACTCAACCTGCCCATTCGACTGCGGGTGTGCAACTGAAGTCTTCCAATGCAGAATTCCCAACTCCTACAAGAATGTTTCAAACTTTGAACCCACAAACTTGGGTCCATTGTTCAAAACCACCACCATAGGAATACCGAACCGAAACACCACGTGCTCCTTAAGAAATTTTAAGCACTCCTGCTCCGTGATCGCCCGAAGAGGTTTTGCATCCACCCACTTAGTCATATAATCGATCGTCACTATAACAAAAATGACTTGTACCCTTAGCCTTTGGCAATGGACCCAGTAGGTCCACACCCCACACAACAAAAGGTATAGGAGATAGAACTGAATATAACTCTTCCTGTGGCTGATGGGGGATCAGACTATTTAACAAGCACTTTGGACACTTCTTTACATACTTAGTAGCTTTTTTGAAAATCATTGGCCAATAATACCCTTACTGAAGCAATTTATAAGCTAACGACTTGGCAGCCATATGGTCATCACAAATACCCTCATGAACTTCTCGAAGAACATACTAAGCTTCAGACAGTAGCAAACATTTCAATAAAGGAGATGAATAAGCCCTTCGATAAAGATCTCCATCGATAAGCACAAAATTTGAGCTTTTGTACTTCACTTTTTTAGCCAACATCCGATCCAAAGGCAGTACACCATCCACCAGGTAGTCGAGATAAAGAGTCATCCAGCAGTTAGAACGTTCCACACACATCACATCCTCATGCTGAACACTCGGTTGTTTCAAGACTTCTAAATAAATTGACCCATCAAACGTGTTTGCTTCAGTTGTAGCTAGCTTCACCAATGCATCCGTTATCGAGTTGTCTGATTTGTCTATCCCTCGAAACTCATATGAATCGAAGCACTGAAGCCGATCCTTCAACTCTACCAGATACTTTGACATTCTTGAACCACGAGCTTCATACTCCCCAAAAACCTGTTTGACAACCAACTGAGAGTCATTGGACATAATCAACCTCTAAACATTAAGACTCTTCGCCAATCGTAACCCCGCCAACATTGCATCATATTTAGCCTCGTTGTTTGTTGCCCTGAATCCAAATCTGATGGCCTGTTGTACTTTAAATCCCTCTGAACTAGTCAAGATGATCCCAGCCCCACTAATGTCCGAAGTAGAGGACCCATTGGTATACAACGTCCATAAACTCTGCACCTATTGAAGCACTGCGATTATCTTCTCGGATCCCCCGACTTCATTTAAGCTCTCATCGGCTTCAGAGAACGAACACTCCACCATAAAATCAGTTAACCCTTAATCGGTGTCCGAGGATGATACTCTATAAAGAATTGGGACAACTCCATTCTCCATGCAGCGAGCCTCCCCAAAACCTCTGGTCTACCCAGCACCTTCTTCAGGGGCAGATTTATGTACACCACCATTAACCGACCTTGGAAGTACTTCTAAAGCTTTCGACTGGCTATTATCAGGGCAAATGTAAACTTCTCAAGTTCTGGATACCTTATCTCTACATCCCTTAGGGCATGGTTCATATAGTAAATCGGGTGCTACTTACCTCTAATCTCCCGCACCAGAACTACTCCTACTGCCAATGAACTTGCCGCAAAATACAAATACAGAGGTTCAACAGGAACTAGTTTCACCAACAAAGGCGCCGAACTTTATTCCCTGAAAATCTTCTTCACATTCTGAAGTTCAATGTAAACTCTTCACATTATTTGGCCCTTTTAACGTATCAAAGAACGGAAAACACCTTTCTACCAATTTGGACATAAATCTCCTCAAAGCTGTTATCCGACCCGTCAGACGCTGAATGTCCTTGTAAGATTGTGGAGACTTCATATCCAAAATACCCTGGATCTTCTCTGGATTAGCCTCTATTCCCCTTTTCCTGACCAGATAACCTAGAAATTTGCCCGCCCGAAGGTGAATTTGGTCGGGTTCAATCTTAAATTGTAGTGTCGCACGGTCTGAAAGCACTCATCCAAATCATCTAAATGACCCCGAACTGACATGCTTTTGACAATCATGTCATCAACGTAGACCTCCATGCTTCACCCCAGCTGCCTTGTGAACACGTAATTCATCATCCTTTGATAAGTAGCTCCCACGTTCAACAAGCCGAAGGTCATCTTTTTATAAGCATACACCGACCAATGGGTGATGAAAGCTGTCTTCAGGATCTCCTCCTTCCACATGGAAATCTGATGATACCCAGAGAAAACATCCATAAAACTGAGCAGAGCATATCCTAAAGTCGTATAAATAAGTTGATCGATGTGAGGTAGAGGATAAAAGTCCTTCGGGCATGCCTTATTCAAATCGGTGTAATCTATGCAAACACGCCATTTCCCATTCTACTTCTACATCAGTATGACGTTTTCCATCCACTTTGGATTGTCAATTTCATATATAAAATCCGCTGCCAGCACCTTTGCGATCTCCTCGTCAATTATCTTTTGTCTTTTTGGCGCAAAAATCCTCCTCTTTTGCCAAACTGGCTTCTTTGTTGGGTCCATATGCAGCCTATATTCAGCAACCTTTCGACTCACCCCAGGCATATCACTGGATACCCAAGCAAAGATGTCCGCATAACACAGAAGTAACTCCACCAGGTTCATCCAAAAAGGTTCCGGCAGACCCGAACCTATCTTTACGGTCTTCTCATTCTTTCCCAAAATCAGTTCAACCTCTTCGATCTCTTCGACTGGCATAACCAATGGCTCCGTACTACTTTATGTAAATGGTTCGATCTTAATAGCCATGGTTTGCCTCTGTCTATTGACCTTTACACCCGAAGTGATCAACACATTCCAGTAACATCTCCTTGCTGAGTCCATATCTCTAGTAACTTCCCTAACTCCATGTGGCGTTGGAAAGTTAATCTTGAAATGGGGGATCGACGTGAATGCCTGAAGAGCTGTAAGAGTGGGTTTGCCCAAAATCGCATTATATGCTGAATCCATATGCACCACATAGAATTTACATATAAATTCAGCTCGCTGTGAAGCCGTCTCGAAGATAACCGATAGCTCAATGGTCCCCGCAACTTTGACTGGATCATTGTTGAACCCATATAGAGGAGCTTCTTGCTCGATCTCCATCTTCCTCCCGTCCAGGTTCATCCTCTGATAAGTATGTGCGTATATAATATCCACCAAAGGCCCATTGTCTATCATCATCCGCTTCATGTCCACTAAACCCACTTGTGCAGTAATTACCAGAGCTCTTTTACGGGGTTCGATGGGTTCGGAAGGGAAATCTTCGTCTGTGAAAGAAATTATTGAACCCGGGTAAGCTCTTTCAATCTTTGGGGGTTTACCCACCATTGTCATCACCGAATCCAGATATCCCCGGCGCTTTTTCCCAAAAAATTTGCCCATGTTCCCCCCTTTAATTACGTCCACAATATGTCTCACCCCCTGGTTCTGACTCAGCTACTCGAGCTGACTATTCTGGGCAAGCGTACTGTTCCTTTGCTGCTCCCTCGAGGGCTCTCGTCCTACTACATACTAAACCAAGGCCCCACTTTGCACTTTCCTTTCAATAAATTCTCTTAAATTCAGGAAAAATTTGTATCATGCCCTGCCGCCTGATGGTAATCACAGTATTTGTAAGGATTCCTAGACCCTGGTTTAAGTTGTCCCGAGGTTGCTCGAAGTAGGACTAGTCCTTTATTTGCTCCAGAATGGTAGCTTGATTTATATTAAGCTTTGTGTACACCTTGTTCACCTTCTGGCATGGGAAAAGCAGGCGTCCTCCTCCCGAACCCCAGTTGTTATTGTACTTCTTATGATTGCCATCAGACAGATCATTATTACCATTGTTCCTCTTCTGATTACCATCCAATTTGTACTTATCTTTCTCCTTTGGGTTTTTCGAAGAGCCCTGCTTTAAGCTGCACATGGCTTCTTCTATCACTATAAGGCCTTCAGCCTTCTTAAACGCTTCTGCCAAGCTCTTCAGATGGTTTGAATATCAGCTTCTTCACCAATTTTTCGAACTTCACCAGATCTAAGCCATTTTGAAATAGTCCCACAGCCTGAAGATCATTGAGATCTGTCACGTGACCCACTGCTTCTCTGAATCTTTTCACGTCCTGGCCCAGGGTCTCATTTGAATACTGTCTGATCTGCGCCAACGACCCTGTGGGCTTTCCTCTTCTTTTATTTCTCCCTAACCGAGCATGGAACTTGTCACACAAATCTACCCAGGATGAAATTGAGTCTAAAGCCAAGGTCCCTATCCATTGCCTGGCGTCTTTTCTCAATGTTGTCACTAAGGTCTGGCACATGGCTGCATCTAAGTAGTCATAATAGTCGATCAGCCTATCATACGCCTGGCTGTGATCATAAGGATCTCCTGAGCCATCGTAACTCTCCATATATGGAAACTTTTTACTAGGATCTGCCTTTTCTTGAAGAATTTCTAGAGAAAAAGGGGATGCCTTTTTGCCCGAACTTTCTTTCCCTTGCTGAACTTCAGCCAGTTGCTTCCGAAGCTCCTTCACCTCTCTGGCTAACAATTCCACCCCTTCTGGCTGTGAAGAGACTTCCTTCTTCTTATGATCAGACCAACCCTTTCCATCCAAACTGGTTTTCGCAGAGGGGCTTCGTCTGTCGTTCCTGCTGTGGCGAGAGTCCACAGGGCGATGTGTCCTCTTTGGATTCTCAGGAGTACGACCTCTCGATCTGCTTTGGCATCTATCATTCTCACTGAGCCGAGAATTCTCAATACGAGATACCTTCTTTGAGCCATCGGGTGTGCGTCCCCTTGATCTATTTTTTCGTTTACCATTATCGTCATCCTGAGAATCCTCAGGGTGAGGTGCCCTCTTTGGATCTTCGGGAGTATGACCCCTTGCACTTCTTCGGTCTCGAGAATGGCTCTGAAGCCTACTTTCAGACCGTCTAGGCTCCTCATCCCTCCTTCTTCGTCTATCTGGAGACCTGCCACGCTCTTTGGGTCGAGTATAACTGGATGTCTCTTGGTAATCTCCTCCCTCTGTTGTAGCAGCACCTTCAAAGCTTTATCAGTTTCTTGTGCCATCTTGGCTAGGGTAGATGCCTTGTCTGCCTGATCTTCTCGGTGTTGGGTTCTAGGCGGTGTGCCTTTTTCCCTTCTCCGGTTGTTATCAGGTCCCTTATTGCCGATGGAAAATAACTTCTTTCTGAGATCACCATGGCCTTTAGCACGAAACCCTGTCGGGGCGCCTTGTGGCCCAAGTCTGTCATGGACACTCTTTAACGGCCCCAACTTGTCCTTAAAAAAAACTTTCTGTTGAGAAGAACTTGTCGTCGTTGGCTATCCTTCACCGGTGGCTGTTCTACTGTTCTCCATAACTTCTGATGTAGGACGTTTAATGAACTTGATTGAAATCCAAAAACACTAGAAAGCCCTCCTTCTAGCACCAATGTTAACGCCAAGATCCGTCCACGCGCCTCAATCACCAAAAGAGCATCCAATCTTGCACAGAAACGAGTAAACACCAAAAGATTGACGGCTTGGGCCGCCGGGGAATAGCTCCGGTGTTAGAATAAGTACATGCTGATATAATGTTAACAATGGAGGCTTAATGCTCTAGTGCTGAAAAGTAAATTGCATGTACCTTAAAACCAATGTAGTGCCTTGTATTTATAGTGATCTCACCGCCTTGTAAGCAATCCTTCTCCAAAACAGGTTAAGGTTTCCAATTATCATAGGATCGTATCAAATCTCCTTTAATTAAGGAAGTGGATCCATAGTTCAACACTTCCTTCCATAATCAGAATCCAAATATAATTAAGAACCTTAACACATAAGTCCTCCGTCTACAAAATCCACTTTTGACTCAAGCCAAAATATCACCACATAATTAATGGCCCAATACACTCCAAAGGCCCAAATAATCATGACCCAACAGTAAGTATTAAGGAGTTATTTTGTTTTATGTTTATTTTTAAAAGTAATAAATTTGTTAATTTTGTTGCTTGTGAAATTTATAAATTGTTAGTTTAGTAATAATTACTTGATAGGAAAACGACAATGAACAATTTTAAAATCGAAATTGTTATTTTATATTACTGTTAGTAGAAAATGAATTTTTGTATGAAATATTAAAATTATGAAATAGGACATTTTCTTGTAACAGATTGGGTATGATCTAATAATTCAACTTCAACAATGCCTTTTCTTTCAAATTAGGTTGTGACATGGTCAAAATATTTTAATATTATTTAATATCATAATCATTTCATCTAAAATATAAGATCTTTGTTGACTTTTTAACAATTAATATAAGCTACAAGATATATTAGAAGTATACAAATGTCTATCAAAATCTTGGTAAAAATTCTATAAAAATTTGTCACTTATTTCATGGAGTTTTTAAAAGTCATTAAAATTCACACTCTACAAAAGTCTGTTACTTAAAAAAAGTATTTAAAAGTCATTATTCAATACTCCCTCCTAAATTAAGGATAAGGGGAATTCTTTCATCTTCCAAAATAAATTCATATTTATTCTTTTAACTAATTTATTTGCGCATTTTATCTGTAAATTATAATTTTTTATTCATGTCATCACAAAATTATGGTTGATTCTCAGTCACATTTAGTATTCTTGTACTTTTGTGAAATTAGATTTAGATTGTAAGAGTTATTAAATTTTAACGTGAAATACGTGAAAAAAAATAATAATTATAGGACTAAATGTGAAAATCATTTATAGTTTAAAGACTAATTAAGAAATTATCATAAAAATATATACACCAAGTTCAAGATTGGACATAAAAAAATTTAAATTAAATTAATTAGAACAAAGTAGAGTAGACAAAATCCTGTGTTATTTGAGATTGAAAATTTAATTAAAAAAATAAATAAATAAAAAAGATTAAAAGTAAACTTAACAAGCTTCATTTCTCATAAGAAAAGAAAAGAAAATGTAGCGTGTAAATTATCTTATTTTATTTTGCTTTTGTATTGCATATAAAAGGTATACAACTGTTATGTAAAGAACTTATTTACACCTATTTCTTTGCCATTCAAATTTTTGAGTATTCTCAACATAAAACTTACGCCCAAGTATTTTTGTCCTTTCTCTCTCAAAAACTCGAATAAAACAAATGGACCTAAAACTAAAATTTCCTCTACATCACAAGGGCTCGAAACCAAACGCGCATATATCTAAGAAAATTTGAACAAATGCACCAAACTTCAAAATGCAACCCAAAATGATCAATGCCCGAAACGCTAAAACTGATACCTAATGCAAATCCAAAAGGAGAATTTGCATTGAACTAGTGTTTCTTGTTTCTTCTCTTCTTTTTGTTGGGAATGAGAACTGTAATAGGATCTAACAATTTGGAAAAAGACACGAGCCTGCACGTCCTAAATATAGATCTCAAGCCGAAGCTTACAATGCAGAAATGAGCAATAAAGCTTCTCAACACAATATTACACAAAGCTACCCAGTCTCTATCACAATCACCAGCTGCTCAAATATGCATATCCCTACTACAGCAACTAAACTATTAATAACAATTAAAATATCACAAGGGTATAAACCTATAGATCTCAATTGGTCAGTTATTATGGTGTACTCGGAATAGGCTCGGAGCCGGACATGCATGAGGCAGTATCCTCTTTTGATATAGCAACATAATTCAAAGGAGCAACTGGCCTCTTCCCGTCTTTATTTATAGACCGTGAACCATTTTGATGAGCATTCAGAGACAGTCGTCGGTTTGGGGTTCCATTTGCCCCGTTTGCACGTTGGCCTGCCAGCTTTTTCGTGGCAAGTGGTCGAGCAGGGCTTGGCCTTGAACCGAAAATTGCTTCCTGTTCAGTGTTCAGCTGTTCATGGAACTTCTTCTGATCCTGCATAGCACCAAAAGTAGAATTATATTATGATCCGAAATAAAATACATTTGAACACTATGAACCGTAATCTAAAGGGATTGTGAGAAGACTGAGATCATGTCAGGGTAAACTCATCACGACATTGGACATGGTACACCAATCTAATAACATGATATACAAATCAAACTGCTTAGACTGACCCTCATCCTTCTCTTCTCTTCTTCTCTGTCGTGCCTGAGCATTGCATATTCATCAAGCATGGCAAGTAGAGGAACACCGTCATAAGTGAATGATGAACCACGTTCTTCTTCCCAAGCACGAGTTTTGGCAATCAATGTTTCGACAAGAGCTACATGAAATTAAATTAAATTATTAATCATGAAAACACCTTGCAAATTTTGACCAGCCAAAGTTTACAGTGTTGCAACTTTTAAGTACTTTTACTCTCTTTTTTTGGTAAATAAACTTCTTGTAAATTCCTACATTAGTAAATGTTTATGTATCTGAGCCTTGTTGCAACACATACCTGGAATTTTGTTGACAAGAACCCGGGCTTTTTCAGCACGCTTGAGGTTTAAGTGTGCACCTCTACTCGCGTTATACCTGTTGTCATCCTGTTTCAGAAAAAGAGTAACAAGTGAGCTAGCAATACCATAATATTTTTTTTGAAAAATGTATTGGGATGGCAAAATCACTCCCTTAAACTTGCAGTTTTTCTGTAAAACTTACTTTTCCAATAAACACATGTATATTTTGGGGTGCTTACATGAGTCACTGTAATTCTAGTCAACTAACAGAAAAGTATATTCAAAAAACTCGAAAGGAAAAATTAGAGAAATTATATAAGCAAATAGAATACAGTTTGAGCTGTTCTATTTGCAGTTTGAGCTGTTGACAATATGGAAGTTAGAATGAGGCTTCGTGCTGTTTACAAGAGATCGTCAACATTCTCAAGTCAGAGACCTAGTATATAATAATTGACTATTAACATTACTATTGGGAGATGCTGGAGAAAACCATGATTGATTGTGCCTGAAACCAATTGGTGCAACTTTGTGTCTTTTTGGGTGCTCCAATTAGGGACAATGAGCACATCCAATAACAGTTTTAACAGAATTATACAATGTACTAATTACTAAATTCCACTAATACAAATGTTAGTCCAGATAAGAGGTATTTATGCTATACACTACCTGTTAATGCATTTTCCGAAAAAACAGCAATGACAAGAATCACATACTACTAACAATGATGAGTACAAGGTATTTGGATTTAAATATGTATATATGCTGGGGAAGAAAGTCAAAGAGAATATATACCCTCATGTAGTCTTCAAGCCAACTCTCTTCTTCACAAGCTGACATCCATTTCTCCACCTTATCAAGTATATCTTTTCTGCTAAGAGCCTCTTCTTTTGCTTTTATAATCTGATTATCCATGTCAGCCAGTAACTCAGAAGGCTCGACATTCCCAGAATCAATCAATGCCATGATTTTTCCACGAGCAGCCTCCGTATCTATCTCTACATGAGCATGAGCATAAATATCTTCGAGCTCGGCTTGCCTCTTGAAAGCAATTTCCTTCATCCTGCTAGCTTTTAGCCGATCAAGCCTTTCAACTTCAACCTCAGCCTTACCATCAAAACAAGTGAAAGAAGAGCTGTTATATTATATTCAAATCCGATTCTACAAGGTGGGGAACCTGAAATACCTGCTCAATCAGATCCAGAGCAAGAGAACCAGGGATAGTAACTTCATCAACAGAAGCTGATATGTTGCATGTAACATGATCAAACAAGCTCCGCTCTTCTTCTGAGGTATCCATCAAATTCCAAAGATCCGTTAGCTGTGTAGCTAATTCTTGAAGCTGTAGAAGAAAGATAGATGTCAGATGACTGTGTATAGTGTTGCAACAACAGAAGATAGAGGTTAAGAATACCTCAAGGTGCCTTGACAAAATTGTACACTAAATTAGGTTTAGATATGGAACTAAAACAAATACAAAGGAGTACTATCACCCCATGGGATAAGCCTTTACGCATCCTAAAGGCCAAAACAAAACATCACCAGTCTAAAAGCCAACAATCATACGAAAGTTCGACTTTAAAATAATCAATGGTCAGAACAGATTTTACTCTAGTATAATAAGATTTGGAACATTGATTTCAAAAGTGATACTTGATTAAGGCCATCCAAGAAATAGAAAGTGGACTCATTTTGGAGCGCAGAATTATATACTATCTTTGATACCATAGAAGAAATAAAAAATAGAAACAAAGGTAAAAGAAATGCTTTGACTCTAGAGTCTAGACCACCCTTGCTCAAGATTAGCAGCTTCTCCAAATGGCGAATGGCACAGTAATTGTCAATGATACCCAAATGATGGAACATATGCTTGAAACAAAATATTTCTTAACAGACAAATATAATGCGATAGCAGAATATATCCAAGCTAACAGGAAAACAATAATTATGTATTAGGTTCCGTGCATGTCAAGAATCTTATAATAGCATCTAAGATGTGAAATGATACGAACATGAAAATTTCTCTAATTGTAGCATACATGTGTAGTTCATGTGACAGAAATGTATGAAAACGTGAAAATTGTTGATGACAATCTCTTGCAATTTTCAATAGCTAAGTGCCAACATAGTTACCTTATGCAACCTCTGTTCCTTATCTTCTTCTAATGCTAATACAGTCTTAGCCAGCCGAGATAAGGTGTCATTACTTATGCTTTTAGATTGTACACCAGTAGAGTCGTTCAAGCTTGGATGAACTTCAGTGACAGTACTGAAGAAGTCCATCCCAAGTACAGCACAAAGATCATGCACAGTGCTCACAAATTCAAGGACCTTATGCAACCTATCACTCTGTCAGACCAAACAAAAAGTGATTATCTTGTTGGATTTGAAAGCTGAACTAGCAAATACAAGTTCATATGAGAGATAATTTACCTTTTCTTTCTGCAGTTCTTGAAGCTGAGCATGAAATTCATCTAATTTCTTCAGGGAAAGGTCAGACTCGTCCACTGAAGGGCTCCCTACCTGCTCACTAGTCCCTGCAATTTCACCACATATCTTTTGTATTTGAGACTGCACATCAAAAAACTCCTTGATCCTCTCATCTTTCTGTTTACATAGTTGTTCTAATGCTGGTGCTATGGCTGAAAGTTGCTCCTTGATTGTTCCTGAACTCTTGTCAGGCTGCCATTAAAACCAAAGAGAAACCAGGAGGTATCTAGTTAATTACTCCCACAATATGGGAAGAGAAATATATTACTATACATGATACAATTGAACAAATATGTTTACTCACAATTCCAACAAAAGTTTTCTCTCCAAGTGCTGATAGGAGACTGGTTAGCTCAACTCTAGCATCTGCCAATGCCTGAAGAAGGTGTGCCCTTGACTTTGATGCCAGATCAACCTTTCTCTTGTACACATCCAAGCAGTCCTGCTCTAACTGAAGAAGCATCTTGTCCCGTTCCTCCTCACTTTCACCAACCTCGTCCCAAATTTGCTACATTACAACATAACACAAGTTGTTACTCCATAAAAGTCGTAGTGGACTTTTCACGCATATTAAGATAAATGAAATGACAAAATTGCCCATTATAATGTCATTAAATATGGAGAGAGAATTGGAATAAGAAAAGTATGAAATATTTAATGCCACGGGTATAATAGGAAAATATGTGTAAAAGTTTGGTTATTAAAGGAAAATGGACATTTAACATGAGATTACCCAAAATAATAATAAGGACTTTTATCATGGAAGAGGGAGTATATTATAAAAAACATAAAATTTATAAAAAAACAAAATGGAGAACTCGTAAACTTTTGGAAAGGAATTACCTGCAACTGTTGTAGTAAAGAACCACAAGTGGTTTCTCCGAGAAGAGGATTTTGAGCATCCAGTGCTGCCATTTGTTGTACTGCAACCAAACCTACAAGAGAGTTTCGTAAGAACCCTTTCTTGTTGTGATCAAAATCCATCCAGCACAGTAGGAGATGCAATGTACAAGCACAAATCCACATCTAAGCTTATACCTTCTTTTTCAAGAATACAGGATAACCTTAGACCAGGCATAACCAAAACTTAATAAACAGTCAACATAAAAAAGTTGATATATGACAAGTCGAAAAAATATTTAAGTCACACTTTTGCACAGCATGTCAGCATTAGATATAATCTTTTGAAAACATATTTGTACAACTAAAGATTGTGAAAAAAAGGAGAAGAAAAAAGGGGACAATTACCAATTCTAACACAATGAAATTTGTACAACTAAATATCATGAAAAAAGAAAAATAAAACATCAAAGGATGCAAAAAATTACTAAGCAGATCTATCGGTTAACCTTGTGCAACTACATTTCTAGAAACAAACAGTAAAATCCACACACATGTGTATCAGTTTCACACATTTGAACCCAATTCTTACTGAAAATGCACAATTGGAACTACTGATCATTAATGCAATATAGCCTCTAAGTTAGACAAAATAGAGCAGTAAGAATAAGATCTCAATACTAATTCACTCCACTGAAACATCAGAACATTCAAACAAGAAGAAGAGTAACTCAAAACCCCAGTTTCTACACAACTGGGTATCAGTTTCACTTTCACACATTTGAGCCCAATACGTACCGAAAACGCACAATTGGAACTACAGACGATTAATGCAACATGCCCTCTAAATTACACAAAATAAAATAGTTGAGTTTAAGATCTCAATATTCTAAACTAAAAAAATGGCTCGTAACCATAATCTTTAAGCAATCGGCTCCACTAAACAACATAACATTCAAACAACAAAGAACAGTAACTCAGACCCCCAATTCGTACACAAATGTACATCAATCAATTAGAGTATGGCCTACATTGAGTTCAATCAAGTGTTAAATAAACTAAATACACTCAGATCTCAAACCAAAACCACATGAATCAAATCAACAAACCGAAATCAAAGCAAGAGTAACAACAAACAGTGTAAAAATAATCCACATTCTTTGCTGAAAAGCAGAGAAATGCTTGCAGAAATCGTACTTTGAGTTAGGGTTTATGAGATTTCTGGTCTCAGATCTGAAGGTTCCTGTCTCAGTTTGAGTGTCCTAGAGAAAGAAAGAGGGGAGAGGGGAGAGGGGAGAGGGGAGAGGGGGGACAGTGACGGTGGAAGAGAGAAAAGGAAGGACTGAACGACAGAAAAATGGAGTGTGGTGGGCCCGTTACTTACGGCGTCTGTGTATCCAACTATTATAAATTGTCCTAAAGATTTTGACGTATATCCATTTATCCAACGCCCGCGCTTGTACGATTATTTACGAGCGTGACACTGACAGAGTGACGAAATGACTTTTTTGGCCTTAACACTAGGTTTGAATCTTTTGCGACAAAAAAAATTAAGAAAAAGAAGAATGAAAAACTTTAAATTAAAATATAAAAGACAGGAATATAAACATGTAAATTTTATTTCGTATTGGTAGGGAATTTATAAAGAAAAAACAAAGAATATAAAAGCTTTATATTTAAATTAGTATGTTACCTTCATATTAATTTTGTTGTGTTCATAATGTGACACTATAATCGGTACTGGCCATGGGCTAAAGTCCAAGCTGCTCCAGATTTTAAGTCCACTAAAATTGACAAATCTTTAGGACTCTCAAAGGTATTTGTGTTATGTATATATATACTAAAATAAAAGAGTCCAGCTCGCGTTAGTTTAAATTTAAAGGCCAACAAAAAATTTACCCAATAAAATAGGCCCAAATCTCAATGGCAGACTTGTAGTTTTTGAATCAAGAAGACACTTTTTTATATTATATTTGGTATTCTTTCGTACTGATGCTCTTTTGTTCAGGAAAAATTCTTAGTTTTTTTATGCATATCTCAATAGCAATTCGTAAAAGGCCCATTTTTTTGTTATCGTTTAAGCCCTTAAAAACTTTGGGTCGACACAGACTATAATAGTAAAAAAAATGTATTGTTTAATTTTTCGATTAAAAATTAGTCTATTTTTGGGCATTAAACTTTAAAAGTGGTCAAAAAAATTTCCATCCTTATCTTTTATTTGTTCATTAAAAAATTCAGTGACAAAATATTTAGAAAGAAATGGAGTAAAAGTTTGACCTACATAGCAATGTCAATTTATTTTTTGAACTGTTTTAAAACTTTAGCAAAGTTTAGAAAGATACTCTTATAATTGCATATATTTTGAGAGAATAAGTAAGATAAAGAAAGAGAACCCATTCAGAGAAGTTCTTTTTATTTCCTTCAGTATCATTTCCTTTATATAGGAAAAGGAGAAGTCACGGGTGAGGAAAGAATCATCACGGGAGAAGAGAAGGAGAGGGGGAGAGTCATGGGTTCCCTCCTCAGAGGGAATCATATGTATAACAATTCCCCTGATTCCTTACGATAGAAGATTATGTCTCATTAAAAACCTTGTTAAAAAAATCCAGTGGAAAAAACTTAACGAAGGGAAAAAGAGTACATATCTTTTATATAAATATCTTTTAATTGACTGCCTCGTTAAAACCTTGTCAAGAAAAACACATTGAGATAAAAATCGTGACTAAGGAAAAAGAGTACAGTCTTCCCCTCAAAAGAAATTCATTACTCCTTAATGAAATGTTGTCATAAGTCTTTTAGTCGACACATTCCGATCTCTTTCCGAAGTTTTGCAAACGTTGCATTTGGTAGCGACTTTGTGAATAAGTCAGCAAGATTATCACATGATTGAATTTGATGCACATCTATATCACCCTTCTTTTTTAGCTCATGTGTGAAGAAGAATATAGGTGAAAAGTGTTTTGTTCTATCTCCCTTGATGTACCCTCCTCTAAGTTGAGCAATGCATGCAGTGTTATCCTTATACAGAATTGTATGAATGTCTTTGATTGATGGTAATCCACATAATTTATGAATATACTGAATAATTGATATCAACCAAACACACTCTATGTTTGCTTCATGTATAACGAGAATCTCTGAGTGATTTAAAGATGTACATGTCATGGTTTGCTTTGTGGATTTCCAGGATATAGCCGTGTCACAATATGTAAATACATAACATGTTTGTGATCTTCCATTGTGTGGATCTGATAAATATCCTGCATTAGCATATCCAACTAATCGCGATGTTGAATCTCTTGGATAAAATAACCCAAGATCTATACTTCCACGTAGGTATCTCAAAATGTGTTTGATCCTATCTCAATGTCTTTTAGTCGGAGAAGAACTGTAATCTTGCTAACAAGTTGACAACAAAAGTAATATCAGGTCGTGTACAGTTTGCAAGATACATAAGAGCACCTATTGCACTTAGGTATGGAACTTCAGGTCCAAGAACTTCTAGGTAGTCAAAAGATGAGCTTTATCCATATGAAAACGACTGAGAATCTTTTCAGTATATGTGGATTGATGAACAAAAATTTCAGATGTTAAATGTTCCACTTGTATTCCTAAACAGAATTTTCTCTTTCCAAGATCTTTCATTTCAAATTCATCTTTTAAATAAGTAGCAGTTCTTGTGAGTTCTTCAGGAGTACCTACAAGATTCAAATCATCCACATATACAGCAATGATGGAAAATCCACTTTGTGATTTCTTAATTAAAACACATGGACATACTTGATCATTTATATATCCATCTTTTATTAAATAATCACTAATTCGATTATACCACATACGACCAGACAGTTTCAACCCATATAATAAGCGTTGTAACTTGATTGAATATATAAGTGACGGGGCCTTTGTGATTCAGCCATTTTCAATCCTTCAGGGATTCTCATGTAAATCTCACTGTCAAGTGAGCCATACAAAAAACATAATCAATGCTTGAATTGGTTATGAGTTGAAAACAAATATAGGTGGTTTATAACATTTTTTTAAATAATAATAAAATGAAATATTACAGTTAACAATTGAGATTTATTAATATTCTTGTCATTGAATATCAATTATTGATTTTGATAAAATGGGATCCAATAGTCTAAATAAAAAATCTTAAATAAAATTTTTTAATTCATGGGATCTCAATAATCTAAATTAAAAGGGTATTTTAATTCTTGAATGTATATTATTTATAATATAAGAGGGTATAAGTATATAGAAAAAAATTCCAACGAACCAAAAATGAATCGGACTATAACGACAGTTTTTTAAGATATATCGACAGTTCAAACCGCCGCCTTATATATAACCGACTATAGCAACAGAAAAATCCGTCGCTATATCCGATTAGTTTTTGGTCCGCTTCTTCCGTTTCATTGAAAAAATGGACTGTAAGTATATATGCACAACGTATAATTTACAAAATGAACTCCCTGATATTTTCTAACAACTAAGCTCCTTCTCGTGGACACTGGACTATTTACTATAATGTTTATTTTCTTTTAAACTTGTCGCTGGGAAAATTCTCTTTCTTTTTGTTTTCTTAACTTAAGTCTTTTGTTTGGATTTTCCTTATTTTCCTTATTTCTACCTTTTTATCATTCGATGTGTTGATTAGTTTATAAAAAGGTGATTTTTTAAGAAAAAGAACGACATTTAGTCGACTTATTTTACCAAAATTTGATTTTTATGATTGGACTGAATGATACAATCGCTAGTTGATATGGTTTAAATGGATGTACCAACTCATCCAATTTGAAAGTTTTTGCAATATGACCCAATATGTGACTCTGTAGCATTGGTCTGAAACCGAGATTTTTAGAATTTGGGGGCTTGCTTAAGCAAGAGGAAGGTGTTAGGCACCCCCCCGACTTCCGTGAAAACACGGTTATCGCATCTTATTAATTTCCTATGCATAAAAAGTGTGTGTGTGTGTCTTTATTTTTAAAGTTTTTTCTAGGCTTTTTTGAATTATTTGAAAGTAGTGTTTTACCTTTTTTGCACCTAGGTGTAAGACCCCAACTTTTATGAATAAAGATTTAATTTTTTTAAAATATTTTTTAAAATATTATGGTGTGGATTTGATATAATGTTATAGTTGTGGGTAATATTTACAAATTTTGCAAAGTAAGCAAGTTGTCATAAAATATTCGATTGGTCGGGGAATATTCGTTTTATCAGGGAATATTCATACGACGGAACAATCATTGGTGGACCCCACAATGAAATTATTGTCGAAGTTAGAAAATAACATAAATATATTTTTATAAAAATAACGGCGAAATTTTTACCGTTAACTGTTGAAAAACCCGGTGATAAAAGTACAGTAATACGTGTGGTTGTATAGTAGCACACATTATTGATTATTGTTGCTTACGTGAGAAGTTATTCAATTTTATTTAATTATTGCCACAATAATTGTTGTATAGTATCTCACGTTATTGATTCAATTATTGCACAATATTTTATATTATTAAATTAATAATTGAGATTACAAGTTATTCATATTATTATTTGTATTATTGACAATGTCTAGAAAGTTCTATCGAGGAAAGAGGTTTGGTCACCTAATTGCGCGCTAATAGAGAGAAATCTTTATCAGAAAGTCCCCTCTTTCTTGGGAATGATCTGGTTGTTAATATTGCAAGTTATATTATTGATGAATAATTGTTGTTTAAAAATATGTTTTGTGAAGCCAAGTGAATTGAGATAAATAGAGGGAATTTTTATAAAGTATTTGTTGTAAGTTTGGTATATTATTTGGACCCCCACTTACTCATTTTTTCAAAATTATTGGTAGAAGTTATCTCAGTTATATATATATATATTATATATATATATATATATTATAATAAATTTTGTTTTTTATGAAAAATAGAATATATTATATTTTATTATGCATAATATTTGAATAGTGTTTGTGTGACGCCCTCAAAATAGGTATACATCACCCATTCTGAGTCGCCAAATACATGGTATAGAATACAAATACAAACTTAAATATACAACATGAGATGTGAGTTTTAATACAAATATTATCTTCTAGACAATATTCAAACTCAAAATAAGTCATCAATACATTTATTATCACACTATTTCACAGAATAGTGAGGACTACTAATGCAAACATTTGGACCGTCACTCCATTCCCCGACTAGTCCTAGCTATATTCTCATTTCCTGAAAAGAACAATGAAAGCAAATGGTGAGCTCAACTAGCCCAGTAAGAAATATTATGACTAAGATAATGCAGAATAAATTATCGTTAGCCTTCAACAGTGTTAAACTGATAAAATACAATAAACAACAAGTTCAATTCCAGCGGAACAAGCAATCCATTAGAAAAGTTAAGTAGAGCATGATATCTACTATCTTCTATGATTAAAAAGAATTTATCATCAATTTTATTGATGAGACTCAGTTTAATAAATAATTCACACCATCGAATCACCCCTGAACTACGACCAAGGATATTCATTAGCATCACGACCACAAATTATCCATGCACTACGGGCCAAGGATATTCGTGTTTTCATCAATGGTCATGGTCATGCCAACAACTGTCCATCAATGCACTACGGGCCAATGAGGACCTTTACCACATCATTTGTAACATTACGGTCATGATTATACCGAATAATTTCTGGTCATAATCATATCAAGTACATCTATGCATTACGGGCCAAAGATGACTTTCATAACAATATAAGCATGATGATGATGACAATGATATAAGAATTCAATTAAAAGAAAATAAATGATAAATTTTTAAAGATTTATAATTTAATTTATCCAAGATTCAATAATGTCCAAATTGTCAACATGGTACTACTCTGTGGAGTAAAATTCAAGAATAATATTGTATCAAAAATGATTTGGACTGAAAAGAAATTAATTTTTGTCATGAATAGTACCCTAGGTGAATAGTACCCGAGTGAATAGTACCCCGTAAATAGTAACTTCGAGAATAGTAACCCTGTGAATAGTACTTCGGCATGAAAAAGTTAAAACTTATCAAGAATGCTCAGAATAATATTTTTATGAAAAGATACTGGATAAAACGCAAATATCAAGGATATTCCACTAATTTCATGGAGTATAAAAGCCAAAACTTTAACAAAATGAGTATATAATTCAAAATCTGAAACAAAATAATATTACTTACATACTATAGAGTATGGAAGAAAATATTATTTCATACAAATACTGAATAAAAATAATAACCCTTACCTTGAAAAGAAGAGTATTCTAACTGGTATAGCGGTGATATTCTTGAAGAAAATTTTCACTGTTTTCTACTCTCAAAGCTTTCTAAAACTCAAAAGAAATACGCTCAATATTATAGAAAAAGAATTTTCTGATTCTGGTGTGATTTTCAATTCTAACTAAGCATCCTATTTACAGGAGAATGAAAATGATACTATTTAGAAATAATCACGGATGCATAGTAGTGTTGATTCACAGGCGCAACCGGCGATTTTTTTTCTAAAAATTTGATTTTACTGTGCAATAAATTATTCTAATAAAACAAAAACTTTAAATAAAATATAATATATTCTATTTATAATCTAATAAAACAAAACTTATAATATATATATATAACATATATACACACACCTGCACCCATTTTTCATTAAACCCCCCCCCCAAACACACACATAACACACACACACACACACACACACACACACACACACACACACACACACATATATATATATATATATATATATATATATATAACAAAATTGAGACAACTTCTACCGACAGTTTTGAAAAATGGTTAAATGGAGGGTCCAAATAATAAGTAATATTTATAACAATACCTCATTAAAATTTCCACAATATTTTTAACAACCTTTATTCATTATTAATATTATTCGCAATATTTAACAACAGATCAATCCCAGGAAAGAGGGGTTTTTCAATAAGGATTTCTCCCTATTGGCGCACAATTAGGTGACCAAACCTCTCATCGACAGAACTTTCTAGACATCGTCAATATTGAAAATAATAATATGAATAACTGTATCATCTCAATTATTGATTTAATAATATATAAATATCGACAATAAATGAATCAAATAACGTGAGATACTACGCAGTAATTACTGTAGCAATAATTGAACAAAACTGAGTGACTTCTCACCTAAGCATCAATAATCAATACCGTGTGCTACTATGCAACCACGCGTATTACTGATGTAAGACCTCGAATTTTATGAAATAAAAGTATTCAATTTTTTTCTTATAATTACTATTCAGTAAATGGTTAAATTGATAAACGATTAAAGTTAAGGGTGATATATGAATTTTTTTTAAGATAAACAAGTGGTTATAAAATACTAATTGTTGTTGGGGAATATTCGTTTGGTCGTGGAATATTCTTCCTGTCGGGAAATATTCGTACGACGGCGCAACCATTTGTGGGCCCCATAACAGAATAACTGTCGGATGAAGAAAATGACAAAAGAGAGTTTTTATAAATAACGGCGTAGTTGTTACCGTTAACACTGTTGGAATACCCGGTGGTTAAAATAAAGTAATACGCGTTGTTGCACAGTATTTTTGAATTATCGATTCTTACGTAAGAAGGCACTACTCAATAATTGTTACAGTAATTATTGTTCAATATTTTATTTTATTGATTCAATAATTGCTACGTTGATATTTTATATTACTGTTGTTTCAATAATTGTCACTACATAGTATTTTCTATTATCGGAGCAATAATTCATATTATCTGAATAATATTATTGGCAATGTCTAGAAATTTCTGTCTAAGGAGAGGTTTGGTCACCTAATTGCGCGCCAGTAATGAAAATTTTTTATTGGAAAACACCCTCTTTCCTGGGAACTGCCTGGTTGTCAGTATTGTGATTCTATAATATTATTTGTGAATAATTAATTATTGATTTATATGATGAGAAAAATATTCATTTTATGTGGATATAGATGGAGAAAATTTTTAAAGTGACAATTGTTGAAAATCGATATTTTATCTTTTCTGATAAAATAATATTTTATTATATTATTATAATATAATAATGATGATATTTTTACAATGAATGTGGTATATATGAGTAAATAAGGAGGAAGAGTATTTTTGTTGCAATAAATACTTAAAACATGTTAAACATGTTGGTGGACCCATTTCTTGACTGAAATTTGATTATAGCTTGTAAAATCGTTCGTTTATGAATTTCGATCAATTTCTGTTTGGAATTTGAAAAAACTTTCTTCTGCAAAGTTGTAGAGAATTGAATTTCCTATAAAAATTTGCGAGATTCGAATTTTTTTGATAAAATGGCTATTTATTATGAATTATTGATGTTCTGAAATTCCAGAATAATTGATTTTTAGAAGTTTTAATTGTTTTATTCAAGAAAAACATTTTTTATGATTAGTGGGTTGTTAAACATGTTAAAATCTGAATTCAAAGAGGCGTAGGAAATTTGTTATATAAATATAATATTTTATTAAATTTTCTGCTTTGGTGTTCTAAACATTTTCCTATAAATAGGGTGCTTAGGTTAGAATTGAAAATCACATCAGAAACTGAAGTTTTTTTTTCTATTTTTTTCTCTATATTATCGAGTGTATTCTTGTGAGTATTTTGATATCTTGAGTGTTGCTATACGGTGCAAGTTCGTTCAGCATTATTCCAGTCAGAAGTACTGCTCTTTTGAGGTAAGGGATGGTAAGTGATTTTAAGGGATTGTAAGGGATGTTATTTTCTTCGTAAGTGATATTATTTCTTCAATATCATTATCTTGAAATATTGGTTTGAAATTTTTATCAAATTTGGAACTTTTTCATGTCAAGATTACTATTCATGAGTTACTATTTATGAGTTACTATTCATGAGTTACAATTCACGACGGGTTACTATTCATGAGTTACTATTCATGGGTACTATTCACTATAAAATTGGTTTCTTTTTCTAACCAAATTATAGTTGATTAATGAATATTACTCTGGAGATTAAAACTATGTATTGATTATATTGATTTTATTATCATATATAACATTTTTATAACTTTGATGTTGAAATTCTCTTTCACTGGAGTGTAAAGATGGGTAGATTATTGGTATGATCATGACTAGGGTTCTCTTTGGCCAGCAGTGAAAAGTTGAATTGTGACTGGTATGATCATGACCATTGAATTTACAATTGAATATTTTTAGCTTAAGTGCAAAGGTGAATTGATCAACATGGTTATAATTATGGTTTATATAGATTTTGAAATGATTATATATTTCTTTGAGATGTGAATATCTTTGGCCCGCAGTGCAAAGATGAATTATTGTTGAATATCTTTGGCCTGTAGTACAAAGATGACCTGTTGAATTTCTTTGGCTCGTAATGCAAAGACGACCTGTTGTTGAATATCTTTGGCATGTAGTGTAAAGATGACTTGTTGATGAATATCTTTGGCCCGTAGTGTAAGGATAAATTTATTAGTATGATTATGAACATGAACTGTGATTTGGTATAACCATGATCTTTGATGTTTCAGGTAATAAAAATTATCTTTGTCCTGGATAAAAAAAAAGAATTTAGAATAACAATTACGATTATGAGTTATACATGTGATTGTGGACAGGAATTGTTGATTGATGTTACAGGGATAAAATATTGTTGGTGGACTTTTAACATGGAGAAGATAATAGACTTTATGGTCTATTTGACTCTTCTAATGGATTGCTCGTTCCGCTGCAACTACGGATGAAAAGTTTTATCATCTACCATATGTTCTAAATCTCTGATTTATTACTAATGAAAACTATTGATAATTTATTTATCTTTAATCATAATATTCTTTACTGAGCTAGTTGTGCTCACCTTTTTGCTTCACAATTCCTTTCCGGTAATACGAGTGTAGCTGTGTCGAGCGGGGGTAACAGTGGAATAGAACGGTGGTCATCATTTAGTAGTTATATTTGTTGAATCAAATAGGGTGAAGCGAACCCAACATTAGAAGGGTGTTTTGCCACTATCATACAAGATGTCTAATGACATACAACCTTGTATCATCATAAGATAGGGATGTGCTCATCCACTTGCTGAGTATATATACGAGCACTACCAATATAATCTTGGAGTTTGGTTGAAGTATAATTCTCAATTAGAGACGGTGGAGATAATGATATGTCAAGAGAAGATACACCATTGGGAAGAATATGATAGTAATCTTCTCGTTTTTCTTTTGGGTCTATTGGGTCAACCAAGGATAATTTTGTGGGCATATGATATCTATAATAACCTAGAAACATGGCCTCCCATGTACGAAGGTTTTCTTGAGCACTTCCCAAAGGTTTTAATTTCTAAAATAATTTTTGACTGTACCTTTATGTAAGGTGTCACGGTGACGTGCTATCCAAGTTGGTGTCCAGAGTCACAGTTGGTATATTTTAGTATCAAAACTCACAACATATGTGTTGTTGTATTTTGCACGACAATTGTTGTAATAAAGTTGTAGTTATTTTCTGTACCATGTATTTGGCGACTCAGAATGGGTTGGATGGAATAGACCTATTTTGGGGTTGTCACAGTTGGTATTAGAGCTTAGGGATATGATCTCTGACGGAGATCGGGATTAGAACTAGGAGGGGAGAGATGAGTAAATCCTTCGCTAGTGTGTCTTACCTAAGCTTATTTGTTGGTCAGTCATAATATCGGGATATTATGTGGTATGTTAATTTGTTAAATTAACCTTTGTTTTTGAAGCTGTATTCTAGAATGATATCTGAAATACAGGAGATGAGCAATGGAGAAATCATGATGACAGGGGAGATAGAATCTGAAATGGAAGCAAGGTATTCTCAACTTTTTGAAATACCAGGTACGTAAATTTCGAGGACGAAATTTCATAAGGAGGAGAGATTGTAAGACCCCAAATTTTATAAAATAAAAGTATTCAATTTTTTCTTATAATTACTATTCAGTAAATGGTTAAATTGATAAAAGTTTAAAGTTAAGGGTGATATATGAATTTTTTTAAAATAAGCACGTGGTTATAAAATACTCATTATTGTCGGGGAATATTCGTTTGGTCGTGAAATATTCTTCCTGTCGTGGAATATTCGTACGACGGCGCAGCCATTTGTGGGCCCCATAACAGAATAACTGTCGGATGAAGAAAACGACAAAAGGGAGTTTTTATAAATAACGGCGTAGTTGTTACCGTTAACACTGTTGGAATACCCGGTGGTTAAAATACAGTAATACACGTTGTTGCACAGTAGCACACGGTATTGCACAGTATTTTTGAATTATTGATTCTTACGTAAGAAGGCACTACTTAATAATTGTTACAGTAATTACTGTTCAATATTTTATTTTATCGATTCAATAATTGCTACGTTGATATTTTATATTACTGTTGTTTCAATAATTGTCACTACACAGTATTTTCTATTATCGGAGCAATAATTCATATTATCTGAATAATATTATTAGATTACATTATTGGCAATATCTAGAAAGTTCTGTCTAAGGAGAGGTTTGGTCACCTAATTGTGCGCCAGTAAGGAAAAATTCTTATTGGAAAACCCTCTCTTTCCTGGGAACTGCCTGGTTATCAGTATTGTGATTCTGTAATATTATTTGTGAATAATTAATTATTGATTTATATGATGAGGAAAATATTCATTTTATGTGGATATAGATGGAGAAAAATTTTAAAGTGACAATTGTTAAAAATAGATATTTTATCTTTTCTGATAAAATAATATTTTATTATATTATTATAATATAATAATGATGATATTTTTACAATGAATGTGGTATATATGAGTAAATGAGGAGGAGGAGTATTTTTGTTACAATCATACTAAAAACATGTTAAATATGTTGGTGGACCCATTTCTTGACTGAAATTTGATTATAGCTTGTAAAATCGTCCGTTTATGGATTTCAGTCAATTTCTGTTTGGAATTTGGAAAAACTTTCTTCTGCAAAGTTGTAGAGAATTGAATTTCTTATAAAAATTTGCGAGATTCAAATTTTTCTGATAAAAGGGCTATTTATTATGAATTATTGAAGTTCTGAAATTCCACAATAATTGATTTTTAGAAGTTTTAATTGTTTTATTCAAGAAAAACATTTTTTAATGATTAGTGGGTTGTTAAACATGTTGAAATCTGAATTAAAAGAGGCGTAGGAAATTTGTTATATAAATATAATATTTTATTAAATTTTCTACTTTGGTGTTCTAAGCATTTTCCTATAAATATGGTGCTTAGGTTAGAATTAAAAATCACACCAGAAACTGAAGTTTTCTCTCTATTTCTCTCTCTATATTATCGAGTGTATTATTGCGAGTATTTTGATATCTTGGGTGTTGCTATACGGTGCAAGTTCGTTCAGCGTTATTCCAGTCAGAAGTACTACTCTTTTGAGGTAATGGATGGTAAGTGATTTTAAGGGATTGTAAGGGATGTTATTTTCTTCGTAAGTGATATTATTTCTTCAATATCATTATGTTGAAATATTGGTTTGAAATTTTTATCAAATTTTGAACTTTTTCATGTCGGAGTTACTATTCATGAGTTACTATTCACGAGTTATTATTCATGAGTTACTATTCACGAGTTACTATTCATGATTTACTATTCACGATTTACTATTCACGACGGGTTACTATTCATGAGTTACTATTCACGAGTTACTATTCACGACTTACTATTTATGGGTACTATTCACTACAAAATTGGTTTCTTTTTCTAACCAAATTATAGTTGATTTATGAATATTACTCTGGAGATTAAAACTATGTATTGATTATATTGATTTTATTATCATATATAACATTTTTATAACTTTGATGTTGAAATTCTCTTTCACTGGAGTGTAAAGATGGGTAGATTATTGGTATGATCATGACTAGGGTTCTCTTTGGCCAGCAGTGAAAAGTTGAATTGTGACTGGTATGATCATGACCATTGAATTTACAATTGAATATTTTTAGCTTAAGTGCAAAGGTGAATTGATCAACATGGTTATAATTATGGTTTATATAGATTTTGAAATGATTATATATTTCTTTGAGATGTGAATATCTTTGGCCCGTAGTGCAAAGATGAATTATTGTTGAATATCTTTGGCCTGTAGTGCAAAGATGACCTGTTGAATATCTTTGGCTCGTAATGCAAAGACGACCTGTTGTTGAATATCTTTGGCCTGTAGTGTAAAGATGACTTGTTGATGAATATCTTTGGCCCGTAGTGAAAAGATAAATTTATTAGTTTAATTATGAACATGAACTGTGATTTGGTATAACCATGATCTCTGATGTTTCAGGTGATGAAAATTATCTTTGTCCTAGATGAAAAAAAGAATTTAGAACAACAATTACGATTATGAGTTATACATGTGATTGTGGACAGGAATTGTTGATTGATGTTACAGGGATAAAACATTGTTGGTGGACTTTTAACATGGAGAAGATAATAGACTTTATGGTCTATTTGAATCTTCTAATGGATTGCTCGTTCCGCTGCAACTATGGTTGAAAAGTTTTATCATCTACTATATGTTCTAAATCTCTGATTTATTACTAATGAAGACTATTGATAATTTATTTATCTTTAGTTATAATATTCTTTACATAGCTAGTTGTGCTCACCATTTTGCTTCACAATTCCTTTCAGGTAATACGAGTGTAGCTGGGTTGAGCGGGGGTAACAGGCGAATAGAACGGTGCTCATCATTTAGTAGTTATATTTGTTGAATCAAATAGGGTGAAGCGAACCCAACGTTCGAAGGGTGTTTTGCCACTATCATACAAGATGTCTAATGACATACAACCTCGTATCATTATAAGACAGGGATGTGCTCATCCACTTGTTGAGTATATATACGAGCACTACCTATATAATCTTGGAGTTTGGTTGAAGTATAATTCTCAATTAGAGACGGTGGAGATAATGATATGTCAAGAGAAGACACACCATTAGGAAGAATATGATAGTAATCTTCTCGTTTTTCTTTGGGGTCTATTGGGTCAACCAAGGATAATTTTGTGGGCATATGATATCTATAATAACCTAGACGCATGGCCTCCCATGTATGAAGGTTTCCTTGAGCACTCCCCAAAGGTTTTAATTTCTAAAACAATTTTTGACTGTACCTTTATGTAAGGTGTCATGGTGACGTGCTATCCAAGTTGGTGTCCAGAGTCACAGTTGGTATATTTTAGTATCAAAACTCACAACATATGTGTTGTTGTATTTTGCATGATAATTGTTGTAATAAAGTTGTAGTTTTTTTTGTACCATGTATTTGGCGACGCAAAATGGATTGGATGGAATGGACCTGTTTTGGGGTTGTCACAACTGTACTTTTATCACCGGGTATTTCAACAGTTAACGGTAAAACTTCCGTCGTTATTTTCATAAAAAGATATTTTTGTTGTTTTCTCATTCCGACAATAATTACGTTGTGGGGTCCACCAATGATTGCGCTGTCGTACGAATATTCTCTGTTAAAACGAATATTCCCCGACCAATCAAATATAATATAACAACTTGCATACTTTACAAAATTTATAATTATTACCCACAACTATAATATTATATCAAATTCACTCCTTAATATTCAAAATAGATATTTATCAAAAATTCATCTTTATTCATAAAAGCTGGGGTCTTACAGTTTGCATAGTAAAATCAAAAAAAAGTTAGCAGAATTTTTGACGTCCGTGATTTTCCCACTTTGCGTCCGTGATTATTTCCTAAATAATATCCTTTCATTCTCCTATAAATAGGATGCTCATCTTAGAAATGAAAATCACACCAGGATCAGAGAATTCTTTTTCTATAATATTAAGCGTATTTCTTTTGAGTTTAAAGAAGCTTTAAGTGTAGAAAATAGTGAAAATTTTATTTAAAAATATATCCGCTATACAAGTCAGAAATACTCTTCTTTTGAGGTAAGGGATAATATTTATTTCATATTCGCTTACGATATTATTTTTCGTATTCGTAAGCAATTTTATTTCGTTCAATATTCACAAGAAATATTATCTTCGTTTAATATTAGTAAGGAATATAATATTCGTTCAATATTCGTAAGGAATATTATTTTCGTTCAACAGTTGTAAGAGATATTATTTTTGTTCAATATTCGTATGAAATAATATTTTCTTTCATACTCTATAGTATGTAAGTAATATTATTTCGTTTCAAATTCTGAATTCTACACTCATTTTGTTAAGTATTACTTCTATACTCCTTGAAATTAGTAGAATATCCTTGAAATTTTTATTTCATCTAGTATCGTTTCACAAGGATATTTTTTTGAACATTCTTGTTTATTTTTAAGCTTTTCATGTCAGAGTACTATGCATGGATACTATTCATTTATACGACACTATTCATACGTACGACACTATTCATACGTACTGTACTATTCATATGTACCGTACTATTTATACGTATGACACTATTCACGAAGTATTATTCATAGGTAACTATTCATGAAGTACTATTCACCCGAAAAATTGATTTCTTTTCTATCCAAATTAATTTTGATACGTGAATATTATTCTTGAATTTTACTCCACAAAGCAATTATCATGTTGTTAATTTGGACATTTTTTTAAACTTTGGATAAATTTAAAGTCTTTAATATTTATCCTTGATTTTGTTTAATTGATGCTTATATCATTGTCATCATCCTCATGCTTATATTGTGATGAAAGTCATCTTTGGCCCGTAGTGCATAGATGGACTGTTGATTGGTATGATTATGACCAGGGATTATTCGGTATAATAATGACCTGTAATGTTACAAATGATGTGGTAAAAGTCCTCATTGGCCCGTAGTGTACTGATGGACAAATGTTGGTATTATCATGACCATGTGTTCTCTTCGGCCAAGGGTGCAAAGATGAATTATTGGTTGGCATGATCATGACCATTGGTGATAACACGAATATCCTTGGCCTGTAGTGCATGGATAATTCATGGATGTGATACTAATGAATATCCTTGGCCCGTAGTGCATGGATAATTCCGTGATGTGAATTATTTATTAAGCTGAGTCTCAGCGATAAAATTGATGATAAACTTTTTAAATCATAGAAGATAGTAGATATCATGCTCTACTTGACTCTTCTAATGGATTGCTTGTTCCGTTGCAGTTAAACTTGTTGTCTATTGTATTCTATCAGTTTAACACCATTGAGGGCTAACTATAATTTATTCTGCATTATCTTAGTCATAATATTTCTTATTAGGCTAGTTGAGCTCATCCTTTTCTTTCATTTTTCTCTTCAAGAAATGAGAATATAGTTGGGACTAGTCAAGGAATGGAGTGATGGTCCAAGATGGTTGCTATAGTAGTCCTCACTATTCTATAAGAATAGTCTGATAATAATTATAATGAGAACTTATTTTGAGTTTGGATATTGTCTAGGAGACAATATTTGTATTAAAACTCACAGCTTATGTTTTGTCGTATTCTGCACGACACTTAACAGATGTATACATTAAGTTTGTATTTGAATTATGTACCATGTATTTGGCGATTAAGAATGGGTGATGTATACCTATTTTGGGGGTGTCACAGTTGGTATCAGAGATATAAATAAAGAGCCCCGAGCCTTTCGCTGGTGACTTCCAAGTCTTGGAATGCACCGAAGCCAGACTTTCGGAAGGGGACGCCTTGAATAACGGTGGCTAGTTGATAGGTATCAATGTGAGGTGCAATCCAAGTCTTGAATGAGAGTCACAATTTTGAATGATATTTATATTTGTTAATAAATTTCCTGACGTATTTCCCGAAAAACTTTCTAGCCTACCCCCAGAGCGTGAAATCGAATTTTGTATCGACCTTGAACCCAATACAAAATTCTCAAATATTTATTCACCCAAAACGAACATAACATGCGCTAAAGACGTTGGCTCGAGTTGTTGAAAGATTACGATAATACCATTCAATACCATCCTGGAAAATCGAACATGGTAACTGACGCGTTGAGTAGAAGATCGTATGCGGTTACGAGTGCGACATTGTTAACACAAATACCCATTTTGTACGACGTACAAAAGATGGAGATAGAGTTAAAGACTCTAGGAACCTATGTGAAGATAGCGAATATACGATTATAACCGACTTTAATCGATAAAGTTAAAGCCGCTCAAGCTACACGCCCGGAGCTGATGAATATGAAGAAGGTGCAAGAAGGCGTTATTCTAGAAGCAAGAATTGACGAAGAGAGAAAATCTCAACCCTCGATTTCATTGGTCCATTTGAAATCCTCGATCGAATAGGAACTATGGCCTATAGACTCTCTTTACCACCAATTATGTCTCGTGTTCATAACATTTTTCGTATATATATGTTACGTAAATGTGTGGACGACCTGAACCAAATTATTGAATTAGAACTAGACGAGACAGCGAAAGATTTAACGTATGAAGAGGTACCTGTTAAAATCTTGGATAAGAAAGAACATATTCTAAGCTCAAAGGTTATACCTCAAGAGTTAGAATCTGAAATGAAAACGAGGTATCCTCACCTCTTCGACATACCGGGTACGTACGCCAATTTCGAGGATAAAATTTCATAAGAAGGGGAGGTTGTAAGACCCCAACTTTTATGAATAAAGATTTAATTTTCTCAAAATATTTTTTTGAATATTATGGTGTGGATTTGATATAATGTTATAGTTGTGGGTAATATTTACAAATTTTGCAAAGTAAGCAAGTTGTCATAAAATATTCGATTGGTCGGGGAATATTCATTTTATCAGGGAATATTCGTACAACGTCACAATCATTGGTGGACCCCACAATGGAATTATTGTCACAGTTAGAAAACGACAGAAATATCTTTTTATAAAAATAACGACGAAAGTTTTACCGTTAACTGTTGAACTACCAGGTGATAAAAGTATAGTAATACGCGTGGTTGCATTGTAGCACACAGTATTGATTATTGATGCTTACGTGAGAAGTCACTCGATTTTATTCAATTATTGCCACAATAATTGTTGCACAGTATCTCACGTTATTGATTCAATTATTGCACAATATTTTATATTATTAAATCAATAATTGAGATGGCAAGTTATTCATATTATTATTTGCATTATTGACAATGTCTTGAAATTTCTGTCGAGGAAAGGGGTTTGGTCACCTAATTGCGCGCCAATAGGGAGAAATCTTTATCGGAAAACCTCATTTTTTTTGGGAATGATATGAATGTTAATATTGCAAGTTATATTATTGATGAATAATTTTTGTTTAAAAATGTGTTTTGTGAAGCCAAGTGAATTAAGATAAATAGAGGGGATTTTTATGAAGTATTTGTTTTAAGTTTGGTGTATTATTTGGATCCCCACTTACTCATTTTTTCAAAATTATCGGTAGAAGTTATCTCAATTTTGTTATATATATATATATATTATAATATGTCGGGGGGATGGGGGAAGAATTTATCACGGGAGGGAATACTTTTATTATATATATATTATAATAAATTTCTATTTTTATGAAAAATAGAATATATTATATTTTATTATGCATAATGTTTGCTGTCGACGTCAGGATTTTTATTTGTCCCTTTTCTATTCTTGTCTATTGGTGTTCTCATGTTAGGTGAGATTTGTTTGAAAAAAAAATTGTGAAAAGGTTCGACATGTATGTCGACGATTGGACTGTAAGAGTCGCTAGTTTGTATTTTTACATGGTTGGACCAACTCAACTGAGAAAAAGTTTGCACATTGACCTAGTGATGTGACACTATTTAACTGGTCTGTGAAATTGAGTTTCATTAGGGTCTGGGGGCTTGATTATGCGGAGGGAATGTGTTAGGCACCCCCCGACATCCGTGTTACCATGGTGACCGCCACTTTTCAATTAAACCGTTATATGAATGCGTGTGTGTGTGGGTCAATGTGCAATTATCTAGAAGTAGTGATATGCCTCGTTCGCACCTATATACAAAGGGTTTCAATTTTGTATAAAAGTTCAGTTTTAACAAGATATAGCAATGACGTTTTGTAAAAGAGGTTTTTTCAAACCCTTATGCTCAATAGTAATTGAGGCCTTTAATACTTCCATTTTATTATATGTTCGACTTGATTGCTTTTATTTCGAGATGCGAAGCATTTTTGAGAAAATAAGATAAAAAGTAGTGCCAAACTCCTTGTGGGCATGAGAGCCGTCTAAGGAAATTCAAACACCGTGAATAATTTACAAGCTATGTACAGCTGAAAATGTCCATCACGATAATCGAACCTAGATTCAGTAGACTGAATATGTGATCACATGATTTCTAGGCTCACATGATGTAGCAATTTGTATGAAAGCTGTAAACAGTTATATATAAAAGCTGCAAATATATATATATATAGACAATCAACCACCACAAAGCACCTTTATGGGGGATTGAAAAATGTAAAAAAAGCAGTAAAAACCAATCAACTGCCACGAAGTAAACTCCAGGTGGGACTAAATATAAAGAAAGCAATAAAAAGCCACGAAGTAAACTCCAGGCCGGACATAAGTATAAATATAAATATATATATATATATATATATATATATATATATATATATATATATATATATATATATAAAAGCGATAAACGCACTGGATATATGTCGATCCAGGCTCGGTTCTTTATTTCGATTTCAAAAGTATATATATAGATGTATAAAAGCAGTAAACGCACCAGATGTGTAATCCAGGCTCAATCAATCATAGTTTGATGGCAACACCATATATATAAGTATTTATATATTTATAAAAGCATAGATGCTAAGAGTGGGCTAATTAGTGAGCCCATGCCCGCTGATGTGAGAGTCAGGGATCGCATTCTTCGGTGATTGTTCCTAATGAATATCAAGGGTTGTTTCATAGCAGATACCTCTTCTACGGTGTCATTTGCTTTGATCATAGCCACTCGGGAGGTGGACCGTATTGGAGAGTATGATTGGGGCTCCTACACCTTTGCCTATTTCCTCAGGGGAATGCGCATGCGTTCGCAGGGCTTGGCTAGGATTTTACCCATTTTTGCTGGTGAGTACTTCTCTTTTGATTTCCCATGTACATGTTAAGAGTGTTTACTGACAGCAGATGTTTTCCTTTGTATTGGCAGTTTTGGGCCTATGAAAGGCTCCCATGTTTGCGTCCTGTGAGTGTGTTAGGTTTAGAGACCTGTCCACGAGGACGACGATAACATCACTCCATTTTGGCAGAGGTTCCTGTAGCTGAAGGTTTCACCTATTGTCGCTTATAGTTGGAGTTGTTGACAGATAATGTCATCACTTTGGTTCCCTACTCTGGGGAACATTTGACCATTGGATCTGAGGATGGATTCCCGACTGGTGTCGAGCACGTGGTATCCACCCGTAGGATTCCTCTCTTCACAGATGGAGGATGTGAGCTCTATTTAGGAGAGTGTGCTATTAAGAGCACCCATGAGAGATTCATGTACTGATCTTGCCTCTTGCTAAGCGTTATTGGCCAATGTTGCAGTTGTCTGTCGATGATATCCCGTTGATGGGCATTGACGACTACACTTTATCAAAGGGTTCATTTACCCAGGAGGCATTATACCGCTGGTGGTTCCCTCGTACCATTGGATGATAAGTGGTTTTATAACAACTTATTTAGGATATTAACTGACTTGAATTTGTGCTTAAACTCGTGTTATTGTATATATTTTTATGCTTTTGTGCTTTGTTTTGCAGTGTAGTATTGGAAACTCTCTCGGTGTTATTTGAGCTAAGTTGTGTTCGTGGCTATGGTGGATTAATGATGGAAAGGATAATGGAAATGAGCTTGTTGCTAGATGTTGTATTAGCAGCTGGACACAGAAGCATTAACAGCAGTAAAACTCAAGGAAACAGAACACAAAAGCAGCACGGCTACATAAGCTAAAACTCGTGTGTCCGCGCCATCATCAAACAGAAGCCAGAAACGTTACTAGGCGCGCCCGCGCCTGTCTTGAACTAGAACCTCGCGTGGCCGCGCGCGTCATTGACTGCTGTTGTTTGACTTTATTTTAAATTTGAAATTGGAAGCGTAACAGAGAGGGGGGGGGGGTTCAATTAGGGCTTATATATTAGACATATTTTCATTATGAAAAGGGATATACCACCCCTTGGGGGATCAATAAGCTAGCTATCATTTTTTTCTTTATTCTCTTTAATTTCGATATTAGATTAGAGTAGATTAGAGTAGTGATTTCTAGAGTTGTTGAGATTGAAGACTTGAAGCAATTGGGAAGCATCAGAGATTCCATCTTGGAGCATGATAACAGATTTGCACTCCAATTCTCTACTTTTATCCTCTCTTTGATTCTTATTTGTAATCTTATGATGTTTATTCAATATGTGGATGATAGATTTGATTCAACTATGATTTAAACTCTATTCTAAGATTGCAATGGATTCTATGGATTAGTTTATTCTGATATATTTCATTGTTAACCTTATTGATTGCTATAGGATTGTGTATTTAGATTCATGCTATTTGCTTAGTCGATTGGCCATTAATTACTGTGAAAATCCATATGGACTTGAGGATGATGTATGGGTTTGGATCTGATAATCTTAATAGTTTGTGATGATATATTCTATATTGTGATGGGATGAATGATTTGTGCTTAGGATAGACATATATCGAAGCACCATTCATAGTCAATTGAGAACTTGGGCTTAAACCCTCATTATTTGTAAATCACATAGACATATAGTGGTTTAGGTAATGTGGGTGTTCATGTGTATTCTATCAACTGTGGATTACATGTGATATGTGTATAGTACATTGAGAGATAGCTATACTTTACTTTCGTGTTCTTGACTAAAAATCCGGTATAATTCGTTTGGCCTACCATGAAGTGTATGGTTTTGAATGAGTCAATAGATGAAATTGTGATCTCAGGTCTTCATTATCTAGTCTCACTCTAGGAATAGTTAGGTTTATTTAATTTCATAGTTTAAATATAAAAATCAAATCATTCGTTTAAATAAGACTTAAATGGTTATGGGCTAGTGCTTGGTGAACTTTATTGGTTAATTCTCCGTGGGAACGATACTTTACTTACTCTTTATTACTTGTTGACCATGTATACTTGCACGCATATATTGATCGGTAAAATGACCAACAAGTTTTTAGCGCCGTTGCCGGAGAATTAGCTTAATTAATTTTTGCCAACATTAATTTCAATCAAATTGGTCTTAATTTAAACATTTTTTTTGTTTTAATTATCTTCTTATATTTCTCTCTTTTCAGGTACCATGGATGACTTTGCTTTTCAATGGCCTTATGCAAATATGACTCAACCAAGGGACATAAGCACTGAGGGACTCAATGTATTTTCTACATTGTCAGCACAAATTGCAACACTTTCGGAGAGGTTGGATGTTCTTACAGCCCAAAGTACTCGAGAGATAGTAGTTACATATGAATATTATACTGGCGAGCATCCGAGTTATCAATACAACATCAGGGTTGGACAAGTACAGTTTGGGAGTGATTGTCTCAACAACTATGTTTCTCCCAATTATCATCAAGGTGGGGGTATCACTCGGATTTTGAATGGAGTTATAACTATCAAGACCCATGTTGTGTCCCAAGTCCAACACATCCATCAGATTTCTCATATTCACCTCCATTGCGACAAGAAGAAAATTCAGAGTTAAAGGAATTCATGCCTAAGAGCATAGCAGACCAGGAAGAGATGATTACGAGTCAGGAGTTATCATCCCAGAATCTTAATCGACAGATAGAATAACTCATTAACTCTTAAATGAATGGCCCTTAATACAAGAATTTTAAAACTGAACAAGATAACTCAAGACTGGAGGATTTTTGGTTCAAGTTTGTAGCATCAACTGAGGAAAAGATGATTGAGCAAGAAATGTCAATTCGAAATCTTTAGAATCAAATGGATCAAATGTTCGAAGCCTTGAACAATCGCCCTCCAAACAATTGGTGCTATGACATGGATGATGAAATTGATGGAGAGATAAAAGTATACATGCCACTGAATGAACTGAAAGGAATGGACATTGAGGAGACAACTGGGGGTATGGAAAATGAAGAACATGAGCTAACTTGTATAATACCCCAAGTGCCTTCTCAGTTAGAGTTGAAAAATTCAGTGAACTTTGCACACCCATGTCCCCTTGGTAGTCATATCCAAAGCAAGAATTTCTATGATAATGAGGCCTCTTACAAACCATGGTGGGCTGAGAAAGAGATAATAGAAGAAGAAAAGCCCGTTGTATCTTCCATGTCTCAATGCAAAAATTTATTCACAGATACAACGGGAGAAACACCTAGCGATGCAATTGAACTAGGGATATCATGTGAGGCCCCCAAACCCGGATACTTGAAATCCGAACTCGATACTTCACGATACCATTTCTATGAGCGGAATAATACTAACAATAATAACAATAATATAGATTCATCAAATTTAATTTACATATTATCAGAGTTTCCCAAATCTCAAGTACGAAACCTTTAACATTCATTACATGATAATAATAATATTTATCATCCATAACCTAATAAAATTAAACTATTACAAAACAGTACCACAAATCTTATTTGGTTAGCTTTTCCTTTCCCTTGTTTCGGCATGAGCCTTCTAGTTCTTCACATTTAGCTGAAAACATTTAAATTAAGCAAGGATGAGCATTTGAGTGCCCAAAAAGTATTATATATATATATATAAGCTGAAAGAATTTAAATGTTTTCTTTATAATACTCTTCTACAACCAGTCGATAGTTGTGAAGTAATCTATACCAATAATAGTATCATAACAATCCCTCTTTCAATTTTTTGAAACTACGTATTGACTATATATGGGGTTTCTGTGACATACTATGAACATTGTTTTCATTTTCGAAAAGGTTTGAACAGAAATTCATCTGTAAACCGTCATGACTTACGGGCACAGAGGGTGATCAGCCCCGTTGTACCCTGTATTGATCAATACTATATGTATAAGAACAAAGTTATCGTTCACTCTGTCCGCCTTGGGCGCATAAAAATTTTCCCATTATCGGGATGTTCATACCTGTTGGGTTTTCATAACAAAGGTCTTATCTTATTCAACATATATGTATATCAAAGGTGTATCAACATACGATTAAATACAATGATTATCCAAGTGGGGACACTTGTATAATCATTTATAGAAATTAACGAACAGAATATATTTAACCGAATTATCATATACTAGCATGTTGATAATCAATGGGCTTATATAATATAAGTTTAACAATCTGTACAATAATAACAATAATTCTGAACTTCTCACTTCTGTCCATTGCATAAAGAAAATGCAAAGTTAGGATACTTGCCTGATGCGCTGCTTACACTTACGTAATTTAGATCTACCCTTTTCTATCACAACCTATCATTAATCAGATCATTTTACTGATTAGTACAATATATCGTACACATAACACTGCCTATTGCAATTAGCACATTCCCTATTCACATTATCACACATGTTCAACAATCGTTGACTCATAATCAAACATCAACACCTTCCTAATCACATTATCATAGTCCAGATCAATTTCTGATCTATGTCGGTCTACCGACAGCTTTATCGGTTAAATATCGAGTCTAAGACTCTAATCCGTAGATCAATATCCATTTGGATAACTTAAACATCAGTCGCACTATTTTTCATGGCCTTATAATAATTATTAAATAATTATTATCATTTATAATAATTTTAAAATATCAGAATCATTATTAAATGATTTAAATATTAAACAATTCTATTATCATTAATAATTAATTAGTATTAAACTATTAATGAAACCATTGCCAAAATATTAAAGTTATGTATGATAACTCAAAAATATTTTTAAAGTATTTATAATACCCTTAAATGATTTTTAAAACATTTAAAATCATTATTAAATAATTACCATTAATATTTAAATATTAATGAACTATCTATCCAAATATTAAAATTCATTAATTATAACTTAAAATATTTTTAAATCATTAATATCCTTTTTAAATGATTTTTAAATAAATAAAACCATTTTTAAACTATTTATTTAATATAATTATTAAATAAATTTAATATCATTAATAATAATTTAATAATCATTAATATTAAATTATTAAAGAAATTATCTTTTAAATATTAAAAGTTATATTTTATAACTTAAAATATCTTTAAACACTTTATTTTCATTTAAAATGATTATTATAATATTAAAATCATTTTTAAATTAAATTATTTAATGTAATTATTAAATAACTATATTATCATTAATCATAATTAATTAATGAAATTTACCTTTAAATATTAAAAGTTATATTTTATAACTTAAAATATTTTTAAATACCTTATTATTATTTAAAATGATTTTTAATATAATAAAATCATTTTTAATTTATTTATTTAATTCATTTAATAAATAACTTAACTATCATTAATATTAATTTATTAATGAAAATTATCACAAAATATTAAAAGTTATCAAAATAACTCAAAAATATTTTCTAACACAATAATATAATTTTTCATGATTTTTCATGAATTAAAATCATTTTTAAATAATTATAATTAAATAAATTAATTACTTTTAATATTTCAAAAATTTTAAATATTTATGAAATATATTTAAAATAATTAAAAACTAATTTTTAGAATTTAAAATAATTTTTTATAATTTATTTTGTATTTTTAATAATTAAAAACTATTTTTTTTCTATTTATTAATTAATTTCCGAAAATTATAATTAAAACTGTCGCTAAAGGCCTATAGCGACACTTTCTGTCGCTATAGGTGTTCTTGAGCTACCCAGAAATTTTCCGGCAGTGGCGAGGAGCTAGGTTTGACCATGTATAACTTTCTGTACAAACTGTTTCTAGGCGATCTAACACATACATCTTGTAGTACTCATGTAATACTACAAGTACATAATAAATTTCGTGGTTAAACAACATTAGATCTTAGAGAAATCAGCCATCAAAGTAGCTATCAAAACTGTTTTTCACGAAGAACAGTTCGAGGTGCCTACTTTGGACCTCTATAACTTGCAATCCGTGTAACTTTTTTGTGATCTATCACTTCCAGTATGTAGAACTCATGTAGGACTACAACTATAACATTTAACATACATATAAAAACAAAGGATCTAACAGTAAAAAGCTGGTCCAAGTTCACCACGGAAATTATTCAAAAAAATCTGGATTCGTGTTCTTGAGCAGTTTCGGTCAACGGGTTTTGACCATGAATAACTCCCGATCTATAAAGGATCTGGCCTTGATTCTTTTTTCATCTTAAAGATTACATAACATACTACACATAAAATCTTACAAACACCAAAAACACTAAATAATCACAGAGATATAATGCTCGACATTTGCCTAAAAATAACAGATTTCGGTATTTTTAAAAGTTTGAAAAACTTTGATTTTGAGCACTTTGATGTTATGGGTCATGAATCTAACAACCCAGAACATTAATACACTCCTTATTACACAACTTTGAACAATCAATTTCAACAATTAACATCAAATCAAAGGATTTCTTATTTTTGAGATTTTATACCTTTGATGAACGATTCTTGATTTTTGGCTTCCGATCTGTTGTTGATCTGTTATGGGTGATGGTGGGGCTTGATAAAGGAACTGAAATACTAAAGATTTTCGGAGGTTTAGGACTTGAGAGAGTTTAGTAAGTTTTTGTGCCAAAATTAGTGAACAAAAATGATTTTTCTCTCTCTTGAATCTATTTATAGACCATCTTGGATGCATGCATGAGCTGATTTGCTGGCTTGTTGCTGTCAATTAGAGTGGTTAGGAGTTGTTGGTTTGGTGAACCACCACCCCTATTGTCAAAACCTATGAATTTTAACTTAATAATGCAAGAGGGGCATTTTGGTCTTTTCCTTAAATTTCTAAAAAATTGCTTTAGGGTTTAAAAATTTTAGTGTTTAGGATTTAACATTTAATCCTTAAAGATTTAGCAACTAGGATTTCAAAAATTTCCAAATTTAGGATTTAGCAATTAGGGGTTATTACAAAAATAATAATATAAAATAACTAAATTTTAGTTTCTAAAATTTAGACAATTTAGGTTTGTTAATTAGATTAATTTTTCTAATTACTTTATACAGTAACATTAGGGTTTAGATCATATAATTATCATTGACTTTGCTAATTTAGCAATTAGGATTTATTCTTTTAGTAATTAGGGTTTACCAAATTACTATTAGGGTTTTTAAATTACTAAATTAGGGTTTTAGTAATTTAGGGTTGCTAAAATTAACAATTATAATCTTAATACTTGTGAATTAATCACATTAATACAATAACCAACAATCTCAAACTCTAATTTTAAATTAGGGTTACTAATTATAGCAATTAGGGTTTCTAGAATTTTAATTAGAGTTTACCTAATTAATACATTAAATACATGACAAAATTAATATTATACACTTATAAAACAATCTCACACTCTAATTTGGATCTCAAATTAGGGTTTAACATGATTACTAGGGTTTGGTCAAAATACACCATAATTGACCAACCATTATCAATACGGTAATACCGTACATATTCATAGTACTGAAAAATCAAAATATAATTAATATTATATTATTATTCTCATACCTTGACAATAATCCAAAATTAGGGTTTGGATTCCATATCTGATTATTCTTTCATATTTAACCTTGATAATTAAGGCAAAATATTTAACTTAATAATTTGTACAAAAATTCATATAATAATATAATTATTATATTTATTCTAAAAATCACTTCATATATTATTTAAATAATATATGATTATATAATCATGGAAAATAATTAATAAAAATATTTCTATCATAAAATTAATTATTATAAGAATATACTTTATAATAATCAATAATTCTAGAATAAATTTACTTGTAAATATTCATGTAATAAATATATTTTTATTTACCACATAAATACATATACACATAATCTTGTACAAATCCTCATCCTTAAAATAAAAAAAAAATTTATACGCAAAATTTATGATTTATTTATATAGAAAATATCGGGTTGTCACATATCATATACAGGAAATATGCTAGGTGGCTTCACTCCAAAGACTCTCATGATGGGGAACCTACCAAATCACATAGCAGTTCTAATGGATGGAGGGTTCTTAGCTTATCGTAGAGGAATTGGATAGCGATGTCAAGAAAAGAGTCCAGCTAACGGACTATAAACCGAGCGCTAGATGGGAGACACCCCATCCAATCTTTCTCCCTCCTTGTTTAATTCTTATTTACATTTCCATTTACTTATTCTCCAATGTTTAATTCTTCATACTTTCCATATTTAGTAGATGTTGATAGTTATACGTCTTAATAATAGTTTGATTGTGTCTCCTCTCAAGTTCAATCCAATTGCTATAAGCATTCAGGGTCAAACAGAAGTCAAAAACTGAAGCTGCCAAGGTACAGGGTAGCGCGACCGCACCCAACTACAAGCCAACCATAGCACGACCGCGCCATAGCTCAGTCATAAAAAACAAACACTGCTCCATTTTTAGAATTTCTGACGCAAGCCTTCGGACAGTTAGAAGTCCACACTCAGTTTCCAACTTTAGATTATCTCAAACTTATCCATCGCCTGATATACCATTGGATCTTGAGGAGGCGAACGAAGATGACATTGCTACTTAGGGGAGTTTATTTATACCTTTTATCTCCAATGAAAACATTATAGTTTTTAAGTTTGGGGGTATTAGGTTTATTTTTTGCATTCAGTTGCATTTAATATAATTCATGTCATGTGCATTTTGCCTTGTTTTAGTTGGTTGCGTTAGAAAGTGTTGCATTCCGTTTAGTAATTAATAAGTGGTATTTATACCTACTTATTGAATACCAATTCACACAAACTATGCCCATCTCAAGTGCATTTTATTGTGTTTTAGTTAGATTTCATGATAGTTTGCACTGCATTTACTTAAGACTCCTTTTGGTGAATAAGTGCAGAAATCAACCTAATTTGGTGGTATTAGAGGGTACGAGGCTAATGAATGTGTAAAGGCAAGGCACAAGCGGGGATATGTATGGCATGAAGGTATAATGGAGTAAGGAGACCAAGCATGGAAGGAATGAGCAGTAGGACAAAGCGACAACATCAACAATATTGTAGAATCAGAACCAAAATATACAGACTGTGATCCGCGTGGGCGAGCGGCATATTAGGCCTGAGGGCGCGCGCCCGCGTGATAGGCCGGCTGGACATCCTGACTTACTGTAAGTCTCGCGCCCGCGTGAGAGACACATTAGAGGAGTGCGCACCCGCGCGCGATGTTGACTGAAGTTGCTGACTTTATTTTATTTAAAGCGTAACTGAGAAGGGGGCTCAACTAGGACTTATATATATGAGATGTATATCCGTTGTAAAGGGGGATTCCACCCCTTGGGGGATAAAGCTACTATTGTTTTCTTTTCTTTTCTTTCTTTTTAGATTAGATTAGAACCCTAGATTAGATTAGAGTTGAAGATTGAAGCAATTGAAGAGCATAGGAAATTCAGAATTGGAGCAAGATGAGAATCTCAGATTTGTATTCCTAATTCCCTAATTTCTCTTTACTTCTATCTTTATTTCTCAATGTGTAATCTATTGTGGATGATGGATTTTGATTCTATGATGAGTTAAACTCTATTTTGAGATTACAATGGATTCTATTGATTAGTTTAATCTGATATACTTCGTTGTTAACCTTATTGATTGCTATGGGATTTTTTTATTAAGATTTATGCTTATTTGCTTAGTTTATTGGCCATCAATTACTGGGATAACCCATATGAACTTGAAAGACGGAGTATGAGTTTAGATTTGATCTCGATAGCTTGTGTTTGTATGTTCTACATGGTGATAGAATATATAATTCGTGCTTAGGATAGAAATATACCGAAGCATCGCTCGTAGTCAATTGAGAACTTGGGCTTAAACCCTAATTATTTGTAAATCACATAGACATATAGTGGTTTAGGTAATTTGGGTGTTCATGTGTATTCTTTCAACTGGGGATTATATTTGATATGGGTATGGTACATCGAGAGATGACTATATTTCACTTTTGTGTTCTTGACTAGCATTCCAGTGCGAGTAATTTGGCTTAACAGGGAGTGTGTTGCTTTAAATTATCCAATAGACGAAATTGTAATCTCAGGTCTTCATTATCGAGTCTCACTCTAGAAATAGTTAGGTTTATTTAATTTAATAATTTAAATACAAAATGTTAGTTCTTAGTAGGCACAAGTTATCTAGAAGGGGGGTTGAATAGATATTTGAAAATCTTTTCTATTTTAAACATGTTCTTAGATAGTGATTAAAACTTAGCGGAATTAGTATTTGTTTTAATCTTCTTAACCAAACAATGGAGTTATGAGCGAGTAAGGCAGTTATAGCAGATATAGCAGTTATAGCAAATATAGATGACACAGTTGTTTTTAAGTGGTTCAGAGAACTCAAAGCTCATAGTCCACTCTTCTACTCAACGAGTAGGATATCCACTAAGGATGTCTTTTACAATCTTCTGAATCACACAGATTCCTTCTAGACCAGCAGTCTAGGAACTTCTCTAGTTCACTCTTGAACTCTTCAAGTCCAGCAGACTTGGTACTCTTCTTCAGTTGATTGATGGTTGTTGTTGTTGAGTTCTGAAGGTTGCTACTCAGTTTGCTGTGTAAGCACTGGTTCGTTAAGAACTGAGTAGCTGAGCAAGCTTTTCAATATCTTAGATCGTAGAGTTGAGCCTTAGAGAATTATTCACGTTGAATGTTTGATTGCTTGCTTAGTTTTCTTCTCTCTTATTTGTCTGATCTGTATATATGTGATGTTGAAAACTATCCGTTGGATCCATCCGTTGTGGCATTAAATGCTTCTGAACTTTCTGTGCTGCGATGGAGACATTTCTGCACATTTTTGTATTCTGCATTCTGGCTCACTGACACTGCAGGCTGCTTTCTCACCTACCACTTGAAAAGGTGTTTTGTCCCTCTTATCCATAGTACTATCCTTAGCTTCTTCAATACGCTTCTTTGTTGTATACTAAGGATATTTCATATATTCTGGGACTGATGAGCACTTCAGCATCTGGGATCCATTCCTCGTATGTTGAATTAACAACTCATGAGGCTTGATGTTTTCTGACATGAGACAGATGATGCTCTACGATTGGATCGTGATGTTCTAAGGTTAAGATCGTAATGACTTTGACTTGCATACTACGATGCTATCAGTCGAGAACACTACGATTTCTCTTAAACTTTCATGCACTACGATCTTCTCTTACTCGTGTTGTTGACTCTACATTCCCGAGAGCACACTACGATCGTTGACTTATAAACTTCATGTTTCCTTTAGCACACTACGATCGTGGAGTTAGCTTGGTGAACGTTGGGACCACTCTACAATTTTTGAAGAGTCTCCTTTCAAGGCAGGCACACTACGATCTTCAGGCTCTACGTTTTCTGCTTTGACTTCTGTAATGTTGATCAGACTGATGCACTACAATTTCTTCAAGACTAATCTATTACATCTCAAGATCAACCTAACAGTTTTGATCTTTCTTTCTATACATTCTAGAATAGAATGATACACGTTGAAAACTTAGATCAACCTAATAATTTTGATCTATCACTAAGTCCTTGTACATATATTCTTTAAAGGACCTTACAAATAATCATGAACACATGCATTAAAAAATCAAATCATAATATGCATTCTCCCAACAATCTCCCCCTATTTGATGTTGACATAACCAATGAGATTTGTTGTCATGATTATTAGTGACTAGATGCATATGCATGAATTTAAACATGACTTAGTATTTCAGTGAGCAGCTAAAATTTCTAGAGAATAAGTATGAATTTATTGATGATCAAAAGATATTACAATATAGCATTACATCAATAAAACATTAAACTCTTAACTTATCTCTGTTTTCTTGGTCTCTTGTGTGGAGGTGGATTTGCATACTCCTCAGCCCTTCTCTTCCTTTGAGCTTCCTCATTTCTTGCTAACTCTTCCAGCTCACTTAGACTTAGAACTGGATTCTCTTCATGTTTGCGCATGAATGCAGGATCTCCAGTTGGCATTCAGATGCGTACAATAATCACGTCTTGCGAGCAAGGAGTTGGCTCCTGATGACTCAGAGGAATAGCTGATACAATTGCCTGCTGACCAGATCGTTGAGTCTGATGATGTGATGATCTTGCAGGAGGGCTTCTGTAACACCCCCTTCCCGAAGAGGAAAGGGAGGTCACGTGCAAAGCACAACAAACCTCAACATTATTAAACAGAGCACTAAAGACTTCAAATATGTAATAATGATAACCATCAATAAGGCATTAAATACGATTCTCAACATAGAGTCAAAATAATCAAAATCTAAAATTCGAAACAATCTAGATGGTCGAAGGCAACTCTCTCATCACACTAGCTAGCCCTGAATCACCCCTGCAAACCTGCCGGAAGAAAAACACAGCATGAGCCAATTGCCCAGTTCGGATATAAAGATACAAAAGATATACAACTAAAATATAAAATCAACTGAGATGAAATATTGCCTCTAACAAAAATAAAATCTCTGAAGATTTCAATGGAATATATTTGAACCAACAGGAATAACGAAACAAACAGAGGAGTAAAGAAAATAATGAATTGAAATAACTAACCCAATTAATTGAAAGGAGACGAAACAAACTGAAACGAAACGAACAAAACTACCACAATAAAATAATAGGCTGAAACAAATGGCTGGGGTTATTTCATACCGATTGAGCTCAGAAATATCTTGTCACACAGACAAGTCAAAACAATGCCACACATGCAAGTCAAAATAATGCCACACAGGCAAGTCAAATGATGCCACACAGGCAAGTCAAAATAATGCCACACAGGCACATCAAAATAATGCCACACAGGCAAATCACACATTGGACCGTGAATCCAATGTATGCAAATCGGATAGGTGTGTTTGGCACAACATCACCAATCCGCAGAACAGAAAACTAGGGTTAACCCATACGCCTCCCACAACAAAACACCAAATGGCCCATTTACTCCGGAGCCCAAAATAGAGACGTCGTGGACTAATCACACCGCCACGGAGAGTGTCACGTCTCTCATGCTAAGACGACGTGCCTGTGGTACCCCCACAGGTGGTTATAGCTCAGGTATACTCTATGGTATATTCTAAAAAAAATACCATGTCACAACACATGCGACATAATACCAACAAAAGGGTTCTATATGTACATGTTGAACCAAATCAAATTATGGTCATAAGGTCTCAAAAAGAAGGTAACAACATGTACCGCTCTACAATTATCAAAAATAAATATTAAACATGATAACCTAATTCAAAGAGTACAAATACGAGTCATGTGTATCAACTCTAAAATGAAACTAAAATATTTATTTCACAGGAAACAATTATGTGAAAAAAAAATAACGAAATTCGAACAAGCGACAAAACGAACAAAATAAATTTAACAAGAGTATCGCTTAAAGAGTACGGAATCCGTACCTTAATATAGTACCAAAAAAATTCACCGAACCCAATCATCACACTGCTAGACCTCCTCAATCTGATCTATATAATTATCAAATCAATACAAGACCATTAATTAAATTACTAAATTATAATTTATATATTTCTTTTTATAAATTAACTGCTTTAATATTAGTTCATATACTCTCTAAAGTTAAGAACGCGTTCTGCATATTCTGTAATACGAAAATATCATTTTAATTTAGTATAGTTAATGCTAAAAAAATCATTTTGTAATGCACATTCTGTAATATAAATATAGTTTTATTAATTTTTAAAACCCTTGTACATTTATAGAAAGTCATTACCAATTATAACTTCCATAATAGAATATTTATATAAAATCATAGCTTGGGTTAAAAAAAACTATATTATATAATAACCATAAAGTACTCTGCAGTGTAACAATTTGAAGGCAAATTTTCTAGGATATGCTCTTGGAATATATATATATATATATATATATATATATATATATATTTAAATACTAGATGAAGAATACAAGTTTCTTGCCAATGTTTCACATCAACACAATAATATGTCTCAATCCAATGTCTTGACCAGATCAAACCGTTACAAATATGCTTTATGGCATTTACAGAATTCTTTATGAGAAAAATAATAGTACATATATTTATATATATGTAAATATGTATATGTACATATGCATGAGGATTTTTCACAAATAGTTATGATTGATTCTTTAAATAGCCGAGTATTGCTCATGGAGAATTGCCTTCCCTCAAGATCAGTAAATTCATTCAAATACTGTGTCGTTACTAACTACACTAAACCGTAAATATACACTAATTACACCCCAAATCCACCATAACAAATATTCCTCTTGACAATAAAATAAATTAAATAATTACCTTTTGAAGATATAATTATGTTGAATATAGCCTCACAATCTTCTTCTTCAAATTTTCTTTTTGTTTCACAACCCTCTCTTCTGCCTCTTTCTTTCTCGCTGTGCCAAAATCCTCTCCTATTGTTTAGTTGATTTGTATCAATACATGTATTGGGAATGGACTTAACCTAATATATTAATGTTACTCCTACCCCAATTAGGTTTCTACATCCAACACTTAAATTGGACTCAATAAGTTTGACATACCCAAATTTTAAATACTTAGAAATTAGTTTGAAGCCCAATTACCAATTTAATTTATTAATCACTTATTAATAGGTATTAGCCCATATAAATTAAATGACCACTTTGACCCAAATAAAGTACAAAGTCCAATTAATGTTTTAAAACAAAATAAATTTTTTATTACTTAATATTTATTTATTTATCATTACTATTATTATTATTATTATTATTATTATTATTATTATTATTATTATTTTCCGGGTATTACATTACCTATCCCTTAAAAAGAATTCTGTCCTCGGAATTCAAAAGAATGGAACGCATCAAATTTTCAAACAGATGTGGATACTCCGCTCGAATATACTCCTCAATATAGAAATGTCTTCCTCAAAATTTTAACAAATGGGATTGCCTTTCTCCTCTTAACCCGCTCTTGACAACTTCACCCTTAAATATACAAATAACTCAATATATGAGCTACAAAACTCTAATGGACTCCGCATTTTTAATTTAATCCATTACTTAATTATCTACTAAAAAAAATTTAATTTAATTTTCCATACAAAACAAGGAAGAAAAGAGGGAAAAAAAAGTCATTTACTTTTTTTTTCCAATTTAAACACAATTGCATAACATAAAAGCAATGAATATTTAATTATAAAAAAAATAGGTTATTACATTTTTCACCCCTTAAAAATAATTCCGTCCTCGGAATTCAAATAAGTTAAAAAAAAAATTAGTTACGACGTAGCGTCTCCATTTGTAACGATCAACGCGGATAAGTCATCGGTCCACATAATTATCAATGTACTTGTAAAAGATTCGTCAGCTACTGTGTCAAGCCTTAGTAAGAATGTTCGTGTTACATCAAATTAAATCACATGATCCACCGTTGGTGCGGCTGTCGCTAATATCTTTGAGTTTAATTCTTGCAAGCGTACGTACTCTTCGGAACATAATTCAAAATCACAAACAATTCTCTTCATCTAAATACGATTCGAATACCCAAAATATTTAAAATTATTTTTAATTCGTAAAACGTTTATATTCCACACATGACAAAGATCTAATAAATTATTTTTATTTACTTTACATAAATTCATACAAAGCTCTAAGGGCATCAAATAAACAAAACAACTTAAATTATATCACCAACTCTCACTAAGTCCTCGAGAATTTTAAAATATCATAACCTTAAATCAAATTAGTTCCCAAATATTATAATACCAAAATATATTACCACTAAAATCTTTTCATCACCATACCAAACTCCAAATCATATATCCTACTATATGAATCAGCAAACTATAGCTTTCAAAATCTCTTAAAGATTCATCACTTAATATCTAATCATTCAATAAATCAATCATTCTCTTAGTGCAAACCTTAATCCAATAAATTTCAATGTCTCCATATAGTATCACAAAGAAACTTCATAAGACATAACTCTAATGTCCCACTAGAAAATAGCCACAAAATTGATCATTAACACCAAATGATTAATCTAATTACCTCGAATATCAACACTCAAATTACAAGAAATCCCTATACTTAATAGTTTTCACTTTATTACAATATGCCATCAACACAAACCTCAAATTATCCACAAGCTTAACATAAATCAAAACCTAACTCAAATCAAATCCTCAATTCAACGATTATAATAATTGTCACAAAAAAATATAACTCTAAAAATAAATTTTCAAAATCAAATACTCGTCGACACAAATACTCACATCATAATCACGTCTCATATAAGATCACTTCTTATCTGTACAAAGTATAACTTTATTCACCTCAATGATTAATCACAATTCTTAACTAATATCATTGCTTAATCACCTTAACAAATCATTCCACTTTCCTCAAATCAACTACAAATCGAAAAGAAATAGACAGTTGGTCAACATAGAGATCAACCAAACAAAGGACAAAATCGAATCAAACTCCAACGTCTACCCAATGGTTTACCCACAACTCACAGGTCAAACCTAAATAGGTTTTCTACAAGAAAGAATCTAAGCTCTGATATCATATCTGTAACACCCCCTTCCCAAAGAGGAAAGGGAGGTCACGTGAAAAGCACAACAAACCTCAACATTATTAAACAGAGCACTAAAGACTTCAAATATGTAATAATGATAACCATCAATAAGGCATTAAATACGATTCTCAACATAGAGTCAAAATAATCAAAATCTAAAATTCGAAACAATCTAGATGGTCGAAGGCAACTTTCTCATCACACTAGCTAGCCCTGAATCACCCCTGCAAACCTGCCGGAAGAAAAACACAGCATGACCCAATTGCCCAGTACGGATATAAAGATACAAAAGATATACAACTAAAATACAAAATCAACTGAGATGAAATATTGTCTCTAACAAAAATAAAATCTCTGAAGATTTGAATGGAATATATTTGAACCAACAGGAATAACGAAACAAACAGAGGAGTAAAGAAAATAATGAATTGAAATAACTAACCCAATTAATTGAAAGGAGACGAAACAAACTGAAACGAAACGAACAAAACTACCACAATAAAATAATAGGCTGAAACAAATGGCTGGGGTTATTTCATACCGATTGAGCTCAGAAATATCTTGTCACACAGACAAGTCAAAACAATGCCACACATGCAAGTCAAAATAATGCCACACAGGCAAGTCAAATGATGCCACACAGGCAAGTCAAAATAATGCCACATAGGCACATCAAAATAATGCCACACAGGCAAATCACACATTGGACCGCGAATCCAATGTATGCAAATCGGATAGGTGTGTTTGGCACAACATCACCAATCCGCAGAACAGAAAACTAGGGTTAACCCATACGCCTCCCACAACAAAACACCAAATGGCCCATTTACTCCGGAGCCCAAAATAGAGACGCCGTGGACTAATCACACCGCCACGGAGAGTGTCACGTCTCTCGTGCTAAGACGACGTGCCTGTGGTACCCCCACAGGTGGTTATAGCTCAGGTATACTCTATGGTATATTCTAACAAAAATACCATGTCACAACACATGCGACATAATACCAACAAAAGGGTTCTATATGTACATGTTGAACCAAATCAAATTATGGTCATAAGGTCTCAAAAAGAAGGTAACAACATGTACCGCTCTACAATTATCAAAAATAAATATTAAACATGATAACCTAATTCAAAGAGTACAAATACGAGTCATGTGTATCAACTCTAAAATGAAACTAAAATATTTATTTCACAGGAAACAATTATGTGAAAAAAAAATAACGAAATTCGAACAAGTGACAAAAAGAACAAAATAAATCTAACAAGAGTATCACTGAAAGAGTACGGAATTCGTACCTTAATATAGTACCAAAACAATTCACCGAACCCAATCATCACACTGCTAGACCTCCTCAATCTGATCTATATAATTATCAAATCAATACAAGACCATTAATTAAATTACTAAATTATAATTTATATATTTCTTTTTATAAATTAACTGCTTTAATATTAGTTCGTATACTCTCTAAAGTTAAGAACGCGTTTTGCACATTCTGTAATACGAAAATATCATTTTAATTTAGTATAGTTAATTCTAAAAAAATCATTTTGTAATGCACATTCTGTAATATAAATATAGTTTTATTATTTTTTAAAACCCTTGTACATTTATAGAAAGTCATTACCAATTATAACTTCCATAATAGAATATTTATATAAAATCATAGCTTGGGTTAAAAAAAACTATATTATATAATAACCATAAAGTACTCTGCAGTGTAACAATTTGAAGGCAAATTTTCTAGGATATGCTCTTGGAATATATATATATATATATATATATATATATATATATATATATATATATATATATATATATATATATATTTAAATACTAGATGAAGAATACAAGTTTCTTACCAATGTTTCACATCAACACAATAATATGTCTCAATCCAATGTCTTGACCAGATCAAACCGTTACAAATATGATTTATGGCATTTACAGAATTATTTATGAGAAAAATAATTGTACATATATTTATATATATGTAAATATGTATATGTACATATGCATGAGGATTTTTCACAAATAGTTATGATTGATTCTTTAAATAGCCGAGTATTGCTCATGGAGAATTGCCTTCCCTCAAGATCAGTAAATTCATTCAAATACTGTGTCGTTACTAACTACACTAAACCGTAAATATACACTAATTACACCCCAAATCCACCATAACAAATATTCCTCTTGACAATAAAATAAATTAAATAATTACCTTTTGAAGATATAATTATGTTGAATATAGCCTCACAATCTTCTTCTTCAAATTTTCTTTTTGTTTCACAACCCTCTCTTCCGCCTCTTTCTTTCTCGCTGTGCCAAAATCCTCTCCTATTGTTTAGTTGATTTGTATCAATACATGTATTGGGAATGGACTTAACCTAATATATTAATGTTACTCCTACCCCAATTAGGTTTCCACATCCAACACATAAATTGGGCTCAATAAATTTGACATACCCAAATTTTAAATACTTAGAAATTAGTTTGACCCAATTAGTTTGAAGCCCAATTACCAATTTAATTTATCAATCACTTATTAATAGGTATTAGCCCATATAAATTAAATGACCACTTTGACCCAAATAAAGTACAAAGTCCAATTAATGTTTTAAAACAAAATAATTTTTTTATTACTTAATATTTATTTATTTATCATTATTATTATTATTATTATTATTATTTTCCGGGTATTACAGCTTCCCCTTTCTTGAATTGCATGACCTCCTCTGCCTCTGCCTTAGCTTCCTTGAACTCCTTTCCCTTTCTTATTCTCCCCCTTTATGTCAGCATCAAGGGTTCGAATATTGGCAGACAACCTATTTACTCATTGGACAAGCTCATTGAGTTGACTTTGAGTTTGAGCAATGTCCTCCCTATTCTCCTTGATCTATTTTTCAGCTCTAGCTTCTTTGTTTTGGAGGACTGTAAGAATCGTATCATTATGCTTCTCCTGATTGGCATAAGATTTCTAGAAGTCATAAACAGAAGCTTTTAGGTTGAGAATATTGTCCAGTATAATTTGATGTTGACGATCTTGGTTTTTCTGTATCTCAAGCATAGCCTCTCTTTGTTTGGCAGCAACCTGGAAATGGATCTCATCTCTATCTGATATACTCTTCAAAATTTCTTTGATAATTTCCCTTAGCTTCGTAGTGAGCTCAGTATTCATTATACTAGGGAATTTATTTGCAGCTTTTATCATTTGATTCATTCAGATGTTTAGAAGGTCAGAGTGAGATTCTAGGCTTGCTTCGATGGACTTGATCATTTGTTCAGAAGTTTCTTTCAGATCATCCTTTATGGGCAGGCTGGGGAAAGTATCAGTTGATTGAGGATTGTCTATTTGAGGGGTTCTTGGTGGAGATTGAGCTTGCAAGTTGTACAAAGCGAGATCAAGACTGAAATAGTCGTGCGATGAGGAGGATGGTATATCAGTTGGAGGAGCTTGGGTTTGGACATTTGGGATTGGTGACTCTACGATTTCAATGTTTGACTCTACGATTTGGCTTGAGTCTGGAATCTTAGAGTTGGTTATTTGAGGGAGCAAGGTAAGGTTGATTTCTTCTGATTCTTCAGTTACAGAATTTTGGGATTCTGCAACTGGAAACTGATTTAATGGGTTAAGAATCACTTCCAGCCATTTAGGAAATTCATATAATTGGCTAAACGAAGATGATGGCTGGTGATTAACTCTAAAGCTTTTAGGGATAATCAATACCTTAGGTTTGGCATTTGATGAGGAATGGTCTGTAATCAGCTTTTTTGGCGAAGATGACTTCCCCTGGAAATCCGTGAGCCAGAACTGTGATTGCTGGATATTCCTTGAAGCTCCAGAACATATGGTCCTATGATTTCAGAATTTGAGCTCGATGGTATGCCATCATGGGTAGGTAAGAGAATATCTGATTGTAAAGATAACTTCTATATCCATCCTTGCCCTCATAAATGATTTGTAGGTCATCATCTTCTTCTTCCTCTTCACTATCTCCATTTGAGGATTCCATTATCTCAATAGGATCTGGAATGTTTGGCATTGGTTCATCTTCATCTTGAACAAGGACCTCTTCTTCAGCTATTGGGATATTGTGAGGCTCCCCCTCAATATGATCATCTTCTTGGAGGTTTAGAAACTCCCCCTCAGCTGGTACATCTTCTTCTACGTTCAGAAAGTCCCTTTCAGCTAGAACCTCTTCTCCATCAGTAGGCTTCTCCCCCTCAGCTGGTGTATACTAAATCATGAGAATTTCAGAGTTCTCCCCCTCAGCTGGAGCATTTTCCTCTTCGGTTGCTTGGGGCAGTTCTACTTTTGCAGCCATGCTCTTGGCTTCCTTCTTCAGTACTTTCTCATTCTCAAGAATATACTTCTTGACCAGCCTTCTCTTTGCTTTGCTGGTTTTAGTCACCACTTCTGGACTCTCTTGAGTCTTTGTTTTGCGTCGTTGATCAGCCACTTTTCTTGAAGCAGCTTCCTCCATTTCTTCCACACTTGGCCTATTTTCAGAGAACAGCAGAGTCTCTACGATCGAAGACACTGTTGGTCTTTTGGACTTATGACCAGTCTTGTTCTTCTTTACGATTTGTGAAATGGTGGCTTTATCTTCTTCAGCTTCTTCTTGCTGTTGTATCTTCCTTAGCCTCCTTAGAGTCTCTATGTCAGAGGACTCTACAAGAATGTTAGTTGTTGATCCTTGAGGCTCTTCAACTTGTCTTGCTCTCAGCTTCCTTTTGCCCTTGCTTTTTCTGGCAAGGGTAGAGGGTTCTCCCTTGTCTGCTTCTCCTTCTTCTTCAACTTCTCTGACAACAGACATTCCACCTTGAAAGCCTGCTTTCTTTTGTTCCTCAGATCTCCCACTTGACTCTGTCATCATTCGAACGAACTCAGCAGGGTTCCTTTCCCAGTTTTTGAACAACTGCTGTGTCATTCTTCGGTTTGGGTTGATGGCTTCTCCTTCATTATCCCCAATTTTGTCACCCAATGCAAATTGCAGAATGATGCTAATGAACCTCCCATACATCATCTTTGGGGTGCTCTTTGATTTCTTCGAGCTTAAGATCCATTTGCCTATCCATTCGAGCAATACAGCCCCATAGCTGAGTTGAGTTGAGTTCCATATACTATAGCTGTCATGAGCTTAAGCTGAGCCTCATTTACTGAGTCATGACCTGAGCTCTTGTAACAGATGCATTTCCCAATAATGTCAGCCAAAAATTCATACCTCTGAGGGAACTCCTTCTTTTTGTAGCCTTTCACAGAGGGATTCTTCTTGTGATGCATCTTCTTCAGTCCCTCTTGAAATCTTATGCTATTTAGAAATGGATGCCCCACATTCTTGAAACCTAGGGCCAGATTGACGTCTTCTTCCCCTAGCTTTATTTCAACTCCTCTAACTCGTGTGGTGATGGTGTTGTTTTCGTACACTCCATTTTTGTAGAACTCATTCACCAATTTAGGATAGATGAGTGTATTAGTGCTGAGCGCCTCTTCGAGACTTGCCTTCTTTAGTAAGGCTAAGATCTTGTGAAACTTTGGTGGAGCAGTTTTGAATTCGTCAAAACAGAGTCTATAGCCCAAAATAACATTAGAAGCATCCATTGATTCTTTAGTTGAGAAGAGAGATACTGCTGAGCTTTTGTCTGAGTTAGGGTTTTGCTTTGAGAGAGAGAGAGAGAGAATGAGAGATAATCTTTTGAACTTCAGATTTCAAGATCACGGTTCCAATTTGTACTTGTAGCTTCCCTCTCTCTTTTTGACTTAGTGGGACAGGTGTTGCATTTTGCTTGGCTCTACGATTTTGACTGTTTAGGAATGTACTGATTTGCCCTTTGAGTCTTCAGTGCTGAGATTTCCTCAGGATGACTACGATCGTAGAGATAGTCTTTTGATTGTTGAGTCGGTTCTCCATTCGTATAGTATGTCCTACGATCGTATAGTCTGTCCGGTAGTTGTTGAGTCTGAACAGCATTCGTAGAGTCTGTCCCGTGATCGTCAAGTCTGTCCTACGATCGTCGAGTCTCTTGGTGTGTTTCAAGGGTTAGGTTTATCCCTGAGGCACCTCTTGGAGAGATTGCTTTGTTGTAAAGCTTGTCGTCACAGGATTCACTTTGCTTGTTGAAAGGGATTTTGGTCATCGTCGAGCTTGCACTTATGAAAGTTGAGTCTTTGCTGCGATCGTTGAGGTAGTTGACTGTTCAGCTCTACGATAGTGATCTTTCCTTTATCATGTCTACGATTTTGAGTGCAGCCTTTATATCTGTCATGGTTAGCACAATCTAGAGCATAGATTCAAGGTTGAAGATTTAGCATGCCTAGCTCACTTATTAACTTGTTAAATATGGATTCAACTAATGTTTTAGTAAAAACATCAGCAAGTTGATTTTCAGTAGGGATATATTGTAAAGAAATAGTTCCATTTTGCACATGATCCCTAATGAAGTGATACCTTATCTCTATATGCTTGGTTCTAGAATGCATAATAGGATTATGAGTTATCGCTATGGCACTTGTATTATCACAGTGTATAGGTATAGACTTGAAATCAAACCCATAGTCAGCTAGCTGATTTCTCATCCAAAGGATCTGAGCACAGCAGCTTCCAGCAGCAATGTATTCAGCTTCTGCAGTTGAAGTGGACACTGAGATTTTCTTTTTGCTGAACCAAGACACAAGTCTGTTCCCTAGTAATTGACAAGTGCCACTGGTACTCTTTCTATCTATTTTTCATCCTGCAAAGTCAGCATCTGTGTATCTTATTAGTTCAAAAGAGGATTCCTTGGGATACCACAGCCCCAAGTAGGGTGTACCCTTAAGATACCTGAAGATCCTTTTTACAGCAGACAAATGTGACTCTTTAGGGTTAGCCTGAAATCTAGCACATATGCATGTTTCAAACATTATATCTTGTCTACTGGCAGTTAGGTATAAAACAGAACCTATCATACCTCTGTATTGAGTTATATCAACATGTTTACCATTCTCATCCTTGTCAAGCTTGGTTGCAGGAGCAATTAGAGTTTTCATGGAAGAGGCTGATTTCATGCCATACTTCTTTAATAAGTCTTTGATGTATTTGGATTGGTTGATGAATATTCCTTCATCAGTCTGCTTCACTTGCAGTCCAAGGAAGAAATTCAGCTCACCCATTATGCTCATTTCAAACTTACTCTGCATTAGCTTAGAGAATCTCTTACATAACTTTTTGTCAGTAGAACCAAAAATGATATCATCAACATATATTTGAACTAATAAGACTTTGTCCTTATGCTTTCTAAGAAACAATGTGGTATCTACTCTACCTCTAGTGAACCCATTTTCTATTAAGAAGTAAGTCAGTGTTTCATACCATGCTCTAGGTGCTTGTTTAAGACCATATAAAGCTTTATCTAATCTATAGACATAATTGGAAAGCGATGGATTGATGAAACCTGGAGGTTGTTCTACATAGACTTCTTATTGAAGCTCTCCATTTAGGAATGCACTCTTGACATCCATCTGAAAGACTTTGAATTTCATGTGAGCAGCAAAGGCAAGAAAGATTTTGATAGCTTCTAGTCTGGCAACAGGTGCAAATGTCTCATCATAGTCAATGCCTTCTTCTTTAGAATAGCCCTTTGCCACTAATCTTGCCTTGTTTCTTGTAATGACCCCATCTTCATCCATTTTGTTCCTGAAGACCCACTTGGTTCCTATGACAGGATGACTCTTTGGTCTTGGTACCAATCTCCACACTTTGCTTCGTTCAAATTGGTTGAGTTCTTCCTGCGTGGCTTCTATCCAACTGGAGTCTTCCATAGCATCTTCTATCTTCTTTGGCTCTATCTGTGACAGGAAGCTTAGGTAGAAGCATTCATTCTGAGTAGCAGCTCTTGTTTTGACTCTTGTACTCAGATCTCCAATGATTAGATCCTGTGTGTGATCTCTTGCCCATCTATTCTGATGCCTTCCTGTATTAAGTCTTCAAGGTCTATTTCTTCTTCTTGGAGTGGAGGCTCGCTGTCTTGAATGGACCTCTCTACGATCTCATTATCACGCTCTACGATTTCACTATCTGGCACTACGATCGTAGTGTTTAGCTCGACGAATTCATTTATAGTGTCTGCACTATCGGTCGAAGTGTCTTGAGGCACTGTTTTGTCAAAGTCAGTTTCATCAAAGATGATATGTATTGAGACTTCGACACTAAGTGTCTTCTTGTTGAACACTCTGTAAGCTTTGCTGTCTGTGGCATATCCAAGAAAGATCCCTTCATCTGACTTGGGCTGGAATTTTGTCAGATACTGCTTTCCATTGTTGAGAATAAAGCATGCACAACAAAAGACATGGAAATAGCTGACACTTGGCTTTCTTCCTTTCCAGAGTTCGTAGGGTGTCTTCTTGATCATAGAGTGAATTAATGATCTGTTCTGTGTGTAGCATGCAGTGTTGATAGCTTCTGCCCAGAAGTATTCAGGCAGATGGGTTGCTGCTAGTAGAGTCCTTCCAGCCTCTATCAAGGTTCTGTTCTTTCTTTCAGCAACTCCATTTTGTTGAGGAGTTCGTGGAGCTGAGAAGTTATGATTGATGCCATTGTCTGTGCAGAACTGATCCATTTTTGAGAAATCGAATTCTCTGCCATGATCACTCCTTATGGCCTTGATTTTCTCTCCTTTTTTGTTCATCACCAGTCTGAACATCTTGATTAATTCGGAGCTTGTCTCATCCTTTGAAGTTAGGAAGAATCCCCATGTGAATCTGGTGTAGTCGTCGACTACGACTAGAGAGTATCTTTTTTCTCCAAGACTGGTTGTTGGAATTGGCCCAAAGAGATCCATGTGGAGCAACTACAGGGGTTTGTCAATGGAGTTGGCATTCTTGCTCTTGAATGAGCTTCTGGTTTGTTTTCCAAGCTGGCAGGCATTGCATGGTCTTTCCTTCACAAAGTTAAACTTGGGTAGACCAGCTACGAGATCCTTTGATGCCAGTTTGGACATGCTTTTGAAGTTTAAGTGGGACAGTCTTCTATGCCATAGCTAGCTCATTTCCTCGGATGCTTTTGCCAGAAAACATATTGTTTCATCAGAGCTTAGTTGACCAAGGTCTATAGTATAAACATTTCCTTCTCTTGTTCCGGTTAGCTTTATGGCAGATGTCTTCAGATCTCTGAATTGACATTGATTGTTGAGAAATGTTACTTGATGACCCTTGTCGCAGAGTTGGCTGATGCTTAGAAGGTTGTGTTGAAGTCCTTCCACATAGGCTACTTTGCTGAAAGATATTGCACCATTGCCAGCAGAGCCATATCCTTTTGTCTTGCCCGAGCCGTTATCTCCAAAGATGACTGAGGGACCCTCCTTTTCTACATAGTTAGATAGCAGAGCTTTGTTCCCTGTCATATGCCTTGAGCATCCACTGTCTAGATACAATGTTGAGGTCGTGGAGCTCTTTTCCTATCAAAACATTTTAACCTTCATTGTGGTACCCATATTTGCATGGGTCCTTCTTTGTTAGTGCCTTTGGGAACCCAAACTTGTCTAGTCTTGGGTCTCACATGCATGGAGTTATAATAACACTTTGTAGCTTTATGACCATACTTATCACATATCACACATCTATTATGATGCATGCTTGTGTGCGTGATTCATCCTCCACTTGGACTTGTGTGGTTCCTTAGTTAGCCTTCTGTTGAACTGATTCACTTTCTTCCACTTGTCCTTAGGTTTCATAAATAGTGATGAGTGAGCCTTACCTCTACTGTACCTTCCCAGTAGATTCGTAGAGTTAGTTTTGCTTGAGTCTACGATTCTTCGAGGTTGGTAGGTAGAGGTTGGGTTACTCTTGTCCTTTATGAAACCCAGACCAGCGTGTGATCTTTTACTTCTCTGAGTATAACTAGAATCAATAGAACAAGGTTGAGATGGTTCTTCCAACTGTGAGGATTTAACAAAAGCAATGCCTCTACTAAAGCCTGAGAATTACCAGAGCTAGTTTCCATTATCTTTTCCACACTTAGCTCTGAGATGGATTCCCCAAAGCCTAAGCCTGTTCTGTTGAATGTGCTTCTCTGACTAGAGAGCAGGCAGTTCATGGATGATGAGGATTTATTCCATGCAGAGATAGTCTTCTCTAGATCCTCAATTTTAGAGGTTAGCTTAGACTCTCTTTGTGCATGATGTGTATTTGTCTGCTTTAAAGTTTCATTCTCAGCTTCAAGCTTGGAGAGAAGATCAGTACTTAGAAGGGCTGTTTCAAGCTCTTCTTGAACTTTCTTCTTCTCCTCTTGAAGAAGTGAATGATCCTTGGACAACACTCTGAACCACTTCATGTAGTGATGTAGATCATTAGTTATGCCACGCAGTGCAATTCTTAAGTCATTCATATCTACATTAGGTGAGTTAAAATCAAATACCTCATCGAGATTTACATTGTGAATGTTGAGGCTTTGTTTGTCCTTTGCATGTTTGGCCATAAAACTTAGATTAGCCATTTGTGGTTCTTCTTCATCTCCAGAGTCAGCATTTGAATCATTATCTGAATAACTCCATGATCCTCCAGCCACCAGGCATTTGTCTCTTTTATGAGGCCTCTTGTTTCCTTTGTATTCCTTCTTTCCATGCTATTTCTTCTTTAGTTCTTCTCTTAGGGGTTTGTTGCAGTTGGCAATGAAATGCCCAGGCTTCTTGCAGTTGTAGCATAGATCATTTATTTGTTCCTGGCTATTGTAGTTGCTGACCTTCTTTTGCTTGCCGGCTTTGCCTTGACGCATGAACCTTCTTAGTTTTCTTACCATCATGGCAAGATCATCATCATCGTCTTCATCATCGTCAGATTCAATCTCAGTAGTGACTGTTGATACACTTTCAGTTGCTTTAATAGCAACACCCTTTTCCTTCCTTCTTCCTTCTGAAAGGATTTCAGCACGTTGGGTTAGCTCCAGCTCATATGTCAGGAGATTGCCATATAGTTGTTGAGCTGTCATCTCGTTAAGATTCTTTGACTCTCTTATTGCAGTGGTCTTGGCATCCCACTTGCTCGGTAGGGCTCTCATGAACTTTATGGTCAGGTCTTTGTTAGGATAGATCTTTCCATATGCTCGTAGAGAGTTGAGCAGAATTTTGAATCTTTCATAAGTGGCAGTTACATTTTCGCCTTGCACATGAGCAAACATCTCATACTGCTGTGTTAGAAGAGACTGTTTGTTCTCTCTAACTTCTTCAGTTCCATCGTGCATGATCATAAGTGCTTCCCAGACTTCCTTGGCTATTTTTCAGTTTACAACATTATCAAACAGATCGTCCTCCAAGGATTGGAACAGGATGTTCTTAGCCTTTTTGTCAAGTTAGACGACTTTATTCTCTGTGTCTGTCCATTCTTTTTTCACTTTGATTTGTACTTTGTTTGGCTCGTCAATGGTTGGTGCAAGCTTTGTTGGTACATAGGGCCCATTAAGAACAGTCTCAAATAGATCTTCATCTATTGAGTCCATGTAAGCTTACATTCTAACTTTCCAGTTAGCAAATTTATCCTTGTTGCACATTGGTGGCTTACTGCCTCCCCCGGTCCTGGATTCGCTTGGTACGAGTGCCATTTGGATCTACTAAAGTGTGTAAGCTGTAAAATAGAACCTGCTCTGATACCAATTATTAGTTCTTAGTAGGCACAAGTTATCTAGAAGGGGGGTTGAATAGATATTTGAACATCTTTTCTATTTTAAACTTGTTCTTAGATAGTGATTAAAACTTAGCGGAATTAGTATTTGTTTTAATCTTCTTAACCAAGCAATGGAGTTATGAGCGAGTAAGGCAGTTATAGCAGATATTGCAGTTATAACATATATAAATGACACAGTTATTTTTAAGTGGTTCAGAGCACTCAAAGCTCCTAGTCCACTCTTCTACTCAACGAGTAGGATATCCACTAAGGATGTCTTTTACAATCTTCTGAATCACACAGATTCCTTCTAGACCAGCAGTCTAGGAACTTCTCTAGTTCACTCTTGAACTCTTCAAGTCCAGCAGACTTGTCTTTCTTATAGTTCACTACGAACTCTTCAAGTCCAGCAGCCTTGGTACTCTTCTTCATTTGATTGATGGTTGTTGTTATTGCGTTCTGAAGGTTGCTACTCAATTTGCTGTGTAAGCACTGGTTCGTGAATTCTGCATTCTGGCTCACTGACACTGCAGGCTGCTTTCTCACCTACCACCTGAAAAGGTGTTTTGTCCCTCTTATCCATAGTACTATCCTTAGCTTCTTCAATACGCTTCTTTGTTGTATACTAATGATATTTCATATATTCTGGGACTGATGAGCACTGCAGCATCTGGGATCCATTCCTTGTATGTTGAATTAACAACTCATGAGGTTTAACGTTTTCTGACATGAGACAGATGATGCTTTACGATTGGATCGTGATGTTCTACGGTTAAGATCGTAGTGGCTTTGACTTGCATACTACGATGCTATCAGTCGAGAACACTACGATCTTCTCTTGCTCGTGTTGTTGACTCTACGTTCCTGAGAGCACACTACGATCGTTGACTTATAATCTTCACGTTTCCTTTAGCACACTACGATCGTGGAGTTAGCTTGGTGAACGTTGGGACCACTCTACGATTTCTGAAGAGTCTCCTTTCAAGGCAGGCACACTACGATCTTCAGGCTCTACGTTTTATGCCTTGACTTCTGCAATGTTGATCAGATTGATGCACTACGATTTCTTCAAGACTAATCTATTACATCTCAAGATCAACCTAACAGTTTTGATCTTTCTATCTATACATTCTAGAACAGAATGATACACGTTGAAAGCTTAGATCAACCTAAAATTTTTGATCTATCACTAAGTCCTTGTACATATATTCTTTAAAGGACCTTACAAATAATCATGAACACATGCATTAATCAAATCATAATATGCATTCTCCCAACACAAAATTTTATATCATTCGTTTAAATAAGACTGAGATGGTTATGGGTTAATGCTTGGTGAACTTTGTTAGTTAATTCTCCGTGGGAACGATACTTTGCTTACTCTTTATTACTTGTTGACCACGTATACTTGCGTGTTATGCGTAACTAGAAATTACCCAACAAGTTTTTGGACCGGGGAATTAGCTTAATAAATTTTTGCCAACATTAATTTCAATCAAATTAGTCTTAATTTAAACATTTTTTTGTTGTTTTAATTATCTTCTTATATTTCTCTCTTTTAGGTACTATGGGTGACTTTGCTTATCAATGGCCTTATACAAATATGATTCAACCAAGGGACACAAACACTGAGGGACTCAATATATTTTTTACATTTTCATCACAAATTGCAACACTTTCAGAGAGGTTGGATATTCTTGCAGCCCAACGTACTCGAGAGATAGTAGTTACATGTGAATACTATGCTGGCGAGCATCCGAGTTATCAGTGCAACATCAAGGTTGGACAAGTGCAGTTTGGGGGTGATTACTTCAACAACGATGTTTATCCTGATTATCAACAAGGTTGTGGATATCACCCAGATTATGAATGGAGTTATAACTATCCCAACCAATATTGCATCCCAAGTCCAACACATCCATCAGATTTCTCATATCCACCTTCAACGCAATAAGAGGAAAATTCAAGGTTGAAGGAATTCATGTCAAAAAGCATAGCAGAACATGACGAGATGATGATGAGTCAGGAGTTATCAAGCCAAAATCTTAACAAACAGACGGAACAACTCATTAACTCCTTAATGGATGGTCCTCAATACATGTATTTTGAAACTGAACAAGATAATTCAATAGTGGAGAAGTCGTGGTTCAAGTTTGTACCATCAACTGAGGAGAAGATGATTGAGCAAGGGAGGTCAATTCGAAATCTGCAGAATCAAATGGATCAAATACTCGAAGCCTTGAACAATCGGCCTCAAAACAATTGGTGTTATGACATGGACGATGAAACTGATGGAGAGCCAGAGGTGTTCATGCCACTAAATGAACTGAAAGGAGTGGACATTGAGGAGACAACTGAGGGTATGAAAAATGAAGATCATGAGCTGACTTGTATAATACCCCACGTGCCTTCTCAGTTAGAGTTAAAAAATTCAGTGAAATTTGCACACCCATGTCCCCTTGGTAGTCACATCCAAAGCAAGAATTTTTGTGATTATGAGGCCTCTTACAAACCACGGTGGGCTGAGGAAGAGATAATAGAAGAAGAGGATCATGTTGTATCTGTCATGCCTCAATGAAAAAATCTATTCACAGATACAACGGAAGGAGCAACTGGATATGTAATAGAACTGGGGACATCATGGACAGAAAATACGCTAGGTTGCTTCAATTCACAGACACGCATGATGGGGAACCTACCAAGGCACATTGCGGTTCTAATGGATGGAGGGTTCTTAGCTTATCGTAGAGGAATTGGATAGTGGTGTCAAGAAAAGAGTCCAGCTAACAGACTATAAACCGAACGTTAGATGGGAGGCACCCCGTCAAATCTTTCTCCCTCCTAGTTTAATTCTTTTTTACATTTCCATTTTTAGTAGATGTTAGATAGTGGTAAATCTTAATAATAGTTCTATTATTTCTCTTCTTAAGTTCAATCCAATTGCTTTAAGCATTCAGGATCAAACATAAGTCAAACTAAACTGAAGCTGCTAGAGTACAGGGTCGCGCGACCATGCCCAATTACAAGCCAAACACTGCGCGGCCGCGCCATAGCTCAGTCACAGAAAAAAAATATACTAAATTTTTAGAATTTCTGACTCAAGCATTCGGACAGTTAGAACCCCACACTCAGTCTCCAACTATAGAATATCTCAAACATAGCCATCGCCTGATATACCATCGGATCATGAGGAGGCGAACGGAGATGACATTGCCACCAAGGGGAGTATTCTTTCACTCTTAATTACAATGAGGGCATTGTTTATTTTAAGTTTGGGGGTATTGGGTTGTAGTGAGTAGTTGTTGCATATAGTTTGATTGCATATTTAAGTTGCATAGTAGGGGTATTTTAGTATGATTTTTTTTTAGTTTTCTTTTGTCTTGTTTGATTAATATCTGTTTAGTTGCATTACATAGCATATTCCCATGTTTTTAGTCGGTTGAATTCTAATTTGGCCAATGATGATATAGAAATTTGATAGATTTTTGAATTTAGTGGATAACATGAGCTTAGTTATAATGTTATACATGATTTAATTCATGCTTGTTGTTTAGATGCTATCGGTTAGCACATAGGTGTTCATATCTGCTTGTTGGTTTAAAAATAACTTGTTTGTTTGCTGAGTAGAAAATGTTATTTTTAAAGATGGAAATGTGTATAAAGTAGACATAGACTATGAAAACACATATACTCAAACTTTGAGAACACATGGGTATGTTTGCTATGGGGACGAGATGGAGCATAAAACGCACTCGTTTAAATGGAAATGGAAAGTGAGATGGAGCGTAAAACGCACTTGCTATATACATAAAAAAAATCAATAAACACCACGGAAAAGTGCGAAAATCGCCCTCGTGAGTAAAAATAAAGCAGAATAAACCCATTGTTGAACCTTAATTTGTATTGATGTGTTGGATTAGTTGATCGATGTCTCATTAGTATATGTAGTTCTTGATCTAAACTTCAATTTTCGGTCTTAAGTAATGTAGCATGGTATCTTCATCTTTGTCAAGCTTATCTGTGAACAAATCACACACACACAACATATTTACAGCAGGTTAGGATTATCTGATTGTATGTCATTACGCCTTGAGCTTAATTTATGCTTTGTTCTTGGATCTTGATATTTCTCTGAGGTATATCTTATTGGAATTCATATTTGGCTGAGAATGTGGGATTCATTTACATAGTAGTGTAGCTTGCATAGCATGTAGATTGCATTATATTGCATTGCTTGAGGGCAAACAATAGTTCAAGTTTGGGCGTTATTTGATAAGTGGTATTTATACCTACTTATTGAATATCAATTCACGAAAACTATGCCCATCTCAAGTACATTTTATTGTGTTTTAGTTGTATTTCATGATAGTTTGCACTGCATTTACTTAAAACTCCTTTTGGTGAATAAGTGCATAAATCGACCTAATTCGGTGGTATTAGAGGGTACGAGGCTAATGAATGTGTGAAGGCAAGGCACAAGCGGGGATATGTATGGCATGAAGGTATAATGGAGCAAAGAGACCAAGCATGGAAGGAATGAGCAGCAGGACAAAGCGACAACAGCAATATTGCAGAATCAGAACCAGAATCTACAGACTGTGATCCGCGCGACATATTAGGCCTGAGGGCATGCCCCCGCACGATAGGCCGGCTGGACATCCTGACTTACTGTTAGTCTCGCGCCCACGCGAGAGACACATTGGAGGAGTGCGCGCCTGCGCGTAACGTTGACTGAAGTTACTGACTTTATTTTATTTGAAGCGTAACTGAGAAGGGGGTTCAATTAGGGCTTATATATATGAGACGTATATCAGTTGTAAAGGGGTATTCCACCCCTTGGGGGCTAAAGCTACTATTGTTTTCTTTTCTTTTCTTTCTTTTTAGATTAGATTAGAACCCTAGATTAGATTAGAGTTAAAGATTGAAGCAATTGAAGAGCATAGGAAATTCAGTATTGGAGCAAGAGGAGAATCTCAGATTTGCATTCCTAATTCCCTAATTTCTCTTTACTTCTGTCTTTATTTCTCAATGTGTAATCTATTTTGGATGATGAATTTTGATTCTATGATGAGCTAAACTTTATTTTGAGATTACAATGGATTCTATTGATTAGTTTAATCAGATATACTTCGTTGTTAACCTTATTGATTGCTATGGGATTGTTTATTAAGATTTATGATTATTTGCTTAGTTGATTGGCCATCAATTACTGGGATAACCCATATGAACTTAAAAGACGGAGTATGAGTTTAGATTTGATCTTGATAGCTTGTGTTTGTATGTTCTACATGGTGATAGAATATATGATTCGTACTTAAGATAGAAATATACCGAAGCATCGCTCGTAGTCAATTGAGAACTTGGGCTTAAACCCTAATTATTTGTAAATCACATAGACATATAGTGGTTTAGGTAATTTGGGTGTTCATGTGTATTCTTTCAACTGGGGATTATATTTGATATGGGTATGGTACATCAAGAGATGACTATATTTCACTTTTGTGTTCTCGACTAGCAATCCAGTGCGAGTAATTTGGCTTAACAAGAAGTGCGTTGCTTTAAATTATTCAATAGATGAAATTGTAATATCAGTTCTTCATTATCTAGTCTCACTCTAGAAATAGTAATGTTTATTTAATTTAATAGTTTAAATACAAATATTATATCATTCGTTTAAATAAGACTGCGATGGTTATGGGTTAATGCTTGGTGAACTTTGTTAGTTAATTCTCCGTGGGAACGATACTTTACTTACTCTTTATTACTTGTTGACCACGTATACTTGTGTGTTGTGCGTAACTAGAAATTACCCAACAATAATTATGTTAAAAAATAATAAAAAAAAGAAAAAAAAATTGTTGCATTTTGTAACTATATGAATCCAGTGTCAGTTGATTTGTTATTTAGTTTTCCTATGATGAAATTAAAACTACCTAATTTTTGAAGTAATTTGAGACTTAAGCTTGGTTGTAATGTCATATCATTATATAAATCCTTATCTGCCTGAATCTGATATAACCGGGTAGCACTTCTGAGTAACCATTATGATATGCTTAGTTTAAATTTTCACATATTTGCCTTCTAGGTGGGAATTCTGTGTTTTAATGAAGGAGTGTCAGTACTCAATTAGGTAATAGCTTGGACTGTAAAGAACTTAAGTTTGGGGGAAAAAGAGGGGTAAATATATGTGCTATAAAAAAAGAAAAAAAAGAAAGAAAGAAAGAAAAAGGGCGAGATGGAGCGTAAAACACACTCGTTTAAAAAAAATAAAATAGAAAGTGAGATGGAGCGTAAAACGCACTCGCTGTATCAATAAACCCCGCGGGAAAGTGCGAGAATCGTCCTCGTGAGGAAATAAAGGCATAAATTTCCCTGTTGACTCTGAACTTAAGTAATGTATAGTCTTGGTTAGAACTTACTTGATGTACTGAATTTCTTGAGTTAAAACTGGTTCTTTCCCCCTAAGAAGCGTAGGATGTGAAAAATTTGTTCAATAGTATGTTTAGTGGTTGCTTCACATTCACACACTATATCAATGACTGACAGATTTGGATTTGCAGACTATTATGCACTATGATCTTGTCTTGGGTTGCTTTTTGGTTTGATTATCTTGTAGTTTTTTATGGCATTGCAATTGAATTTCATTTTTGGCTGACTATTGGATTCAAGTTCATGATATTGTAGGATGCATACATGATAGTTTATGCATTGCATTTTGGCTTGGCTTTTGTTTTGGTTGCTTGAGGGCAAGACAACAATTTAAGTTTGGGGGTATTTGATAAGTAGTTTTATAACCACTTATTTAGGATATTAACTGACTTGAATTTGTGCTTAAACTCGTGTTATATGCTTTTGTTCTTTGTGTTGCAGTGTAGTATTGGAAACTCTCTCGGTGTTATTTGAGCTAAGTTGTGTTCGTAGCTATGATGGATTGATGATGGAAAGGAAAATGGAACTGAGCTTGTTACTAGATGTTGTATTAGCAGCTGGACATAGAAGCAGTAGCAGCAGCAAAACTCAAGGAAGCAGAACACAGAAGCCGCGCGACTACATAAGCTAAAACTCGTGCGCCCGCACCATCATCAAACAGAAGCCATAAACGTTACCAGGCGCGCCCGCGCCTGTCTTGAACTAGAACCTCGCGCGATCGCGTGCGTCATTGACTGTTGTTGTTTGACTTTATTTTAAATTTGAAATTAGAAGCATAAAGGAGAGGGGGGGTTCAATTAGGGCTTATATTTAAGACATATTTTCATTATGAAAAGGGATATACCACCCCTTGGGGGATCAATAAGCTATCATTATTTGCTTTCTTCTCTTTAATTTTGATATTAGATTAGAGTAGATTAGAGTAGTGATTTATAAAGTTGATGAGATTGAAGACTTGAAGCAATTGGGAAGCATCAGAGATTCCAACTTGGAGCAGGAGAATAGATTTTCACTCCAATTCTCTACTTTTATCCTCTCTTTGATTCTTATTTGTAATCTTATGATGTTTATTCAATATGTGGATGATAGATTTGATTCAACGATGATTTAAACTCTATTATAAGATTGCAATGGATTCTATGGATTAGTTTATCCTGATATATTTCATTATTAACCTTATTGATTGCTATAAGATTGTCTATTTAGATTCATGCTATTTGCTTAGTTGATTGGCCATCAATTACTGTGAAAATCCATATAGACTTGAGAGACGATGTATGGGTATGAATCTGATGATCTTAATAGTTTGTGATGATATATTCTATATTGTGATGGGATGTATGATTTGTGCTTAGGATAGACATATACCGAAGCACCATTCATAGTCAATTGAGAACTTGGGCTTAAACCCTCATTATTTGTAAATCACATAGACATATAGTGGTTTAGGTAATGTGGGTTTTCATGTGTATTCTATCAACTGTGCATTACATGTGATATGTGTATAGTACATTGAGAGATAGATATACTTTACTTTCGTGATCTTGACTAACAATCTGGTATAATTAGTTTGGCCTAACATGAAGTGTATGGTTTTGAATAAGTCAATATATGAAATTGTGATCTTAGGTCTTCATTATCTAGTCTTACTCTAGGAATAGTTAGGTTTATTTAATTTCATAGTTTAAATATAAAATTCAAATCATTCATTTAAATAAGACTGAAATGGTTATGGGCTAGTGCTTGGTGAATTTTATTGGTTAATTCTTCGTGGGAACGATACTTTACTTACTCTTTATTACTTGTTGACCGTGTATACTTGCACGCATATATTGATCGGTAAAACGACCAACATTGGAGCCCAAACCTGTGCCACTTAGTTTATGGGGGATATGGTTCCTAGATCCGTGATGATGACGGATTGGCTGACCTTTGTCCGAGATCCGACTCATTTGACACAGATTGATAGTTTGACCCGGCAGTTGGACCGAACACATTTTTTCATCTGGCACTTGGGCATAGATCCTTCAGAGGCAGATACTTTTGATCCTTCTAGTTCAGGTGCTGGCCCCTCAGGCGATCCATATGGATTTTTTGGTGCAGATCGTCCACTGTATAGGCCTGACATCCCCGTTGATGGAGATTTAGTAACTCGGGAGAAGTTACATCAGGTGGACATGATTGATGATGTAGATATTAACACCATTGTCTTCTTATGATGTTTATTCTTGTTATATCTTTTAATAGGCCTCTGTTAGATATTGGGTGGCTGTGCCCCATTCTCGCTATATCTTTTGATAGGCCTCTGTTAGTAGTAGGGCGGTTGTGCCCCATTTCCCTGTATTTTTCAGCTGTACAGAGATGATGTATTTAGATGATGATGTACTTAGGAATGTATATACTATTTTTCCATTCCCTACATCATATTGCCATCTATTATTTGTTATGCATGTATCATGTTATGCATATGTATGTTTATCCAGAGATATTCAGCATTGACCCCTGGATGGTCTTATGTTACGGCCCACACAGATGTCTTCTTCGACAGTCAGCCGTATTGATCACACCTCACCAGTATTGGTGGCATCCCGTTTGAGATCTTGTTATGATAGTATGTCACTCCCAGATAGGGTGACCGTAGATCAACTATTACAACATTCCATTACCCTCCTGATGTTTCAGGTTCCCTTAGGCTTTGTAGATGGTATGCTAGAACATTGGGTACTAGAGAGGTAGGTTTTCCGATTTGGGACCCAGGAGTTGACTCCTACATTAGAGGAGTATGAGCGGTTGACGGCTTTTCCCTTAGACAGACCTTGCGCTCAGATGACCGTCGGAGATATGCGCTGAAAGTTAATGACCCTCATAGAGTAGTAGAGGATGAGATTACATCCGGCCATGTATTGTCCCTGTAAATACTCGAAAATTTCTGTACTATTTTGACTAACATTGCTGGAGGACAGATTCGTCTTTTAAGAGGGAACCCTGGAAGAAAATCCATATACATACCAGATACTACCGAAAGTTCAGTAACAACCCCAGAGCCCACACTGGGAGTAACAAATCCAACCTCGGAGATAACCCCAATGCGTGCAAGCCCAATACCGGAACACACACCAGAGAAGACCGATTAATCTCGGAGATAACCCCGAGGTATCCAGTCTCAGTCCCAACCATGTGAATAACCACCAACCTTGGTGATAACCCCAAGGAATGCAGTTTCGGCGATAAACCCCGAAAATACTTGTTTCAAATACGACCAACTTTAATCTCGGTGCTCACAACGAGATACACTGTACCAACCCGACGATAACATCGGGAAGACAGACACACCTCAAAGATGACAATGAGGACCTTCAACAAATTGTAGCAGTCCATTCTCAGTGAAGCCTGAGCAACGTCTGCTTTATCAGACCAATCCGGTGATAACACCGGTGAGGGGCAACATCGTCATCTAGCCAACGTGATGCCATGCCACGTCATCTCAACATCTCTACGCAACGATGTCCCACAAGACTAACCAATCCCGAGTGAATATTGTGCGGGGTAACGGATAAAAGTTAAAGCTTGAAGACCGGAGGGCATCCTCCCATCTTCAATGACTTCATACAAACTCTAATCCCATGCCATCGTACAACTCTCAACAACGGCGGTCCGAAATAGGTCCTGTATACCTCAAACGGATGCCCAGATTGCACTTCTTAAAGTTCGAGTGGACATTATAGTGCCCGAGTGCACGTACTTTGAGACAACCAGACCCGAAAAACCTGGGCCCACCCGAGTTTCCTCTGGTACACCTGCGACTAAATCGCCTATAAATAGAGGGCTTGGGATGCCCATTTTACAAGAGAAAAGAGCGAGGAAGCCTTTCCCAATTTGCTCTGCACTCACCCCATGCAGTGTACTTTCTCATTTTAAACACCTGTGAGCTCATATATAGCCCTTGTGTACCTACAAAAGCCAGTGTTTACCCACTCTAAAGATATAGAAGTCTTCTTTGGAAGTCAACTGTAAGCCTTCTCACACACTTTAGAGTCTTTCTCTTCATCTCTGCACACACCCTTCTTCACGTTAAAAGTCGTGTTGAGCGCATTTGCCCGGACTTTGGTCCGTGGTTTTATTTCAGCTTGTATATATATATATATATATATTGACTAACATTATCGAGTTATGCCTCGATTGAGCCTAGATTTCGGTCTGGTGCGTTTATTTGCTTTTCTATATATATATATATATATATTTATATATATGAACTGTGTGTCGAACTTTGTTCGATGAGCCTAGACTTCGGTCTGGAGTGTTTATTTGCTTTAATATATATGTATACATTTATATATATATATTAACTGTGTGTCGAACTTTGTTCGATGAGCCTAGACTTCGGTCTGGACCGTTTACTCGCTTATATATATATATATATATATATATATATATATATATATATATATATATATATATATATATATATATATATATACGAACTTTGTTCGATGAGCCTGGATTTTACATCCGGTGCGTTTATTCTGATTTTGTATATATATATCTATTTATATATATGAACTGTTGTCGAATTTTGTTCGATGAGCCTGGATTTTACATCCGGTGCGTTTATTGCTTTTATATATATATATATATATATATATATATATATATATATATATATATATATATATATATATATATATATTCGTCCTGCCTGGAGTTTCCTTCGTGGCAGTTAATTGCTTTTACAACTTTATTTATATTTCGTCCCGCTTGGAGTTTCCTTCGTGGCGGTTGATCGTATTTACAGCTTTATTTACGTTTCATCCCGCCTGGAGTTTCCTCCGTGGCGGTTGATAGCTTTTATAACTTTATTTACATTTCTGATCTCCCATGGAGGTGCTTCGTGGTTAGTGATCCTGTCTGTATATATATATTTACAGCTTATATATATATGTACCTCTTGGGAGAAATTCCAAGAACTGTTCAACGACAAGTACTTTCCCGAAAGTATTCGTCACATGAAAGAGGTAGAGTTCATCAAGCTGGAGCAGAACAATATGACCGTGTCACAGTACGAAGCTAAGTTTGCCGAGTTGCCCCGGTTTGCGTCCCACTTAGTTGATAATGAGGAGAGTATGACGCGGATGTTTCTAAGAGGTTTGAAACCCGAGATACGTCAATACTTAATTTCTCACAAACTCTGTTTATATTCAGATGTTGTAAATAGGGCTCAATTATTGGAGCGCGATAACGAGTCAACCAAACCAAGAGAGAGCTGCCGACAAAATGATAATACCAATGGTAACAGTCATCGAAGCGATGACAACAAACGTAGAGGGAATCAATATGCCAGAAATGGTAACCACTTCAGTGGTAATCATGTCCAAGATAATAGAAGTGGAAATTTCAAGAAAAGTAGATTCAACAATGATGGAAAGACGTCATCACCAACACTTGTTGTTAAGGAAGGGGAATGACATCCAATCGTATATTACAAATATGGAGGGGAGGGACATATCAGTACAAACTATACGCAGCAATCCAAAGCGTGTTATAATTACGGAAGAGAAGGTCACCTTGCCCGATTTTTTCGTGCACCAAAGTCAAGTCTAGTTGGGATGGAGGCATCAAAGTCGTCCCAGACAAGACAAAACTGGTAGTTCAAGGGAGAGCGTTTGTCTTAACCTCCCAAAAAGCGAGGAATCCGAACAAGGTGATCACGGGCAAGCTAATCATAAACTCTAGTGAAATATATACCTTATTTGATACCGGTTCTACCCATTCTTTTATTTCTCCTACTTGCGCTCAACGTTTAAATTTGACTACGGAGAAATTAGACTTTGATTTATCTGTTGAAACTCCGTTAGGAGAAACCTTCATCACATCCACTGTTTATAAGTCTTATTTGATTCAAATCGATAACCACACGTTACCTGTCGATCTTATCTCCTTAAAAATACTTGCATTTGACGTGATTCTAGGGATTAATTGGTTAACTACTCATCATGCTAAAATTGATTGTTTTCGTAAGGCTGTTAGCTTTCATATTCCTAATCAACCTATTATGTGAATTCAAGCGACCAAACCATTAAAATCAATCACGTTCATCTCAAGCCATAAAGCTATTCGTTTATTGAAAAACGGATGCCAAGCTTTCTTAGTTCATGTCACAGATTTAAACAAAAATACATCAGATTTGAATGATATTTCTATTGTTAATAAATTCCCTGATGTATTCCCCAAAGAACTTCATGGCCTACCCCCGGAGCGTGAAATCGAGTTTGGTATCGACCTTGAACCCGGTACAAAACTCATTTCCAAAGCCCCATATCGAATGACTCCTATTGAACTTCAGGAGTTAAAAACCAAACTACGGGAATTGTTAGACATCGGTTTCATTCGTCCTAGTACGTCTCCTTGGGGTGCTCCTGTTCTATTCGTGAAGAAGTAAGATGGAAGTATGCGACTTTGTATTGATTATCGGGAGTTGAATCATGTCACCATCAAAAATAGGTACCCGTTACCTCGTATTGATGATCTGTTTGACCAGTTGCAAGGCGCCAAATTCTTTTCAAAGATCGATCTTCGTTCTGGATATCATCAGTTGAAGATTAAAACTAATGACATTCCAAAGACTGCTTTCAGAATTCGGTACGGGCATTATGAATTCTTAGTCATGTCTTTTGGATTGACTAATGCTCATGCTGCCTTCATGGATATGATGAACCGAGTATTCAAGGAATATTTGGATCACTTTGTGGTCATCTTTATTGATGACATCCTCATATACTCCAAAACCCGTGAAGACCATGAGCAACACTTGAGGCTGATACTCTAAAAGCTTCGTGAAAACAAGCTATATGTCAAGTTGAAGAAATGCGAGTTCTGGCTTGAGGAAATTGCATTCCTTGGGCTTGTGATATCAAATCATGGGATATCTGTTGACCCGGCAAAGATTGAAGCAATTCAAAGCTGGGAGCAACCTAAGTCAGTAACCGAAGTACGTAGCTTTCTCGTCTTAGCTGGTTATTATCGGAGATTCGTAGAAGGGTTTTCTCGAATCCCTACTCCATTAACTCAGCTGACTCAAAAAGATACAAAATTCGGTTGGAGCGAGGAATGTGAGAAGAGTTTTCAAGAACTCAAGAGGAGACTCATTTCGGTACTTGTTCTGACAATACCATCTAGCTCGGAGGGATTTGTCATCTACAGTGATGCTTCAGGCAAAGTGTTAGGATGTGTTCTCATGCAACATGGGAAATTCAGAGCATATGCCTCACGACAACTCAAAGAATATGAGAGGAATTATCCTACTCATGATCTAGAGTTGGCAGCAGTCGTTTTTGCGCTTAAGATTTGGAGGCACTACCTGTATGGAGAGAAGGTGGAGATATATATGGATCATAAAAGTCTCAAATTTTTCTTCACTCAAAAGGAACTCAACATGCGACAACGATGATGGCTTGAGCTATTAAAAGATTATGATCATACCATCTAATACCATCCTAGAAAAGCGAACGTAGTAGCTGACGCATTGAGTAGAAGATCATATGCGGGTACGAGTGCAATATTGTCAACGGAAAGGCCCATTTTGTATGACTTGCAAAGGATGGAGATAGAGTTAAAGACTCCAGGGACCCATGTGATGATGGCGAATATACAAGTAGAACCAACTTTAATCGATAAAGTTAAAGCAGCTCAAGCTACAGACCTGGAGCTGATGCGTATGAGGAAGAAAGTACAAGAAGGTGCTATTCCGAAAGCAAGAATCGATGAAGAAGGAATACTTCGAGTCAACTCAAGACTTTGTGTTCCTAACGATTCTGACTTGAAGTATAAAATCATGATGGAGGCACACAACACACCGTTTGCAATCCATCCTGGGAGTACCAAAATTCATCGTGATCTTCGACATACATTTTGGTGGAGCAATATGAAGAGAGAGATAACGGGGTTTATCTTAATGTGTCTAACTTGTCAATGAGTCAAGGCGGAGCATCAAGTGCCAAAAGGTCCATTGCAACCACTTGAAATTCCAGAATGGAAGTGGGAGCACATTACCATGGATTTCGTTACTGGTCTTCCCAAGGTTTCTCAATGCATAGATGTGATTTGAGTCATTGTTGATAGATTGACCAAGTCTGCTCATTTCTTACCGATACAAGAAACTTATACACTTGAACATCTTGCTAGTATATACATAAACGAGATTGTAAGATTACATGGTATGCCTGTATCCATTGTTTCTGATCGAGACCTAAGATTAACTTCAAGATTTTGGGTTAGTTTGCAAAAAGCTATGGGCACGGATTTACGATTTAGTTCGGCATATCATACTCAAATGGACGGGCAGTCAGAAAGGACTATTCAAACTCTTGAAGATGTATTAAGACTCTGTGTCCTTGACTTCAAGGGAAGTTGGAACAAGTTCTTACCATTGGTGGAGTTTTCCTACAACAATAGTTATCAAGCAAATATTGGCATGGATCCATTTGAGGCGTTGTATGGAAGAAAGTGTCATTCTCCAGTATGCTGGGATGAGGTGGGTGAAGCAACGTAGTTGGGACCGGAGTTGGTACGTATGACTACGAAAAAGATTCAAACGATCCGACAACGTATAAAAACTTCACAGGATCGACAAAAGAGTTATGCTGATCTTCATCGAAAAGACGAGGAATTCAATATTGGAGATCATGTGTTGTTACGTGTTGATCCATGGAAAAGAGTTACGAGATTTGAAAAGAGAGGAAAGCTCAGTCCTCGATTCATTGGCCCATTTATAATCCTCGATCGAGTAAGAACTGTGGCCTATAGACTCGTCTTACTGCCAAGTATGTCTCGTGTTAATAACATTTTTCACATATCTAAGTTACGTAAATATGTGAAAGTCTCGAACCACATTATTGAATTAGAACCAAACGAGATAGAGGAAGATTTAATGTATGAAGAGTTACATGTTAAAATCTTGGATAAGAATGATCATATTCTACGCTCCAAGGTTATACCTCAAGTCAAAGTTTTGTGGAAAAACCACGATGTGGAAGAAATGACCTGAGAGTTAGAATCTGAGATGAAGTCAAGATATCATCACCTCTTCGATATAACAGGTACGTACCCTAATTTTGAGGACAAAATTTCATAAGAATGGGAGGTTATAGGACCCCAACTTTTATGAATAAAGAATAATTTTCTCTTTTGAATATTATGGTGTGGATTTGATATAATGTTATAGTTGTGGGTAATATTTACAAATTTTGCAAAGTAAGCAAGTGGTTATATAATATTCGATTGGTCGGGTAATATTCGTTTTAATAGGGAATATTCGTACGACGACACAATCATTGGTGAACTCCACAACGGAAGTATTGTCGTAGTTAGAAAATGACAGAATTATCTTTTTATAAAAATAACGACAAAAGTGTTACCGTTAAAACTGTTGAACTACCCGGTAGTAAAAGTACAGTAATACGCGTGGTTGCATAGTAGCACACGGTATTGATTATTGATGCTTACGTGAGAAGTCACTTAGTTATACTAAATTATTGCTACAGTAATTGCTGAATTATATCTCTCATATTATTGATTCAATTATTATCACAATATCATCTGCATAATATTTTATATATTATTAAATCAATAATTGAGACGAAAAAGTTATTCATATTATTATTTATAATATTGACAGTGTTTAGAAGTTCTGTCAAGGAGAGGTTTGGTTACCTAATTGCGCGCCAATATGGAGAAATCCTTATTTGAAAGCCCCCTCTTTCCTGAGAACGACTTGGTTGTTAAATATTGTGAGTTATAATATTAATGATAAATAAGTTCGTATTGATTAAAGATAAAATTGATATTTCCATTGTGTTGAGATTATTAGTGTTAGTGGAAATCGACATTTATTTTGATAATAATTAATATCGGGAGGTTATATTGACCAATCGGGTAATTCACCAGATAAATGAGAAATTAATTGCTATTAATTCACATGTTTATAACTATGTATTTACATGTGTGTACTATTGATTCACATAATTTACTATTAGGAGAGTTGGTGCAAGATTGATAATACTTGCATGACTAAATTAAAAATGGAGGTATAGATGAAGGTACTATACTGTAATTAGTTTTTTCACATGATTATACTATAAAGTCGCATGAATGAACTATTAATTCACATTATTTACTATTAGGGTAGGTGGTGCAAGTTTGATAATACTTGCGGGACTAAATTAAAAATGAAGAAAAAGAGGAAGGTATTATACTGTAATATTTCCAGCCCGAAAACGTGCAATTAACGAAACTATATTTTTACCTATAAATATAACCTCATTCTTATTTAATTCTAACCAATTTACTAAGTCTCACAAGAGCAATTATTATAGAGAGAAAGAAGAAGAGAAGTCTGTTACCTCACTATTCCAGTATCCAGTTTCTTCTAAGGTAAGGGGTATTATTTCTTTCGTATTCATGAAGAGAGTTATTTTCTTTCAATACTCGTAAGGGTTGTTATTCCATTCTTTATTATTCTGTGGGAATAACCTGTTTGTGCGATCTATCGCATGCCAGATGAATTCTTCTGTTATTAAGTTCTTTATTATTCTGTTGGAATAACCTGTATGTGCGGCCTATCGCATGCCTGGTGAATTCTTCTGTTATTCCATTCTTTATTATTCTGTTGGAATAACTTGTCTGTGCGGTCTATCGCATACCTGGTGAATTCTTCTGTTATTCCATTCTTTATTATTCTATTGGAATAACCTGTCTACGCGGGCTACCGCATGCCTGGTGAATTCTTCTGTTATTCCTTTCTTTATTATTCTATTGGAATAACCTGTCTATGTGGATTACCGCATGCATGGTGAATGATCCTTCGTATTCATTCCTTATTAAATTGTGGAAATGATCTGTCTACGTGGATTACCGCATGGTGGGCAAAAATCCATTTGCAGTTTCATATATTCTATTATACTCAGTTGGTTAAAGTTTTGACTTCTATACTCCATGAAATTAGTAGAATATCCTGGATATTTACGCTTCATCCAGTATCTTTTTATGGAAATATTCTTCTGAGCATTCTTGAATTTTAGTCCAGAAAGCAGTATCATGTTGACAATTTGGACGTTATTGATTTCTGGATAAATTAGATTATAAATCTTTAAAATTTATCTTGAACTTGTTTTATTGAATTATTATGTCATTGTCATCATCCCCATGTTTATATTGTGATGAAAGTCATTTTGGCTTACGTGAATAGATGGACTTGGTATGATTATTATCAGGGATTATTCGGTATAATCATGACCGTAATGTGACGAATGATGTGGTGAAAGTTCTCATTGGCCTGTAGTTCATTGATGGACAGTTGTTGGTATGATTATGACCAGGGATTATTCGGTATAATCATGACCATTGATGATTACATGAATATCCGTTGCCGTGATGCAGGGATGATTCAATTTTATTTATTAAGCTGAGTCTCAGCGATAAAGTTGATAAAAAACTTTTTAAATCATAGAAGATAGTAGATTTTATGCTCTACTTGACTCTTCTAATGGATTGCTTATTCCGCTGCAGTTGTTGATCTAAAACTTGTTGTCTATTATATTCTACCAGTTGTTATATTGTTGAAGGCTAAGGATAATTTATTCTGCATTATCTTTGTCATAATATTTCTTACTGGGCTAGTTGAGCTCACCCTTTTTTTCACTGTTCTCTTCAAGAAAAAAGAATATAGCTGGGATGAGTCGGGGAACGGATTGACGGTCCAGATGGTTATTTTAGTAGTCCTCACCTATTCTGTAAAATAGTGTGACAATAAATGTAATGAGGACTCCATTGAGTGTGGATATTGTGTAGATGAAAATATTCTTATTAAAAACTCTTAGATTATGTTTTGTCGTATTTTACACGACTGTTGTATAATTAAGTTGTATTTGAATTTTGCACCATGTATTTGGCGAATCAATATGAGTGATGTGTACCTATTTTGGGGGTGTCACAATCATAGTATCTTGTGTATGATGAGTTATACTTTGAATTATTTCTTAAGACCCTTAGGGTATATCAAAGGTTATGCTTGGGTATAATAAGTCGTACATGGAGATAATGTATGATCAATAAAGGATCTACCGCTTCTAGTAAAAGAAGAGAAATATCCTATATGATTCGATAAATGACAACCAAGTAGTCCTTGGCCAAGGCATAATAAAATTAGAAAGGAGTTTCTAATTAGCATTATTTGGAGTTGTGCATTTAAGAGTCGAAATATATATAATTAAATAAAATAAGACTTGACAGTAACTATTTACTATTAAATAAAAGGAGTTTCTAATTTGCATTATTTGTATGGTGGAAGGATTGAATTGTACGGTAACTATTTACTCAAAGGTTATTTTATGATTAATGTTGAAATCTATATTATCTGGAAAGTCGTTAATCGCTAGGGAGGCTTATCCCTATTGTAGAATAAATATTATTTATTTAAATAAATTAATAGTTTAATTTATTTATTTAAATAAGATTAGAATTGTTCTAATTGATTTATTCACAACCGGTTTAATATGGAGAACCTAAAGAGTCACACCATAAAAGGAAGAATAATTATTTAAGAAGTTAATGGCATAATCGTAATGATAAATTAAGTATATTTAATTTATCTATGGTGATAGAATAAATTAAATAACTTAATATTTATTATTTAATATTTTAGAAATATTAAATATATATTAATAAGAGGAGTCTTATTATTATTACTATTATTATTATTTAATTCCTAAAGGAGTTTGGGAATTAATTAATAAAAGGACTCTCAAATATCCTAATAAGATTAGGAGGCTAATTAATTAAAAGAGTTTAATTAATTATTCTTAATAAGATTGGGAGCCTAATTAATTAAAGAAGTTTAATTAATTAAAATAAAACTCAATTCCTTAATGGTTAAGGAGGGTTGCCTACATCTATAAATAAGAGGAGTCTTATTATGGGTGACTGAGTTGTTGACTTTTTCACAACAGACGTGATTCCAATTATTGGAGAGTACGCTCCTTTTCTATGAGAGATAGAAAAATTAGGGTTTTGCCAAACACCCATCTTCTTGAATCTTTATTCTTTCTTAGTGGATCACCTCTAGAGGCCAAACACTTGGGTGGCTAACGTTGATCAAAGAAAGGAACCAAACCCGGTGGATTCAAGTTGAACGCGAAAAGGATTAGAGGTGAACTTGTACCTGAGGAAGCTCGAATCTTCAAGGGTATTATTCTTGTTCTTCATATCTTTTCGTTTAATTAATAATTGTGCATAAAGGATGATCCGGGTATATGGTTTCTAAAATTTTAAAACTCTAATTTTCCATGTTTCCGCTTATTTTGTGCAATTTGATTGCATTCATGAATATTACAAACCTAACATTTAGAAGATCCTTTGAACGTAGAAGTTGTGAATAAGGAAATAATCCTTGTAGAATACGTGTATCGAAATTATCGCGGAACTATTAGAGAATATGAACTGAGCGTAAACTTGATTCCTATTAGACTAAAAGAATTCGACGTAATACTGGGAATGGATTGGTTACATAACCATGCGGTGGTAATTGACTGTCAGAACAAGTCTGTGAACCTTTAGACTCTGAGTAAGTCTAAGGTAGTGTTTCATGGTAGCTCATCGCTTAAGCAATCGTGTTGCGTTACGATGATGCAGGCCAAGAAATTGTTAAGAAAAAGATGTATAGGTTATTTAGCTTACATTGTGGATACTCAGAAAAAGAGAATAGAAATTAAAGATATATCCGTAGTGAATGAATTTCAAGATGTGTTTTCGGACGATCTGCTTGGTCTTCCACCAGACAGAGAAATCAAATTCGTAATAGGCTTAGCACCGGAAACAACACAGATTTCGAAAGCTCTATACCGTATGGCGCTAGTAGAAATGAAGGAATTAATGATACAACTTCAAGAGTTATTGGATAAATGTTACATTCGACTAAGTATGTCTCCTTGGGGAGCACCAGTGTTATTCGTTAAGAAAAAGGACGAATCGATGAGGTTCTGTATCGATTATCGAGAATTGAACAGAGTAACGATCAAGAACAGATATCAGCTACCAAGGATTGACGACTTATTTGATCAACTTAAGGGAGCGAGATGTTTCTCGAAGATCGACTTATCGATAGGATATCACCAACTGAAAGTGTGGGATGAGGACATACCAAAGACTGCATTTCAAACCCGTTATAGACATTACGAGTTTTTGGTAATGTCATTTGGTTTGACTAATGCTCCGACAACATTCATGGACTTGATGGATCGAGTTTTCAAGCCATACTTGGATAAATTCATAGTAGTTTTCATTGACGACATTTGATCTACTCGAAGACAGAGGAAGAACACGTCGAACATCTGAAGATTATGTTGGAGGCACTACGAAAATAGAAGATGTATGCGAAATTTTCAAAGTGTGAATTTTGGATGAAGAAGGTTCAATTCTTAGGCCACGTGGTGGATGAGAAAGGAATCTCAGTAGACCCCGAAAAGGTCAAAGAAGTAAGTAATTGGGAACAATCGAGAACCCCGACGGAGGTGAGGAGTTTCTTAGGGTTAGCTGGTACTATCGAAGATTTATCCAGGATTTTCTAAGATAGTGACCCCGTTGACCAATTTGACGAGGAAGACGGTGAAATTTGTATGGACCAACAAATGTAGAGAGTTTTCAAGACTTGAAGAAGAGATTAAGCAAAGCGCCTGTATTATCATTACCACATGATACGGGAGGATTTTTGGTGTATAGTGATGCATCGCATAGAGGACTGGATTGTGTGCTGATGCAGCATGGCAAAGTCATTACGCATGTGTCACGATAATTGAAGGATTACGAAAAACGACACCGTACTCATGACTTAGAGTTAGCGACAGTAGTTTTTGCGTTAAAGTTATGGAGGTATTATTTGTACGGAGAAAAATGTGAGATATACACGAACCACAAAAGTCTGAAATATATCTTCACACAGAAGGAGTTGAATATGCGTCAAATAAGGTGATTGGAATTAATCAAATATTATGATTACGATATTCTTTATCACTCGGGAAAAGCGAATGTAGTAGCCGACGCGCTGAGTAGGAAAGGAAGGGAGAAATTGTTTCAATTGACAACTTAGAAGGAGTTAATAAGAGGTATGGAGAAGTTCAAAATAGAAGTAAAGGGGTCCGAGAGGTCTTAAGAAAAGTTATTTGTAATGGAAGCTTATCCGACATTGTTGGATAGAGTAAAGGAAGCACAAGAGAAAGATGGAGAATGTGAGAAAATCAGGAAGAGGATCACAGAAAATGAAGAAGAATTTTTTTTGAATAGATAAAGACGGTATCTTAAGATTCAAAGGGAGAGTGTGGGTACCAGCGGTAACTGAGTTAAGAGATGAGATTTTGCACGAGGCACATAATACGACGTATTTCATTCATCCGGGAGGCACGAAGATGTACCGAGATTTACGACAACATTTTTGGTGGCCCTATTTGAAACTGGAAGTCGCAAAGTGCGTTAGTAGATGTTTAACTTGTCAACGCATAAAAACGGAGCATCAGCGACCGAGTGGTTTGCTATAACCGTTGAAAATACCGAAGTGAAAATGGGAGCATATTAAGATGGATTTCATGGTAGGACTACCAGTCACGCAGAAAGGTTTTGATGCCATTTGAGTTATCGTGGATCGACTTACAAAGACCGCACATTTTCTACCAATCAAGATCCTTTATATTTAAATCAGTTAGCAAGTATGTACGTAGAGGAAATTGTTTCACGACACGGAGTGCCGGTATCGATTGTTTCTTACCGAGACCCGCGTTTCACGTCAAAATTCTGGAAAAGCTTGCAAGAGAGGATGGGAACACACTTAAGGTTGAGTACCATTTATCATCCTCAGACAGACGAACAGAGTGAGCAGACAATACAAATGCTAGAGGACATGATTAGAACTTGCGTGATGGACTTCAAGGGAAATTGGGACGACCACCTACCCTTAGTCGAATTTGCTTATAATAATGATTACCATGCGAGTATTGGCATGCCACCGTACGAAGCTCTTTACAAAAGGAAGTGCAGAACACCATTATGTTTGGAAGAAGTCAGAGAGGGACGAATACTCGAACCAGAGTTAGTACAGTAAACCGCAAACGTGGTGACAGTGATAAAAGCCAGACTAGTAGCATCTCAAGATCTCTAGAAAAAGTACGCAGATTTGCATCGGCAAGATCGAGATTTTAAAATCGATAGTTTTGTATTCTTGAAGGTATCTCCTTGGAAGGGAAAGATCCGTTTTGGCAAGAAAGGAAAACTGAGTCCAAGATTCATAGGACTGTTCGAGATACTAAAGCGAGTGGGCGAAGTAGCGTACAAACTTGCACTACCACCTGAGTTGGAGCACATCCATAACGTGTTTCACAAATCCGTGTTGCGTCCGTACAAGCTTGACTACAAACACTTGATTTCTTATGAACCCATTCAATTGGATAAGAACTTAGCGTATGAAGAAATTCCTATCCAAATTTTAGATAGGAAGGAGCAAACTTTAAGGAACAAAGTTATTTCTTCTGTAAAAGTATTTTGGCGTAACCACGATGTAGAGGAGGCTACATGTGAGTTAGAAGATAGGATGATGAGGGATTATCCACATCTATTTGTGTAACCTTGTAGCAATTCTGGGATGGAATTTTTATAAAGGGGGAGGATGTAATACCCGAGAATTTTCATGTATTATTAAATGAATATATTAATGGAAATAAATATTTGTGTGAATATAAGTGTTAATGTTTTGTAAGTTGATTAATTCAATTGATTCGTATTAGATTAATATGTATTGAGAAGTGTGGAATTGACAATGAGAATTGTGAAATGCCTTGTGTGGTATATTGTGAAATGAGGAAATTCACTAAGTAAGTGAAAAAGTGAATTAGGAAGATTAATCGTGTATGATCATGTGATTTCATATAAGTAATCAATACACTCTTAGACTGGTAATATCACTCATGTGGACAATAATTCATGTCGTGTAAAACGAGTTTGGCGATGGAGGTTGACACTGGCTTGAAGCTAAACCAGTCAGGGTACGACGCAGCTGTAATAACCCAATATTTTCAGTATAATTAAATATTAAATTTTGCATTTAATTTTTTTATATATATAAAGGTGGGAATATGTGCAAAGAAAAGTATATATATATATATATATATGTGTGTGTGTGTGTGTGTGTGTGTGTGTGTGTGTGTGATAAATAAAACTTATTTATTACATGAATAATTGTAAATAATTCTTTTTTAAGAATTGTTGATCATTATAGATTATATTCTTATAATAAAGTAATTTTGTAATACAAAAATTTATTATTTATTTTCCATGAAAATATGATTATTGTATATATTATATGATTATTAGGATTATTATGATATGTATTTTATTGTAGTTAAGTTAATTATTTTAACTTAATTAATAATGGTATATATGAAGGTTATGTCGGATATGGATTCAAAACCCTAATTCTGGATTTTGAATAAGGCATGAGAATATTAATATAATATTATTTATATTTCAGTGATATAAACACGCCTGATATGTGTGTAATGTTAATGTGTGGAACAATTATAATAAATCAGTACAAAACCCTAGCATTATTGATAAACTATAGTACATAAGTCAATTACGACTGTAAGATTTGTTAAGTTGTTGTGTTATGTAATTTATGGCAATTATTATAGATTTAATGTTACTTAGGTAAACCCTAATTAATATTTAGAAACCCTAATTACTAAATTAGAACCCTAATTCACTTTTTAGAAACTAAGATTTCCATTTTGGCCCTAATTACAAAATCCTAAAAAATGAACTTATGGAACCTTAGGGTCAAACCCTAAGGGTTGGAATGAATTGTCAAGTTTGCCACTAAAAGTAAAAGCTAAATGTCATAATTGCCCTTCTTGCATTATTTAATAGATAACTTGTAAAACTTTCCATAACTTTAGTTGGTGACTAACTTTAGCTAGCCATGTGCCTATAAACCACATATCTCAGCCATCTTGCATTACAATTACATTAGATTCAAGTATTATATATAGATTATGATAGAGAGAATGTCATATTCAAGCCTCATTTGATCACAACACTCAACCAAAACTCTCTCAACTCCAAACCTCTAAATTTTATTGTTGGACCAGTCCCTAATCAAGTCCCAAGTTCACTCATAACAGATCAAGAAGTCAGATTCAAGATTTTGTTCATAGAAATGTATAACCCTAAACCAAAAATTCAATCTTGCATGCTATGTTGGATTTGGTGTATGAATGTTTAAATATGTTATATAAGGTGTGAATCAGTGATCTGGGTTGCTAGATAGTAGATCCATAACATTTATATGCTCGAATTTAAAGTTTTTCAAAATCTGGGAAATTTTTAAAAGTGGTCTGACAACCGAATGGCAGACCACATAGATCTTTATCTGGTTATATTTTTGGTTGTTTAAATTGTTGAACATGTAGTATGCTAGAAGGATTTTGATCTGGACTTGAAATCATGCTTAGATCATGTGTAGATTTTAAGTTATGGAAGGTCAAACTGCGTTGACCGACCATGACTTTGCATTTTCTAGGTAACCCAGAACTTGTTCATCAGTGTCTGACAACAAGTTTATGGGCCCAGATCTTGCATGTGTTTGCTTATTTGCTTGTGTTATTGTATTAAGGATATACTCTTGTATGTGTACTACATATTCATGCTTTTATATCACTCAGATAACTAACAGAATGAAAATGAGTGATGGTCAAACTAGCCTACTCGAACATGAACTCGGTTTTCTGGGAAACCCAGAAAACGCAAGATCATCCTTTCTGACATGGTTTGACCGGATGCTAGTTAGTGATTCTGATGTAGTTTGACTGATTTGATGATTGATATATGTACTCTGACATGTTGGCTACATACTGGAACCATTAGAACAACATAGCATCACATAGAACTCGATTTAATTAAGGCACAAAGTAGCTATCAAGCACTACCTGGGTTTCTGGGTAACCCAGAAAACCCAGGAAGGGTCTGATAGCCACTTTGGACCTCCTGATCTTGCGCATATGTTGTAGATTGACCCTGTTAGTTGATGGTTCATGTAGTATTACATCAATACTACATGACCATTGCAAACGCCTGCCCAGAAACATCTTGTGTAATGATTAACGATCGGTCAAAGTAAGACCCTAGCTAAGTCGACTGTCAGTGTTCTTGAGCCCAAGAACACCTACAGCGACAGAAAGTGTCGCTACAGCCTATAGCGACGGTTTTTATATTATTTTTATTTTTTGATCTTCCGAAAATTGATTAAAAATAGAAAATAAATTCTAAAAATTACAAAAATGGTTTTAAAAATTATTTTAAATTATGAAAATTAACTTTTGATAATTTAAGATATTTTTCCTTAATATTTATAATTATTTGAATATTAATGGTATTTAATTTATTTAATTAGTATATTAAATAAATTAGAGTAAAATGATTTTAATATTATAAAATCATTTTAAATAAAAATAAAGTGTTTAAAAATATTTTAAGTGATAAAATATAACTTTAAAATATTTAAAGGTAAATTTCATTAATAATTTAATATTAATGATATTAAATTTATTTAAAAAATTATATTAAATAAATAGTTTTAAAATGATTTTATTGATTTAAAAATCATTTAAAAAGGATATAAATGGTTTAAAAATATTTTAAGTTATTATAAATGACTTTTAATATTTTAGTATTAATGGTAATTGTTTAAAAATAATTTTAAATATTTTATGAATCGTTTAAGGATAATATTAATACTTTAAAAATATTTTGAGTTATTATAAATAACTTTGATATTTTGGTAATGGTTGCATTAATATTTTAATATTATTTAAATATTAATGATAATAGAATTATTTAATATTTAAATCATTTAATAATGATTCTAGAGTTTGAAAAATCATGATAAATTATAATAATTATTTAAAAATTATTATAAGTCATTTATAAATAAAATGACTAGTATTTAAAATATCCAAAATAATATTGAACTACATGATAGAGTTTTAGACTCGATAATTACCCGATAAAGTCGTCAGTACACAGAAATGTTACCGAAATTGATCCGAAACTATATAGTTTGACTATATAAATGTCTGTTTATGATCCAATGACTGATATAACTATGTGCCAATGTGATTAGGATATGTGTTGACTGTAAATAATAGTACTATATGCTATGATATGTTATTCTAATCGATATAACAATCTTATAAATGATAGGTCGTTGAATTAAAGATAGAACTAAGTTGTGTAAGCAGCAGACCAGGCAAGTATCTGAATCATCCTTTACATTTTGCAAGTATCCTAACATTTGCATTTACTTTTTGCAATGGACATGAGTAAGAAAGTTTTAGAATTATATTATTGTTGTGCCAGATTATTAACTCTATTGTTATTAATTATGTATCTAAATATTTGTATTCATTCAAGTTCTCGAACTTTATTCATTCATTGGTTGTCAATACAATATTACTGTAAGATTCAGATATATCTATTTTGTTCGTTAATTTCTAAGTATGGTTATACAAGTGTCCTCACTTGGATAATTGTTGTACCTATTGATATATACCTATTAAATTCCGATATGTATACATTGATTAAAAGATGTCTAAGCTATTTGATTCGGCTAGACACAGATTTAAAAATATTGTTGAACATGATAGAACCTTATTGATATCCAACCAAATTATTGGTTTGGATTCCCAACTAAGTATGAACATCCCAAACATGGGAAAACTTTTATGCGCCTAAGGCAGATATGATGAACGAGAATATCATTCTGGTATGTAGTATTGATCAATAGAGGGCATAACGGGTTGATCACCTCCCGTGCTTGTAAGTTATGACGGTTTACAGATGAATTTCTGTTAAACCTTTTCGAAAATTGAAAACAAAGTTCTTGGTATGTCGACTGCTCACCAATTATAGTCAGTACGTAGTTTCAAATTTTGAAATAGATTGGTTATTTTGTTTAGTGTTGCTTCAGTTTACTTCAAAACTATTCCTTCGTTGTAGAAGTGTCGTTCAAAAAAACATTAATCCTTTCAACTAATGTTTATTATTTTTTATTAATTGCTTAGAACTCAAATGTTCATTCTTGCTTAATTTAAATATTTTCAGCCAAGTATGATCGACCTGAAGGTTCAGACAAAAACAAAGGTGTTAGTTCCCAGTAGGCAAAATATAGATCTAGAAGGGGGGTTGAATAGATCCTTTTTAATTTCAAATACTTTTTCGATTTATTTTGTATTGCTCATGAATTAGCATATGACAAACATAAGAATCTTTTCAAGCACAACGAAATAAGTAAAAGATCCCCTTAATTGATATATTCATAATCAGACATACATTGTTCGTAGAGTTAATTCAGTAGTAAGCAGTTAAAACATACATAGCAGTTATAGCAGTTAATGTACATAATGTAAATGACATAAAGTAAAAGACACAAGGGCTTTTAAGTGGTTCAGAGACTCAAGCTCCTAATCCACTCTTCTGCTTTTAACTAGCATGTTTTCCACTAAGGAAGGGCAGTACCCTGAATCACTAAGATTCCTTCAATGCCAGCAACCTTGGGACTTCAGTTCACTAAGAACTCTTCAAGGCCAGCACCCTTGGAACTTCTCTATTTCCCTAGGAAATCTTTAAGCCCAACATGCTTGGAACTTCATTTAGTCCGTCCGGACAAGGACCCCTCAGGCCATGGCTTCTTGTTGTTGAGTTATTTGTTTGTTGGAGTTGGTGATGAGCTGCTAAGATGTCTTTATGCTCTCAACATCTTCTGTACTTAGCAGCTTGGCGTGATCATCCTTGAAATGCAGTTGAGTGTTGCATGATGCTTAACTTCTTCAGTTACTCAACCTCTTCTGATGATCCCTTGATGAACTGCCTTGAAGATCATTCATCTTGATACTTGATGCCTGCACATGATAGGTTTCTAAGATGACTGTAGGCTCTTCTCTCTGGTACTTAGAGAGTCTTCCCATGATGGACATCAAGATGACATTGAAGCTCTTCTTTCTCTCGGTAGTTTAGAACACTCTTCTTGTAGTAGAACTCTCACTTCTATATTGTAGAACTCTCACTTATACTTCTTTCTTTTTCTGTCTCTACGTGTTCTTGGTGGATCATAGAGTGAGCCTTCAGACCTTCATTGGTCACTCACTGTTTACGTTGGTTAGATCAGTCCACCAGTTCTCCAAACTCAGTAACTCCAACAGCCTTTGATCTTCGAAGCTCTAGCAGATTTATACTCCTTTCCAATCTTTTAGTTGGAAAGTAGCAGTTGAAAGCTCTTTTAAATGCTTCATAGATCTCGAGTTGCTTGGTGCAGACTACAGATGTGACATGATAATGTTTTCTGACTTTCTAACACTGCAATCTACTATTTCACCTACTCCATCAGAGATGTTACTTTTATGCCTCGGGCAGGTCAAAGAATTTATTTCACCCTTCTGATTTCTTGATCAGAGGTTGTCTTTTTGCATCGATGCTCTCAATAAGCTCTTGTACAAATATCAACCTTCAGATTGAACCGTTGCACATGCTTCAATCTTCAATCTTCAATCACCGTCTTCTGTCTAATTGACAGCTACTGCACTTGTTGACTTTCCTTAGTCAGTTACTGAAGTTTTATTCTGATCTCATTGTGGATGACATCATCTTGAATGGCTTCACAACTCAATCTGGATGCTGATTGGGTTGGTGCTTAGATCTTCTGTTAGCTTACATGACATTCATTGAGTGCTCTCTGGTTTACTTTAGATGGGATGTATCTTTGCAGTGCCAACCAGAGGCATTGTTAGCGCATCTGTTGAAGTCTCAGTTCTACACTCTACGATTCAGCTTCGGCTGTGCAAACACTACGACTCCGAGATCAGATCTTGACACTCTATAATTTCTGTCATTGTGCTTATTTTCTTTATCTGATCTTTCTTGACTACGATCTCTGCCTTTGATATGATCAGTAGACTTTACGACTCTGAGTGTAGTCTACGATTCTTGACTTGGGCTTTGGCAGATCTTCGGTCGACTTGTAGACAAATTGTCTCTACGATTCTGAACATGACTTCTTCAGCAAACTACGACCCCGAGGAAGTTCTCCTCGACACACTACGATCTTTTCCTCGTCTCTCCTGGAAGTCTAAGAACTCTGAGATCTCCTATTTTACAGACTAAAATTTTGCCTCGATAGCTCTCGAGTTTTCCTTGACTCTCCTGGCAGACTAAGATTTTTGGTGCATTGCTCGACGATCATACAAGCCTATCTATTACATCATTAGATCAACCTAGCATGCTTGATCTTTCTATATTTATAGTCTTTGTACATCTTTTCTTTTTAAAGACTTTACAAAGCTGTTTTGCTTATGTAGGATCAACCTAACACATTTTATCAATTCATTCTAAGTCCTTTTACATATGTTTCTATTGTCTATCAAAGGACTTTACAACTTTTCTTAATGCAAGCATACTTACATATTCATTCATGTATATATCATAATCAAATCATATGTAAATAGGAATATCATTCACATGCTTATTCCTGAAAATCTCCCCCTATTTGATTATGACAAAAACAATAAGTGCACATGCATGTTATGAATGAATCTTATATACAGTGAGCAGTATTTCTAAAACAAATAATAATGAATGTCATTTATAATTATGTGGAATTTAATACACTGATATTTTACATCCTGTATCTAGAACATACCTAACTAGTTAGAGATGTACCTCTTTGGCTCCATGTATGTTTCCAGGATGTTTGTTGATCAGTTAATCATCTGTTTGATCTTCTTGCTCCTGCTCCCCCTGAGTTGATGACTTTCTGTCTTTGCTCTTCTCCCCTTCAGACTTATGAACTATTTTCTTAATTTGTTCCCCCTCAAACTCTGTGATCATATGATCATCATCTTCTGGCTCCCCCTCAGATGATGACTCTTCTACTTCTTCAGTTCTTTTCTTCTTTAACTTCTTCTTTCCTTTCCTTCTGCTCTCCTTACCCTTTCTTGAATGCTTCTTTCTCTTCCTCTTTCTATTCCTCTTTTTTCTGCCCCTTTTTGTCATTAATCACTTAGGAGAGCTGCTCCATTTAGACATTAGTTGTTCCATCAGGTAGGAGGAGTTAGTAACTTCAAACATGAGTTCCTGTTAGCTTAGCTCAAGTTGCACTGAGAAAGACTGATTCATGTTGTCAATCTTGTCAGATATGCTTGGAGTTGTTCTTCATTTTCCTTCTATGCTCGTAGTGCTTCTGCCTTCTGATCATGTATGGCCTTCAGATAGATGTGATCTGTCTTTTTGATTTTGAGAGATACATCAGCCATAGTAGCTGTTGTCAGCATCATCTTTGATTCTTCATTGATTAGATATATCTTCTTGACCAGTTGATCAGAATTCTTCAACAACTCATGCTCCATAGGACTTTTGTCATCTGGTTGGACAACCTCTTATTGAGCATCAGATTGGACTCTACGATTTTCATCCTTGGACAGGATTTAAACCTTTTAAGAATCTGAACAATCGTTGAGTACCAATTTCTTTTTGAGGATGAAGGAATGTCGGTTAATAGTGCTTGAGCAGATGGAACCTTTTCACTTTGGACTTGGATACCATCAGTAGTAGAGTGAGCAGACTCTACGATTATTTCCTTAGTCATGATCCTTCTTCCTTCAGAGTCCACTCTACGATCATAAGGGATATAGTGGTTGCCAGCATGTCCATAAAATCTGTAGTGAGGCTGGTCTTTGATCATCATTGTATCAAAATTCTTCACCCTTGGGAAGTTTTGTGCCACCAACTCCATGCTTGGAAAATGAGAGTAACACCAGCTGAAGTAACTTCCATCTCTTTCAGTATGTGCCTTTAGCCAAGGCAACCATTGGAAAAACCATCTCATAAGTAGATCATCAGGATTGTAGAGGATGGTTGTGCAGTCTAGTTCCATGTTGTTCCAGTTTTTAAATACCTCAAACGCAGTCATCCTCACTACCTTGAGCTGTTCATTTCCATAATTTACCTATCTTTCGGGAGTTGCCTCTGGTAGTTCATTTGAGACTTCCACCATTATTCTTCTGTTAATCCTTACGGGAGAGAAAACTGGATAGTCTTCTTATTCTTTTGATTCCTGAGGTGCAGAATCAGAATCTTTTTCCATCTCTTCTCTTTCGGAGCCTGAATCATTCTCATCATTTCCATCAATGAATCCTTCTTGCTGCATTTCATTTTTAGAACTTTCTTCAGCAAGATCTTCCTCTAATTCATCTTCTTCACCGCTGGTTCCATCTTTAGCACTTTCTTTCTTTGATATAGACTCATCATTACTTAGTTCAATGACAACATTGGAATGATCACTTCTCTTTTTGGAGGCAAATTTGGCTTTTAGTTTGTAGCTCTTCCTTCTCCTTGGAGATTCAGCTATGGGAGAGTCAGACACTTCTTCCTCTTCAGACTCTGAAGTCTTTGGATCATCAGATGAACTTCCTTGAGCTTCAGCACTGGCAGGGGCAGGTCCTTCTTCTTTGGACCCATCACTTTTTGAGCCATCATGTGGGCTTTCAAGATTTAAAGGGGCGTGTTCTTCTTCTTCGGAAACAACATCATTTGACCCGTCATCTGGACTTGTTGGAGCATTTGCACTTGGGGATAGAGTTGGTTCAGCTTGTACCTTTTCTTCATCATCAGAGTGAATGTTCTGAGAGTTAGCCACCGGGCTTGAGCATTCTTCTTCATCACCAGATGCTACATTTTCTTCCATTAATCCAGTTTCACCTTCATTGCTTGATTTGGTCTATGGGGACTCAGCCTTGTGACTATCAGATGCCTTCTCTTCTTCTGACACTACTTCCTCTTCTTTGTTTGATGGCCTTGCTTGGGAAGCTGAGGTTGGTTTGTTTACCACCTTAGCTTTCTTGTTGGATGACCCTTGAAGTAATCTGTTACTTCTCCTCTTTGTGGTCTCTGCAGTTGAGACCTTTTCATCTTTAACTTTGTCTTCTTTGGATAGACTTCTTGGAGGAACCTCAGTTTTCCTCACACCTTTGGATTTCATTCTGGATGGTGTGGTTGTTGCTGGTACAGAGTCATCAGACTCGGAGATGTCTACCTCTTTTACCTTCCTCTTTTTGCAGAGCCCTTGTTGCTGCTCCCAGTTGTCATTCTTTTATTTTCCTTGGGGTTTTTTCTTCTAATTCACAAATAGTTGTGGAGACATTACTTTGTGAACATTCAGAGGTTCTCCCTCATCATCTTTGATTTTGCCTCCCAGCTTCTTCTTCATCACAATACTCAGTAGTCTTCTATGAAACACTTTTGTAAGTGGTTTTTCTATAGACTTCTTCACTTCAGCCTTTTCTACCCATTTGGAGATCTGATCAAATAGGATAACTCCAAAGATGATTTGTTTCTTCAGAACTATAGTAGACATAATTTTCAACTGTTGATCAAGCACCGTGTCGTGTGCAGTGTCCTTGCATAGTATGCATTTTCCCACTATTTTAGCAAGGACCTCGAATTCCTTAGGGAACTCCTTTTTCTTCATATCCTTTAGACTGGGGTTTCTTTGGTACCCCATAATCTCTTTTCCTTGCTTAGTGTTGATCTCATCAAGGTTTCTCAGTCCTAGGTCAGGCAAACCTAAGCATTGATTTATATCAGATGATATCAGTTTAAGAGATTGACCTTTAACCTTGGTTGAAAGGGTTCCGGCATTTATGGATGCATTTGAGTAGAATTCCTTGACCAGTTTAGTGTATACTCGAGTGTTAGCTTCAAGACATTCTGAGAAACCAGCTTTCTTCACAAGTTCAAGAATGTCTCTGAACTTCTTTTTGGATTTTTCAAACGTCTTGGTTCTGAGCTGAATGCTAGTGATTACTCGTCAGTCTTCCATTTGAATAGTTCGAGGAATATGTGTATTTGATTCAGAGGGGTTTATGAGAGATGGCTTATTGTGATTTGGACAAGACTCTGGAGGGTTAATTGATTTTTGGCTTTTGAGACGGTTATAGGGTTTGAAAATGGGAGGGAGAGAGGTTCGATAGCTTCTAATAACTATTTACTAATTTGAATTTTTCCTTTGTGGTAGTTCCTTCTAACTCTACATAAACAATGATGTGTCAACCAACCATTGGTTGCACGATACCCAGCAATGAGCTATAACTCCCCCATTAACTCTTTAGTTTAATATCTCTTTTCAAAAAAAATAGGTGTCAATGACGTGGATTGACCGTTGACCATTTTGATTCGTAGAGTAGCATGATAAGGTAGTTATGGTCTCTACGTTTTCCTTTGTTGACTCAACGATCATCTTTTGAGAGATGCTGCAGTGGATGGTTTTGACATTAATCCTTATCTTAATGTTGCATAGCTTAATCACTGATGTAATCCATGAGGGATTGGGCATTCTTCTTTAACAGGACCTCTTTCCAACCAGCATTCAAACTTATTTTTTTCATGATCTAAATGGTTGGGCAAATGTCCAGTTCTTCCGAGCTTCTCATTAGCTAGGGTTTCCTCTGGTAGGGCTACGATCGTCGAGTCTACTTTTACGATCGCTGAGGTTGCTCTACGATCGTGGAGTTCTCTTCAACCTCGACTCAACGAATGTTGACTGACTTGGTCCTTGAGATGAACTTTACTTAGCATTCCATCTGGGTCAAGGTAGCTCAGGTAGGGCCAACCTCTTAGAGTGAACTAAGGGTCAGGTTTGTCCCTGAGGCGCTTTCCAGATGAATTACTTTAGAAGTGGTTTTCACTGATATCTCATTTGACCTTTTCTGCTGGGGAGGACCTCTACCAACTTCAGGCAACTATATTTGGTGTGATCGTGGTGTCCTCCTATTCTTACACTACGGTCAGATGTTTGATCGTGTGCACTCCATGATTTTGGGTTGGGTGGCTGAAAGGTTATCAATAGTACGTTTTGAGACGTTCCTACTGACTATCGGTCTTTATTTGGTTCATCAACCACAAAGTTTTGGGACTCTGTAGTTGGTACACTGCTTCATATTATAACTCAGTGCTGTTGTTTCTTAACAGATCACTACTTCCCCATGTTCATACTATCTTCTTAGCGAGGGGTGACTTCTTTTTCTTTGTGTGCATTAGGAGACATCCTTGCATGCTTCTTTCTGACTTGAAATAATACCGTCAATCAAATCAGTTTTCATCGAGGTCATGGCTATCTCCAGGACTGATCATTATACGATCATTTGTCAGCACTCTGAACATAGTCTTCTTTGTGAGCATGTACTCGTTGAGTTCTGCTCCTGTAATGAGTTCCTCATGTTTAATGCTCAATGATCCTCTGTGATCAGCTTCCTTAAGGATTCTTCTCATATGTCACGCTTTGCATGATTGAGCATCTAAGACCCTCTCCATCATTGGTTGATTGGTCTGCTTCTATATAAGTGTCAGCAGCCAAGTGAGCTTCATTTAGATTAGCTCAGCAGGTCTTTAAAGATAGCATTTGTCATATAGGAATTTTATCATAATCATTTCTGAACAGTCTTAAGCCTTCTGCTGGTTGAATCTTTCTTAGACTGAAGTCTTCTGCTTCAGCATTCCTTAGTGTGGTCAGATAGACCACGTACCTGCAGGTTAGATGCATTTCTATTTTTGGTACCCACAATTAAATGGGTCTTGCAAGGTTAGTTCCAAAACCCATGTTCCTCATATATTTGGATAGTCATCACATTTATCACCAACAGTCATATTTATGCATGTAACTAGTTTAGATAATACATATAGAGATGCATGATAGTGAGTGTGTGTATGATTTGTCATTTTATAACACACTCTTTTTCTTTGATGGTTTCATCATTTACTAGGTTATGTTCACAGGATTTAAGTGTTCACAGAGTGAGAATCAAGTCTACGATTTATGTGTATCTAGTTGATTTATATAGGTGATCAGTTTCTACAAATTATCAATGTAGCAACCCCGAACCCAGGCCCCAAATCGCCGCGGATCCGGTTCACTATAATTTCTATAACTGTTTGTGGAAGATATAAACATAAATTGTTTATACATTACATTACACACTATTCCCCAAGGTCGAGTAACCTTAACTTATACACAATTCATAAAATATCTATTACACAACAACATTTATCAAATACGCTATTTACAAACTACCCGCACTTTTAACCCAAGTAGAACTTGACTTTAACCTTTTCCTGTATCCGAACGCATTCGCTTTATCTGCAATGTTTATCATGATATAGCAAGGGTGAGCACGAAAGTTGCCCAGCAAGTTTAAATACAACAATATAACAATATATCATGATTGAAGAGTATGAATAATAAGCTGACTATAATTCATCAAAATAGTTGAGAATTATCACGAACAAACTTTTGACTGAACAAGTTTTAAACATGAACAAACATTTCTGAACCAACTGGTAATGAAGGTGATCAGCCTTTCATACCTGACTTATACATGCAAGATGTACAGAATACAATTTTCATGGCAATCAACAACGATTAACCATCAGCTTGAATAAAACACTCTTATTAGAGTTAAGTATAAGAAAACTTGCCTGAACCGTTGATTACCGCAATGCAATATAATAACGCTTTACCCGAAGACCTAATATTAATAATATAGATCTCCAATATTAGAATAATATCATCACAGTATAATACTGTTATATTTATACACACAGAATAACCTAAACACATTAGCACATAAGTCTATCAGTCTATAACACACATAAGACATAGCATCAAGTCAAACTATTTCAGCCTGACTTGAAACCGACATAATTTTATCATCCCGACAGTCTAGTCGGTCAATACTCGAGTTTAAGTTCAATTAAACTCTGTCTAACCACTTAACCATTATCACTAAAAATTTCTAATCAGACAAAACATTTTTCCTAGGCTCGTAATAATTTTTGGATAATTATTACTATTTATCAACATTTTTCAATCCTTAAAACGTATTTAATTGAATTAAATATCACAATTCTTTTATCATTAATATTTATTTATTATCAAATATTAATGAAATACATGTCATAACATTATAATATAATTATAATATTTCAAAATATTTTTAATTCCTTAAAATCATAATTATATGATTTTTAAACACTTAAATCTATTATCCGATAATTAATATTAATATTAAAATATTAATATTTTCTTGACTAATTATCAAAAGTTATATTTTATAACTTAAAATATTTTTATAACACTTAAATCATTTTTATATGATTTATAAAGCATTAATTCCATTTTTCCTTAATTTATTTAATATATTTATTAAATAAACTAATTATCATTAATATTGATTAATTAATGAATTTCATCACAAAATATTAAAAGTCATCAAAAATAACTTAAAATATTTTCTTATACCACAAAATAATTTTTCATGAATTAAAACTATTTTTAAATCATTTATTTAATATCATAATTAAATAAATAAATACCATTTATATTCTAAAAATATTAAATATTTTCGAAATATACTCAAAATAGTTAAAAACTATTTTTCAGACTTTAAAATAATTTTTTATAATTTATTTTGTATTTTTAATAATTAAAAACCATTTTTTTCTAATTTTTAATTCATTTCCGGAAATTAATAAATAAACTATCGCTAAAGGTCTTTAGCGACACTTGTCTGTCGTCATTGGTGTTCTTGAGTGTTCTTGACAGTGTTCGGGTGGCTTGGTTTGACCGTAATTTAATCTGTGTTCTTGTTACTTTCTGGGTTGGTTAAAACTTTCAGATTGTAGTACTCATGTAGTACTACAACTACAAACTCATTTCATGATCAAACAATAAAATAGCAGTAAGATCTGGGCTCCCGAAAAGTCTGACAGACGTGTTCTTCATTTTCTGGGTTACCCAGAAAATGAAGAACAGTCAAGGTACCTCCTTTGATTCTCTGTAACTTTGATTCTAGAGCATGTTTGTATGATCTAAAAGTTCCAACATGTAGCACACATGACAGGGTACAATTATATTACCTTATATCAACCTAAAAACATCACAAACAAAAGATCTAGCTCGGTCAAAGTGGTACTCAAGAATTGGATCTTGAACTTTCTGGGTTTTTCTAGAAAGTTCATATGGCTGATCGGTCAACACTTTTTGACCAACAATATAATCTATTCTGATCATGATCTGGTGGGTATGAGGACTTAGATCTGTAGATCACATGGCATGCTACAAATACAAACCAACAAATGGACCAAAACATCAAACAACCGTAAGATTCAGGGCCCTAAAAACCTTGTCAGAAATCTGGGTAAATTCTGGGTTTTTCCAGAAACAGATTTTGTGCTCGGTCAATGTACTTTTACCGATCATATCTTTCAATCTACACGTGATCTGGGCTTGATTCAAGTTCCAGATCACAGCCCATACAACATTCTACAAGTTTAAAACTTAAAACACAACAAACAATTAACACACATAGATCTAGAAACCCTGACATGTGATTGTCAGACAACATTTTCCAACTTTTTCCAGATTTTTATAAACATTAGATCCGAGCATCTAGGTGTTATGGATCCATGATCCAACAACCCAGATCTCTAATTGACACCTTATAACACACATTTAAACAACAATCAACAACATTAAACATCAGAATCATAGATTTTAAAAATTTAGGGTTTATACTTTTATGCATCAATTCATGATTCTATGTTTCTGATTTGATGTGAGTAAACGTAGGGCTGTATTTTGGGACTGATCTAACACTACATTTCGAAGCTTTTAGAGAGAGAGAATTAAGAATGAGTAAATGAGTAAATTTTGTACACTTTCTCTCTCTTAGATCTATATATATTATGTGATACATTGCATGATCTGATCTTGCTGCTGATTTTGATGGATTGCTGGATTGCTGGACACATGGCTAGGGCTAGGGCTAGGGTTGTTCACCAACCCAAGATCATGGAAAGATTTGCAAGCTAACCATTTAAAAATGTGACATAAGGGCATTCTTGTCTTTTCCATTTATTTCTAGGATTTTCATGAGTTACGCACCCTTAGGGTTAGGGTTTGGATCATTGAGAGTTTAGGGTTTGACCCTTAAATATTTAGCAACTTGGATTTCTAAGATTTTCTAATTAGAATTTAAAATAGAAAATCATGATTTAAAAAAATATAATTAGGGATTCTAATTATATTATAATTTCCTACTTACATTAGGACTTTAACAAATTAGGATTAATATTTCCTAATTAACGTTGCTAATTTAGCAATTAGGGTCAAAATGGTCATTAGGGTTTATAACCCACAAATTAGGGTTTTCTAATAGAAAATAATTTTCTAATTTTAGAAATTAAATATTCGTAATTAGATTAGGGTTTTCTAATTACTCATAAATTAAAAATAATTAGGATTAGGGTTTCCTAATTAGCATTGCTAATTTTAGCAATTAAATCCACAATTGAGCATTAGGATTTCTGACGGAACAATTAGGGTTCCAAAAATTGGAAATTAGGGTTTGTTAATTAATTAACCATTACCCTAATTAATACTTAATTAATAGCACTAAAGCATTAAAATTCTCCGTTATATTCCCAGATTAGGGTTTCATTTTATCAGTATATGAAATTAGGGTTTTTCAGATCTGGTATTAGGGTTTTCAAATAATCAAATCGGGTTCCCAATAATTCATTAGGTTTTTCCCTAATTAATTTTAATATTAATGACGTTTAACCTTAAACATATCATTGCATTCCCAATCTAGGGTTTTCAATATCCAAATTAGGGTTTCGGACTTCCGGAACTGAAACTAGGGTTTCCAGAACCGATTTTTAGGGTTTCTTGTCAGACGTTAGGGTTTTCTATTCGAACGCTGTCGTTCTTAATATATACTTAGGGTTTATCACAGATGTAATTTATCTGATCAACCCATGACCCTTAACCACATTCTGAACACATCATTAACCATAAACACAGAACATAATCACATAAATCCTTAATCCTAAATAATTCACCTATATCCTTCACCGAATTTTGAAATCCTCAAAATTCAATCCCAATAACATTAAACGCATACACTTATTTTCTGTCTAGGTCTATTATTTGACCTTAAATCAATCATTTAAGATTTTAATAAATTGCCCAAATTCTCGGGTTGTCACAATCAAAATACTCTTGTAGAACTGATCATACTCTGTGTGTTATCAAACACTTAGAACATAGGTTTATACATACATACTAACCCATCAGGAAAGATTACTTCATATAAACTTGATTTAACCTGTGATGATCTTATGACCTATTTCAGATTTCTTTCAGGATGTCGTCTTCATCCTAAAATATGGATAGAGAGAAAGTCTGTAAGCATTAGAGTATCCACCTTTAGTGTGCTTTCTCTCTTCACCTTTTTGAGTAGATTATGATTTCTTGAAATAGTATTGTTATAGTTCATAAGGAGGTGCAACATGATGTATACAATTATCTTAGTGAGGAATCCTACCTTTCTGTTGTCAGTTCCTTAACAGTCATTTAACTTAGACATACTGAGGTTAGGCATAGATGTGCATAGTTTCTCATTTGCTCCTGACAGCTTGTTGCTCACGTTGACCTTTAATCAATCATCCGTGATCTTGAAGATACAAGCTAAGAAAATCTCAGCATCTTTATTTCTTTGACATCCTTGAGTTTACCAGGTTTACATCCAGCTGCTAGTTGTCCAGACAAATGTTTGAGAAGTTCTTCTTTCTTCTCTGGAAAAGCATTTCTTTGCATATATGGCCTTTTTATCTTTTCCGTCTGGTGGATGTTTGACTGGATATCTCTTGAGCTTTCGAGCTTGGTCTTTAGACTACAAGATTTACCGTGAGCAATGATTGGTCTTGTTGATATGACAATCAAGAACATGGACCAATCTGAGCAGTTTCAGGTGTATATACACATTTACCTGTATACAATATTTCCAATGTGTGAGCTCATCTACATATAACAAGTGACTTACTACTAAACTAAATTTAGAACAATGTTTGTGACTAGGATCAGACTCAAAGTGATTAGCTTTTGAATATAGCATGAGAACCTACTCTGATACCAATTGTTAGTTCCCAGTAGGCAAAATATAGATCTAGAAGGGGGGTTGAATAGATCCTTTTTAATTTCAAATAATTTTCTGGTTTATTTTGTATTGCTCATGAATTAGCATATGACAAACATAAGAATCTTTTCAAGCACAACAGAATAAGTTAAAGATCCCCTTCATTGATATATTCATAATCAGACATACATTGTTCGTAGAGTTAATTCAGTAGTAAGCAGTTAAAACATATATAGCAGTTATAGCGGTTAATGTACATAATGTAAATGACATAAGGTAAAAGACACAAGGGGTTTTAAGTGGTTCAGAGACTCAAGCTCCTAATCCACTCTTCTGCTTTTAACTAGCAGGTTTTCCACTAAGGAAGGGCAGTACCCTGAATCACTAAGATTCATTCAAGGCCAGCAGCCTTGGGACTTCAGTTCACTAAGAACTCTTCAAGGCCAGCAGCCTTGGAACTTCTCTAGATCCCTAGGAAATCTTCAAGCCAAACAGGCTTAGAACTTCATTTAATCCGTCCGGACAAGAACCCCTCAGGCCCTGGCTTCTTGTTGTTGATTTATTTGTTTGTTGGAGTTAGTGATGAGCTGCTAAGATGTCTTTATGCTCTCAACATCTTCTGTACTTAGCAGCTTGGCGTGATCATCCTTGAAGTGCAGTTGAGTGTTGCATAATGCTTAACTTCTTCAGTTACTCAACCTCTTCTGATGATCCCTTGATGAACTGCCTTGAAGATCATTCATCTTGATACTTGATGGCTGCACATGATGGGTTTCTAAGATGAATGTAGGATCTTCTCTCTGGTACTTAAAGTCTTCCCATGATGGGCATCAAGATGACATTGAAGCTCTTCTTTCTCTCAGCAGTTTAGAACACTCTTCTTGTAGTAGAACTCTCACTTATACTTCTTTCTTTTTCTGTCTCTAAGTGTTCTTGGTGGATCGTAGAGTGAGCCTTCAGACCTTCATTGGTCACTCACTATTTACGTTGGTTAGATCAGTCCACCAGTTCTCCAAACTCAGTAACTCTAACGGCCTTTGATCTTCAAAGCTCTAGCAGATTTATACTCCTTTCCAATCTTTTAGTTGGAATGTAGCAGTTGAAAGCTCTTTTAAATGCTTCATAGATCTCGAGTTGCTTGGTGTAGACTACAGATATGACATGACAACGTTTTCTGACTTTCTAACACTGCAGTCTACTATTTCACCTACTCCATCAGAGATGTTACTTTTATGCCTCGGGCAGGTCGAAGAATTTATTTCACCCTTCTGATTTCTTGATCAGAGGTTGTCTTTTTGCATCTAGCTCTCAATAAGCTCTTGTACAAATATCAACCTTCAGATTGAACCATTGCACATGCTTCAATCTTCAGCTGTTTGAACTCCACGATTCTGATGTATGTCTTCTTGGACCTAATCGTAGTGTCTTGTTGACTGGTAGAGACAACACTACGATCTTGAAGAGTGTTGATTGGATCATCAATGTAGAACACCTCTTCCTTCTCTTGTGCAATGCTTCAACACTTCTGTTTGCCTCAACAGCTCTCAGATGTTGATGGCTTAACTTCTTTGTTCTGACCCCTTCTGAATAACAAGACAGCTCTCAGGTGTGTCCAGCTCTCTTTCTCCTTGTGATCTCCCGTTCACTTATCATCAATGGACTAACCTAATGCTTAATCAATTTAGCCTTGTTCTACAGAAGTTGTCCAGTATCTCTATATGCACTCCATCAATTTTTTCTTTGTTTGGCAAACACTACGATCCTGGTTGCTTCCAATATCATCGTCTTCTGTCTAATTGACAGCTACTGCACTTGTTGACTTTCCTTAGTCAGTTACTGAAGTCTTCTTCTGATCTCTTTGTGGAAGACTTCATCTTGAATAGCTTAACAACTCAATCTGGATGTTGATTGGGTTGGTACTTAGATCTTCTATTAGTTTGCATGCCATTCATTGAGTGCTCTCTGGTTTCCTTCAGACGGGATGTATCTTTGCAGTTCCAACTAGAGGTTTCATTCCTTTGGATATTCTGGGAGTGCTTATTTATTGAGAATCGTATTTGCTCTACGATTCTGCCTTGGCATTGTGAGCACATCTGTAGAAGTCTCAGTTCTACACTCTACGATTCAGCTTCAGTTGTGCAGACACTACGACTTCGAGATCAGATCTTGACACTCTACGATTTATGTTGTTGTGCTTGTTGTCTTTATCTGATCTTGCTCGACTATGATCTCTGCCTCTGATATGATCAGTAGACTCTACGACTCTAAGTGTAGTCTACGATTCTTGACTTGGGCTTTGGCAGATCTTCGGACTGCTTGTAGACAGGTTGTCTCCACGATTCTGAACTTGACTTCCTCAGCAGACTACGACCCTGAGGAAGTTCTCTTTGACACACTACGATCCTTTCCTCGTCTCTCCTGGCAGTCTACGAACTCCGAGATCTCCTATCTTGCAGACTACGATTCTGCCTCGATAGCTCTCGAGTTTCCCTTGACTCTCCTGGCTGACTATGATTTTTGGTACAGTGCTCGATGATCAGACAAGCCTATCTATTACATCATTAGATTAACCTAACATGCTTGATCTTTCTATATTTATAGTCCTTGTACATCTTTTCTTTTCAAGGACTTTACAAAGCTGTTTTGTTTATGTAGGATCAACCTAACACATTTGATCAATTCATTCTAAGTCCTTTTACATATGTTTTTATTGTCTATCAAAGGACTTTACAGCTTTTCTTAATGCAAGCATACTTGCATATTCATTCATGTATATATCATAATCAAATCATATGTAAATAGGAATATCATTCACATGCTTATTCCTAACAAAAGGGAAAGAAAAACTAGCAGAATAGGTTTGTGTTATCTTATGTAATAGCTAGACTTAAATAAGTTGATGATATTTATTATCTATCATATAATGAAATGTTTTAAAGGTCGCGTACCTGGGATTTAGACAACTCTGATATGTAAATTAAGTTTGATATTTATGACATTATTATTATTATTTCGCTCAAAGAAATGGTATCGTGAAGCACTGAGTTCGGGTTTCAAGTACCAGAATTCGGGGGCATCACAGCAGCTGCGATGTCCCAGCAGTACAAACTGGCACAGTTGCGCTAGTGATCAGTTGGAGTTGATTACTTTCTGTTAGGTTTGTAAGATTCATGAACGCAATCAAATTGCACAAAATAAGCGAAAGTATGGAAAATCAGAGTTTTAAAATTTTAAAAACCATATACCCGGATCATCCTTTTTGCACAATTATTAATTAAATGAAAAAATAAAAAACAATAATTATACCCATGAAGATTCGAGCTTCCTCAGGTACTTGTTCGCCTCCAAATCCTTTTCGTGTTCAACTTGAATCCAACGGGTTTGGTTCCTTCCTTTGATCAACGTTAGCCACCCAAGTGTTTGACCTCTAGGGGTGATCCTCTAAGGAATAAGAAATATTTAAGAAGAAGGGTGTTTGGCAAAATCCTAATTTTTCTATATCTCATAGAAAAGGGTATACTCTCCCAACTATTGGAATCACGTATTCACGTGTATAGTGAAAGTATCAACTCCTTCACCCATAATAAGACTCTTCTTATTTATAGATGTAGGCAACCCTCCTTAATAATTAAGAAATTGGGTTTTATTTTAATTAATTAGGCTCCTAATCTTATTAGGAATAATTAATTAAACTCTTTTGATTAATTAGTCTCCTAATACTATTAGAAATATATGAGAGTACTTTTATTAATTAATTCTCAAACTCCTTTAGGAATTAAATAGTAATAATAGTAATAAAATAATAAGACTCCTCTTATTAATTTATATTTAATATTTCTAAAATATTAAATAATAAATATTAAGCTATTTAATTTATTCTATCACCATAGATTAAATTAAATATACTTAACTTATTATTATGATTATGCCATTAACTTCTTAAATAATTATTCTTTCTTTTATGGTGTGACCCTTTAGGTTCTCCATATTAAATCAGTTGTGAATAAATCAATTAGAACAATTCTAATCTTATTTAAATAAATAAATTAAACTATTAATTTATTTAAATAAATAATATTTATTCTATAATAGGGATAAGCCTCCCTAGCGATTAACGACTTTCCAGATAATATAGATTTCAACATTAATCATAAAAGAACCTTTGAGTAAATAGTTACCGTACAATTCATCCTTCCACCATACAATATCCCAATTAAATATAAGACATGGAATTACTGTCAAGTCTTATTTTATTTAATTATATGTATTTCAACTCTTAAATGCACAACTCCAAATAATGCAAATTAGAAATTCCTTTCTAATTTCATTCTGCCTTGGCCAAAGACTACTGGGTTGTCATTTATCGAATCACATAGGACATTTCTCTTCTTTTAGTAGAAGTGGTAGATTGTTTATTGATCATACATTATTTCTATGTACAACTTATTATACCCAAGCATACCCTTTTGATATACCCTAAAAGTCTTAAGGAATAAGTCAAAGTATAACTCATCATACACAAGATACTATGATGATCTCAAGTCCAAGGATCACTTGTACTACTATCACTATAGGAATTTCTATTGACAGACAAGTAAAACTTCATTAGGTATTCCTTAGCGAGCCACGTTCAGTGAACTTATTCTCTAATAAGCACTTACATACTTGCTTTAGTGTCTCCACACAAATGATCATGAGATCAATCATTCGCATCCAATGAGCAAGCAACGTATGTACCAATTTATCCAGATTCACTAATCCCCAATTTAGTAATCCAATGATTGGGAACAATTTTAGTTTTAAGCTTTCTAAGAATTTAGATCTCATTAGAATGATCATCATCATTATTCTAAAAGTATTGCTTAAAACTATGGGTTTATCACATATTATAAAACAGCATCATGTAGATAATTAAAAGTTTTTAATAAATTAATACTTTTTACTAATAAATGAATAAGATTGTTAAAAAGTATATGCTTTATCATCAAACATGATTGGTTTGTGTGCATACTACTTTCACTTTCTACTGTAGCACTGAATTGGGACATTAATGCATTAGGTGTGACATTAATAAAACCATATGATAGGATTATATTGAAATGAAATGAGGTACCTAGTAGCACAATGATATCATATGAAGTTGTAATGCATGAATAATTAATTATCTGGGTATTCTAGAATCTGAGAAAGGAATTCAATATTTTAAATAAACATTAATATTAAATAAGGTTATAATGTGGTTATGTGAGTATTAGAGATAATTATGGAACTACCCGGACAATAATGTCTAACTGTGATATTTTAGTGTGTGTAGTTAATGTACATAGATTATATGTTGCGAGTATAAAATATCTTTAAATTCCTAATATGGTAACAATTGTACCTTAATATTATATTATGGGAATTAAAAGAACCAAACCAAGCTTTACATGATCAAATGCTGAGATTTTCTCTCTTGCCCCAAATTGAGTGTCACAAAGTACATGAATAGTGGATGGAAGCTAGAACACGTATTTTTCCAAAAGGCTAAATCATAGGTGATCATTTGCTAGATAAGTGGTTGGTATGAAGTTGTTAAACAAATCTTCATTAACCTATGTATCCTTCCATTACACCATGGACTCCAAGATTGTGTAATGTCAATGTCTAGTCCATGCTTTTTCAATAAATACAAGCTTAAGTTCAGATTTTGTGTTGCTAAGAGTTGTCTAAGTGGAGAGTTCTAAGTTGCTGAGCATTGTAGAAGCCTATTCAGTGTGTGAGGAGTCCAAGTTAAGCTCAAGAAGGTATAATTTCTAATTATATTCTTGAGATGGGTCTTGTTTGATTCTTAGAATTTCTCGAATTTCTATGTTAGCCAAGATGAATTAGCATACTATAATGTGTTTAAGAAGTTTACTAGCATGTATGAACACTTTAGTAATGGTTTGGAACACGTTTGAATCATGAGAAATAGAGTTGGGTAACACTCTGCAAAACAGTGTCTGTTTACTACTTTTGACTTCGACGTGGCGCAGCTGCGCCCTGTTTATACTAGGGTGCAGCGCAGCTGCGCCGTACCTCAGAACCAGTTGCTGGTTTTATCTATGCTAGGAGTGGAGAACTTAATATCATGACATATATACATACTTAAAAAGGGGTATAGCATGAGGTATAAGGTTTTCCTATGTGGTTTGAGGTGATTAACTTTATTTAATGAGCGAATTGTACTAAAGACTTAAAGTGTTAAAAATAAATTTTGAAGTAAGTTCATGTTTTATAGATTCTGAACTTGGTAGCCATATGCATGACTGATCTAGAACCTAAATAAGCATGATGTATGATTCTTAGTATTATATTCATGACCAAACTTGTTAAGCCTTGTGTTAAAGAAGTTTTCAAGAAAAAGCTTAGTATAGTAAGCTAACATGCGTGACTACTATATGAGTTACATTCTGAATTTGCAAGCATGTTGGTATGATTTAGAAAGGCTTGAATAACCCGTTAACTTGTGTGTATATGATTCATAAGGACGCATGAACATGTTGGACCTACTAGTAAGCTTTACAAATAAAAATATGAATTTTGAACATGAATATTAGCATGCTACCTTGAGGATTAGAATCTGAAATTTGTAATCATGTTTGATGATACTCTTAGACTCACTCATATAGCATAAACATATATATACCATGCCTGTGTATCATATTTCAAGTGAAGCATGAACGAAGCATATTTGCAACCAAAGCGGTGCTAATTTCACATTGTGTTATGAATACTCACAAGCATGCCTAATATGAGTTTATAACTACCTTGTATGTTTAGAGAGCAAGCATGATAGACTTTGTGGTTTCATGACCTTGAATGGCCTTAACTTGTTAAAATGTTTAATTTAGAATTATATTATAAAAAGGGGAACCTAGATTGACTTGAGAAGCATGGAAAGACCTTTAACATGACAAAATATATTATGTATGATTGTTGTGTTCAAGCCAGACAGGAACCGCAAAGCAGCAGCTGAGTCTTGGCTTAGGTAGTGGACTGCGCAGCTGCACCGGTCCTAGGCTTAGCCATGGCGCAGTTATGCCAGTCTAGAATCTGAGATTCTACATTATGATTTTTGGACAGTTAACTTGAATGATGCCTATATTGCTAAAAGTAGTTTAAAACCTACTGATACATGTATATAAGTGATTCTTAGATAATATGATGGTGTTTGCCTTGTAATAGGAAAGTTCATGGGTAAAAAGGTCTTAACCTTGAGCATTCCTAAATTGCTTATGAAGTAACTAGATATTTGATTTCATAATAAACCTATGAGCTGATTTTGTACCATATGTTCATACTTGAATCTTGTCAAACTTGAATAAAGAATGTGTTAGCTAATGAGCATCTTGTACATATAATACGCTATAAATAGGATTCGAAAGTGTTAATTTCTTAAACGTGGATAAACTACGCTTAAGGAAAGTATCTGAACTATCCTTTACATTGTGCAAGTATCCTAAACCCTTGCTTTACTTTGTTCGGCGGATATCGTAAGCTTATCTCTTTGAATGCAAGTTATCCTACTTATTCGTTCAATTGAGCTAGTATGTTTAAAACTCTTGTGAAAACTATTATTCATGTTAAACTTGGTATTATTCTGAAATATTGTGAAAGGGTCTATGTCATTGATTCGACTAGACTATATGCATGTTTATAAAACTGTCCAAACCAATTAATTGGTACGGGAATCTTGAAAACTGAGTTGAACAACCCTTATGGTAAGGGGAGTGTATGTTGTTGTAAACCCCAACACATGAGTAGATTATTATTGTGGTTTTATGCATAACTTAGAGTATTATAGACTGATCATCTATAGTATTTGATTCTTTTGGGTTATCAGTTTAATATTGATGATTCTAGTAGAAGTTCAATAGTCCTTAGTGACTGCTCAGTATAAATTGTTTATCCAGTTGGATACATTGATAGTCCTTAAATTCATATATATCTGTTGATTTATATTGAATTATTGTACTTATTCTAAGGATTTGATCCAAGAATTGTTGATATTCATTATTCATGATATTATTCTGAAACTCTGAACTATCTTAGAGATGAGACTTCGATATTTCAAACTCGTGTTATAAAACTCTTTACCCTTGTTGTATATTACTTGCTGGGCAATTTGTGCTCATTCTTGCTTATTTAAAACCTTTCAGTTAAGGTGGAACAGGGAAGTGTCTCTGGAAAAGGCAAGGGCAAAGGCAAGGCTACCAACTAGCTTGTTCCTTTATGTTTTAATACTATTATGTTGTATTATGACTATTTTAAGACTATGTTTAAGCTTAAGTATGATTATGTAATAAGTCTTTATTCGATATTATTGTTAGGTTTTGTGAAAATCAAAGTAGCAATCAAATTTTAAAAATAACGGAAGCATGATAAAATTAGATTTTAAAATTTTTCACAAGACATTTACCCGGATCATCCTTTATGCATATTATTAATTAAAACGAAGAACAAGAAATTATGAAATCATACCCTTGTAGATACGAGCTTCCATAGGTACGAGTTCAACTCCTACTTCTCCGCGATCTCCTTAAATCTCCGGGTAGATTCCTTCCTTTGATCAATGTTAGCCACCCAAGTGTGTGGCCTCTAGAAGTGATCCACCAAAGAAGAAGAATTTTCAAGAAGAATGGTGTATTGGCTCAAACCCTAGTTTTTCCTATCTCTATAGAAAAAAGGGGCGTACTCTCCAACTATTAGAATTATGTATATCTGATATCTGATATAAGACTCCTCTTATATAGATATCAAGTAACCCTATTTTAATTAAAATAAGATATTATTCATTTAATTAAACTCTTTTAATTAAATGGGCTCCCTAATCCTATTAGGGATAATTAATTAAACTACTTTAACTAATTTTCCCTCCTAATCCTATTAGGAATAAATGAGAGTACTTATATTAAATTAATTTCTAAACTCTTTTAGAAATTAAAATAATAATAATTGTAATAATATTAATAAGACTCCTCTTATTAATTTATATTTAATATTTCTAAAATATTAAATAATAAATATTAAGCTATTTAATTTATTCTATCACCATAGATTAAATTAAATATACTTAACATATTATTACGATTATGCCATTAACTTCTTAAATAATTATTCTTCCTTTTATGGTGTGACCCTTTAGGTTCTCCATATTAAACCGGTTGTGAATAAATCAATTAGAACAATTCTAATCTTATTTAAATAAATAAATTAAACGATTAATTTATTTAAATAAATAATATTTATTCTACAATAGGGATAAGCCTCCCTAGCGATCAACGACTTTCCAGATAATATAGATTTCAACATTAATCGTAAAAGAACCTTTGAGTTAATAGTTACCGTACAATTCAATCCTTCTACCATGCAATGTCCTAATTAAATATAAGACACGGAATTACTATCAAGTCTTATTTTATTTAATTATATGTATATCGATTCCTAAATGCACAACTCCTAATGAATGTAAATTAGAAACTACTTTCTAATTTCATTCCACCTTGGCCAAGGATTCCTAAATTGTCATTTATCGAATCACATAGGACATTTCTCTTCTTTTACTAGAAGTGGTAGATTCTTTATTGATCATTCACTACCTTCATATATAACTTATTACACCCAAGCATGCCCTTTGATATACTCTAAGAGTCTTAAGGAATAAGTCAAAGTGTAATTCATTATATATAAGATACTATGATGATCTCAAGTCTAAGGATCATTTGTACTACTATCACTACAGGAATTCCTATTGACAGGCAAGTAAAACTCCATTATGTATTCCTTAGCGAGTCACGTTCAGTGAACTTATTCTCTAATAAACACCTACATACTTTCTTTAGTGTCTCCACACAAATGATCATGAGATCAATCATCCTCATCCAATGAGTAAGCAACGCATGTACCAATCTATCCGGATTCACTAATCCCCTTTTTAGTAATCCATTGATTGGGAACATTTTAGTTTTAAGCTATCTAAGAATTTAGATCTCATTAGCATGATCTCATCATGATTCTAAAAGTATTGCTTAAAACTATAGGTTTATCACATATTATTAAAACAGCACCATGTAGATAATAAATGCTTTTAATAAATAATTTTTTTATTAATAAATAAATAAGATTGATTACAAAGTATATGCTTTATCATCATACATGATTGACTTGTATTCATACTACTTTCAATCTCCCACTCGCACTAAAGCCAATCGTCGTGGTATCTCATACACATCTTCTTTAAGTGACGATCAAACTGCTGTTGTGTTAACGCTTTAGTAAGTGGATCTGCAATATTGTCTTGAGAGTTCACACTCTCCAGGGTGACGTCTCCTCTTTGAATGATCTCTCTGATCAAATGAAACCGTCGCAACACATGTTTGGATTTCTGATGAGACCTGGGTTCCTTAGCCTGCGCAACAGCTCCAGTGTTGTCACAGAATAAAGGTATTGGTCCTGTAATGCTAGGAACCACACCAAGTTCGGTAATGAACTTCTTCATCCAAACAGCTTCCCTTGCAGCTTCACTTGTAGCTATGTACTCTGCCTCTGTCACTGAATCAGCAACTGTATGCTGTTTGGGACTTTTCCAACTCACTGCGCCACCATTCAAGGTAAACACATACCCCAAAACGGATTTACTGTCATCTTGGTCCGTTTGAAAACTTGAGTCTGTGAAGCCCTCTAGTTTCAATTCAGACCCACCGTAGACAAGAAATACATCCTTAGTTCTTCTTAAGTACTTTAGGATATTTTTTACTGCCTTTCAGTGCTCTTCTCCTAGATTCGGCTGATATCTGCTTGTTACACTAAATGCATGAGCGACATCTGGTCTAGTACATATCATACCGTACATGATAGATCCTATTGCTGAAGCATAAGGAATCTTACTCATACGGTCTTTCTCCTCAGGTGTCTTTGGGGCTTGTTTCTTGGAGAGATGTATTCCATGGCTCATCGGCATGAGACCTCTTTTGGAATCTTCCATGCTAAACCATTTTAGCATCGAGTCAATGTAAGTTCCTTGGGATAAGCCAAGCATCCTTTTAGATCTACCTCTATATATCTTTATCCCCAAAATATAGGATGCTTCTCCCAAGTCCTTCATGGAGAAGTGTTTAGATAACCAGATTTTAATTGATTGTAGCATAGGAATATCATTCCCTATCAGTAATATATCATCAACATATAATACGAGGAATGAAATAGCACTCCCACTAACCTTCTTGTATACACATGGTTCATCCTCATTTTTGATAAAATCAAACTCTTTGATTGTCTCATCAAAACGGATGTTCCACCTACGAGAAGCTTGCTTCAATTCATAAATAGATCGTTGTAGCTTACAGACTTGATTTGTTCCAACCTTTGAAACAAATCCCTCTGGATGTGTCATATACACATCCTCCTCAAGTCTCTCATTGAGGAAGGCCGTTTTCACGTCCATCTGCCAGATTTCGTAGTCATGGTAAGCTGCAATCGCAAGCAAAATCCGAATAGACTTGAGCATTGCTACTAGTGAGAAGGTTTTGTCATAGTCAACTCCTTGTCTTTGTTTGAAACCTTTTGCGACCAGTCGGGCCTTATAGGTCTCTACCTTGTCGTCTGCTCCAGTCTTTCTTTTAAAGACCCATTTACACCCAATAGGCTTAATGCCTTCAGGTGGTGAAACCAAAGTCCATACTTGGTTTTCATACATGGAGTCCATCTCGAATTTCATGGCATCTTGCCACTTCTCTGAGTCTTTACTACTCATAGCCTGTTCGTAATTCAATAGATCATCATCATCTATGATGCGTACCTCATCTTCATCTTCTATGACAAGTCCGTACCTATCAGGTATCTTTGGTACTCTTCCAGATTTACGAATAGGGTATGGTACAGAAGGAATCTCTACTTGGTTAGGTACCTCACTATGATCTGTAGCATTTTGTGGTTCTTGAACCTCTTCAAGATATATCTTACTCGCACTGACCCCTTCAAGGATAAACTCCTTTTCCAAGAAGGCAGCATGTTTCACAACAAACACCTTTTGATCAGTTGGATGATAGAAATAATACCCCGATGTTTCTTTAGGGTATCCCACAAATCTACATTTGTCAGATTTAGTCTGTAGCTTATCGTTTTCAAACTTTTTGACATAAGCTGGACAACCCCAAGTCTTAACTGCTTAAGATTTGGTTTCCTCCCTGTCCATAACTCATATGGGGTCTTGGGGACAGATTTTGTAGGTACCTTGTTAAGTAGGTATGCAGCCGATTCTAGGGCATATTCCCAGAAGGAAACTGGAAGGTCGGTAAAGCTCACCATGGATCGAACCATGTCTAACAATGTTCGATTTCTCCTTTCAGATACACCATTCATCTGTGGCGTCCCTGGTGGAGTCCATTGTGAGATTATACCATTTTCTTTGAGACAATTGAGAAACTCGCCACTTAAGTATTCTCCTCCTCGATCAGATCGAAGAATCTTAATACTCTTACCAGTTTGCTTCTCTACTTCACTTCTGAACTCTTTGAACTTTTCAAATGATTCAGATTTGTATTTCATTAAATACACATATCCAAATCTTGAGTGATCGTCAGTGAATGTAATAAAATAAGAATACCCTCCTCGTGCAGTCGTTGTCATAGGTCCACATACATCTGTGTGTATCAACGCTAACAACTCTGTAACTCTTTCTCCTTTTCCACTAAAAGGAGATTTAGTTATTTTTCCCATGAGACAAGATTCACAAGTTGGATATGATTCATAATCTGATAGCTCTAGGAGCCCATCTTTGTGCAACTTGGATAATCTTGTTTCATTAATATGACCGAGTCTATAGTGCCACATGAAGGTATAATTAACATCATCTCTTTTCTTTTTCTTAGTTTGTTCAATTTGAAGTATATTTTCATGCAAGTCAAGTATATAAAGTCCATTTCGCAAATTATCAACACCATATAAAATATTATCATTATAAATAGAACAACTGTTGTTCTTTATTATAATATTAAAATCATCCATATCCAATACAGAGATAGAAATAATGTTTCTACTGATATTTGGAACAAAATAACAATTATTTAAATTAATGAACTTGCCCGTAGGCAGTGCTAAACAATAAGTCCCTGCAGCTAATGCAGCAATCTTTACTCCATTTCCCACTCGTAGGACGACCTCATCCTTGCTCAGCTTTCTGCTTCTGATTAGTCCCTGCATATTATTACATATGTGAGAACCACAGCCGGTATCCAATACCCAAGTAGAAGATTGACTTTCAGAAAAATTAACTTCAATCATAAACAAACCTTGATTAGGATTCGAAGCTTCTCCAAGCTTCTTCTGCTTTTGTTCCGTAAGATAATCCTTGCAGTTCCTCTTCCAGTGACCCGGCTTGTTGCAATGGAAGCAAATTCTTTTGCTAGCTAGATCAGGTTTCTTTTGATCCTTCACTTTCGCCTTTCCCTTAGCCTTCTTGGATTTCTTCTTTTCAAAATATACCTTGGGCCTATTCCTTTTCTTGGAAGAATCATCCACCAGTAAGACATGGTTCTTCTTGGATGGGAAGTGACCTTCAGCAGTTTTCAACATATTAAGTAACTCAGGCAAGCTGACGTCCAACTTATTCATGTGAAAATTCACAACAAATTGTGAGAAGTTATCAGGGAGTGAATACAAGATCAAATCTTGACTCAACTCCCCATCCATGACGAACCCAAGCTATCCAAGACGTTCAATCAGATTGATCATCTTTAAGACATGAGTCTCAACGATAGTGCCCTTGGTCATCCGAGATCGGAAGAGCTCCTTAGATATTTCATATCTAGCAGTCCTACTTTGCTCACCATACAACTCTCGAAGGTGCAGTAGCATAGTAGGAGCATCCATGTTTTCACGCTGACGCTGAAGCTCGTTACTCATGGATGCGAGCATGATGCATTGAGCCATAGATGCATCATCTTGCCACTGTTTAAAAGTAGCAATCTCTTTCTCAGAGGTTGTCTCTGCAACTTTTGCAGGTACGAGCGAATTTAGGACATAAGAAATCTTTTCAGCAGTGAGAACAATTCTCAGATTCCTTAACCAATCCGTGTAGTTCGGTCCGGTCAGTTTGTTAGCATCAAGTATGCTACGCAGTGAAATTAGTGAATGTGACATTTTCAAAATCATGCATGTAAAAAGATAATATTTTAGCAAACATTCATTTAATTAATTACCGAAATAAATTAGGTCTTATTTTATATTGGTATCTCCCACTATTTTCTTCAAACTATATTACCCTCATTTATATAGTTCGGCAAAATTTAATTAAAGTTTTTGCTAGTGATAATAAGGATCCGATTTCAAATATATATAGTCTTGTGGTGACACAACAAACTATATATAAATAAGTAGGTAGACAACTCCATGTCAATTATATCATCATGTAACTCCTTATATTTTGCCTCTTAGATTATTTTGATCAAGTGGTGGCACATCCGAATCAAAATTGTCTAAGTTAAGTCAAACCTAACACTTCCATATATTCAAAAAAAGAAAAATATTGTCCTTGTGGTGACACAACAAAACAATATTGTTCAATTTTCTTTATAAGCATCAAATGTGATAAATTAACATCATAAATACTTAATATTATCCTTGTGGTGACACAACAAACTCATATTAAATATTTAATACTCTATTAATTTTATCATGCTAGAAGGCGACGTTCGATATTCTAAATATCTTTGAACACTTAAGACTTAATATATAAAAACTTTGAGGGATTTGTTATTATTTGTCTCATCTTGTTTAGCGCGCATGCAAATATATATATATAAAATACGCGTCATATTATTAAACATGCGAAGCATGTTTGCATAATATATAATATATATATAATACTAGCATGCACATATAGAATATTATATTCTATCCGGATTGATTATAGATTTTTATTCTAGTTTGTGAAGTACTAATGTGTTAATTTAGAACACATTAGTACTTCGGTTATAAATATATAGTAATATATATCTTGTTGCAATTGTAACCAATTTGGTGAATTTCATTCACGTGACCTGCAGCTTTTTATATATATCACATATAGTAATTATATAATAATATATATATGGTTTCATTCTTATATGATTATATCCTGATGTGCAGGATTAACTATTTTCGAGAAGAAGAAAAAAAGCTTCGCAATTAACAGCTCGCGAAAAAAGATTTCCGCCTTTTTTAAAAAAAAATAAATTTTATACAATAAATTATGTCCAATAAATTATTCTAAATACATACTCATATATATATGGAATCAAAACAATTAATAATTTGCATAAAATTTGGCTTTGATACCACTGTTAGGTTTTGTGAAAATCAAAGTAGCAATCAAATTGCAAAAATAACGGAAGCATGATAAAATCAGATTTTAAAATTTTTCACAAACCATTTATCCGGATCATCCTTTATGCATATTATTAATTAAAACGAAGAACAAGAAATTATGAAATCATACCCTTGTAGATACGAGCTTCCACAGGTACGAGTTCAACTCCTACTTCTCCGCGATCTCCTTGAATCTCTTGGTAGATTCCTTCATTTGATTAATGTTAGTCACCCAAGTGTGTGGCTTCTAGAGGTGATCCACCAAGGAAAAAGAATTTTCAAGAAGAATGGTGTATTGACTTAAACCCTAGTTTTTCTTATCTCTATAGAAAAAGGGGCGTACTTTCCAACTATTGGAATTACGTATATCTGATATATGATATAAGACTGCTCTTATAAAAATATCAGGTAACCCTATTTTAATTAAAATAAGGTATTGTTCATTTAATTAAACTCTTTTAATTAAATGGGCTCTCTAATCCTATTAAGAATAATTAATTAAACTCCTTTAATTAATTTTCTCTCCTAATCATATTAGGAATAAATGAGAGTACTTATATTAAATTAATTCCTAAACTCTTTTAGAAATTAAAATAATAATAATTTTAATAATATTAATAAGACTCCTCTTATTAATTTATATTTAATATTTCTAAAATATTAAATAATAAATATTAAGCTATTTAATTTATTCTATCACCATAGATTAAATTAAATATACTTAACATATTATTACGATTATGCCATTAACTTCTTAAATAATTATTCTTCCTTTTATGGTGTGACCCTTTAGGTTCTCCATATTAAACCGGTTGTGAATAAATCAATTAGAACAATTCTAATTTTATTTAAATAAATAAATTAAACGATTAATTTATTTAAATAAATAATATTTATTCTACAATAGGGATAAGCCTCCCTAGCGATCAACGACTTTCCAGATAATATAGATTTCAACATTAATCATAAAAAAAACCTTTGAGTTAATAGTTACCGTACAATTCAATCCTTCCATCATGCAATGTCCTAATTAAATATAAGACATGGAATTACTATCAAGTCTTATTTTATTTAATTATATGTATATCGATTCCTAAATGCACAACTCCTAATGAATGTAAATTAGAAACTACTTTCTAATTTCATTCCACCTTGGCCAAGGATTCCTAAATTGTCATTTATCGAATCACATAGGACATTTCTCTTCTTTTACTAGAAGTGGAAGATTCTTTATTGATCATTCACTACCTTCATATATAACTTATTACACCCAAGCATACCCTTTGATATACTCTAAGAGTCTTAAAGAATAAGTCAAAGTGTAATTCATTATATATAAGATACTATGATGATCTCAAGTCTAAGGATCATTTGTACTACTATCACTACAGGAATTCCTATTGACAGACAAGTAAAACTCCATTAGGTATTCCTTAGCGAGTCACGTTCAGTGAACTTATTCTCTAATAAGCACCTACATACTTGCTTTAGTGTCTCCACACAAATGATCATGAGATCAATCATCCTCATCCAATGAGCAAGCAACGCACGTACCAATCTATCCGGATTCACTAATCCCCTTTTTAGTAATCCATTGATCTCATTAGCATGATCTCATCATGATTCTAAAAGCATTGCTTAAAACTATGGGTTTATCACATATTATTAATACAGAACAATGTAGATAATAAATACCTTTAATAAATAATTCTTTTATTAATAAACAAATAAGATTGATTACAAAGTATATGCTTTATCATCATGCGTGATTGGTTTGTATGCATACTACTTTCAATTATTATGTAATCTATTAAGTACTGTAGGTTGCGAGACTTGGGGGAATAATTATAATAAATTATTATATATTATTCTAAATTAGATCTTTCTTCCGTTATGAATGTGTGATTTTAGTTATTATGGTATTACCATGAGAACGTGATGAACCAAATTTGAGTGATCAAGTGGCGGTCCGAATTTGGTGGCGTCACACATACTCATTATTTGAAGAACGTTATATACTTAAATATTTGTGATATTAATACACTAAGCCAATAATGTAGAAGATGACTAATATAATAATAATTGTGAATAGTAAAGAAAAATGTAATCTTGAAATGTGAAAAATGTGAATAATTAATATGTGGTAGATTAAAAGTAATCTTGAAATGCAAAAAATCTGAATAATTAATGTGTTGGATTAAAGGTAATCTTGAAATGTGAAAAATTAATGTCGTAAATTAAAGATAATCTTGAAATGTGAAAAGTGTTGTTAATTGATGAATGATATAGATTAAAGATAAATTTAAAATGTTAAGAGTGTGGTTAATTGATGTGTGGTAGATGTTGGTTAAATTTTGGCTATAAATAGGGGGCTTAGCATAAGGAGTTTCATAACTTTATTCTATAAAAGTTCCACAAACACCCACACACATCACACAATGTTTACAACTCTTCCTTTAGAAGATTCATTTTGAAAAGCTTTCATTGGAGTATTTTTTTTTTTTTGAAATATTATTTTATTCCTTCAAAATCTATTTTGAAGTTATTCTACTTTATTTTGTATACTTCACAAATTTATATTATCAAGTCACTTTTGATGATTTCATAATATATGAGTTAATGTACACTATGAAACGTATATGTGGTAGTTACTAATTAAATTATAAATATACATATAGGCTGATCAACTACATAGAAAGCAGTATCTAGTCACGTGATAAGGTAAGGGATATCATTTTCTTTCATACTCTTAAATTTAAACTTACTATGGTAAGAAAGTATTGTTCGTTTCTATACCCCTTATAGTAAACGGTAAAAATTCCTGAAATGATTAGAATTTTCTTAATAATTGGTGCTTCAACTAATATCTTTTGACCTGGACCTTTCTGTTGAATTTTAATCGTTATATTTTAACTGTGAACCTTAAATATTATTCTCAAACTCGAATCAATATTCTGAATAGTGTGTTAACAATTTAGACATTTATTGGACTCTAGACAAATTAGATTGAAAATTTCTAATGTTTATTCTTTATCTTATTATTCTTATTATTTTTGTTCATCCTTTATGTTATTATTATTTATACTATTCATCATAACTTAAGTTGTTATGAATGTCTTTGGCTTGAGTGCAAAGATAATGTGATTGTTGAGCATTTTTATCCTTTGGGGTAAGGACACGTGATAAAAGTTCTCTTTGACCTGGGTACAAAGAGGAACTATTGATTGACATGATTATGACTATTGGTGTTATAGTTGATGAAATCTTGATGGTGAATTTTTAAATTGGAGAATATAGTAGGCATTATGGTTTATTTGACTCTTTTAATGAATTGTTCATTTCGTTGTAGTTATTTGTTGAAAACTTATGTTATCTAACATTTTCTAAATATTTGATTTACTATTGAAGGATGAAGATAACTTATTATTTGTTATCTTAGTCATGGTATTCTTTAATGGACTATTTGAGTTCACCATTTTATTTCATAATTTCTATAGGAAATAAGAGTGTAGCTGAGGCTAGCGGGGAGAACGTAACATGGAAATGGAATGATGGTCCAAGTTAGTAGTTGTAGTAGTCCTCACCATGATGTAAAATAGTGTAAAAATAATTATAGTGAGAACTTAGTGTGCGTATTATCGTGCTATACATTGTATATTGTAATAATAAAAAATAAGATAATTTATGTATGTTGTTTATATTTTGGCAACTCAAATTAGGTTGTCTAGGCTCGAATTTGAGGGGCATCACACATTAAACGAACCGAATTCGAACAAATCCCTTTATCCATTTAGTTAAACGAGTCAAATTCGAATAATATGGTCTTCAGTTCGAGCTGATTCGTTTAGGTCCAACTTAATTAATCCCGACTCATTTAGCATTTAATTATTATTATTTATTTCTATAAAAAATTATTAAATTACTCGAGGTTAAACTTGACTACATTCGGCTTGCTTAACCCCAAACTTGATTCATTTATTGAATGAGTCAAGTTTGTATACCAAATCTCATACTCATTTTAAACCCGACTCGACTTGATAACTTTTAAACAAGTTAAAATTTAATAACTCAAAATTTAACTTGCCTTAGGTTATTTACAACTCTAATATGTTGTCCTATGTTGTGAATTGAGTTAGTTAACATAATCTCTAAGTCGTGTTTGAATCTAAAGTTAAAAGTTTCAATATATAAGGTTGAAGTCAAAACCTAGTTTTAATATATAAGGTTGAAGTCAAAACCTACCACTTTAAAGCTTTTATTCAAGTTCAATGCCAACTTGAATTTTAAGTTCTTCAATATTTTTTGTAGATTAGCCAACACAATTTAAGTATAAACAAACCCATCCTAATTGAGATGGAAGGAGTAGTGTTGTAATAAAGCTTCATCATAGACTCGTAAATGAAAATGGGAAAGGCAAAAGCAAGATTAGATGTTGCAATGTTGTTTGCCGGGAAATAACCGTGTAAGATTTGGGTCACTAACAAGGTGTCATGACCAAATAGACCAAGTCATTATCTGCATAAATGCAAAGCCACGAGATATAATGAAAGTCTTAGCTACCAATATATTGCCTCCATTAAAAAGATAGATTTAAGCACCTTCTGTGCCAAAATTAAATATACAATTAGATTCGTGAGTTAAACGATTGCATATTAAATTTTAAAATAGGTATGACTCATAAAAATTTATAATAATTGTACTCCCTCCGTCCCTAATTATTTGACGTTTTAGAGTTTTTTATTTGTCCCTAATTATTTGACGTTTGTTCAAATTTAGGAGAATTAATGACAATTTTTTCAAAATTATCCCTCATTACTCTACCTATTTTTTGATACTTTAAACTTTTTCCCTCTCTTTATCCCAACAAAACTCTTCTTATCCCAACAAAAGATTTAAGGGTATTATAGACAATTGAGTACTATATTTAATGCTTTTCATTCATTATCTTAATTCTTGTGTCCACCTCTAAAATGTCAAATAATTAAGGATGGAGGGAGTATCAATTAAAATTAAATAAATTCATATTAATTTGAAGTTTAATATGTCGTACTTTGACCTTAAAAGTCAAATTATATATTTAATTTTGGAACGGGTGTTGTATTTTATAAGTAAAAAAAAACCGTGTCATTATAAATGATTCAAGTATATTAAAATGAGTGGTGCTAGAGACACAAATTATTTTACAAATATTTTACAAACTGCTGATGTGGCATACTTCACGTCAGCCTATTAATCAACAAATTGTTTAATGTAGTCTTCGGTCCCACACAATATGCTGATGTAGAGTATGTCACATCAGTAATTTGTAAAATATTTGTAAAATAGTTTGTGTCTCTAGCATTATTCTATTAGAATATTTTATCTTTAAAAAGTATGACGTATGGCCCATTAATTTTATAAAAAGGAAAAGATTCCCTAGTGTATTAAACTAAAAAGAACACCGAGTAGTATAGCTAGTAAGGCTCACCGTGAAAATTTCATGTTGTGAAAAAAATAATTTTCTATTTGTCCCCTATTTAAAATTTAATAATTTGCGTGAAAAAGTCTTGTGATGGAGTATTTCTTACCTAAACTGGATTGTGGGATTATTATTCATTATAATTTGTGATCACTTGTCAATTGTGTGAATGAACTAGTTCAATTTCATCAAATTTTAACCCCCTAAAACAATACTTGTTTTATTGACTTTTTAAGTACTCTTATCCCGTAAAAATTGATTTATTTTGACTTTTTCAATTAAATTGATCATTTTTGTAATCAAATTTATATTATTTTTTATAAATATAAGTCGAGAAACTATAATTGTAAGAAATTATGTCGAATTTCCTACCACTTCCGATTTCCAAAAATTTGAAAACATAAATAAATATATTTAATTTTTAATCTTAAATTGGTGTATTTGACCAAAAAAGTGAACTAAACTAGTGTTTGAGTGGAGGGAGTATTAAGTTTTGGCAATTAAAAATAATGAAGTTTGTAAGTCGGGCAAAAGAAAACATATTGGGCAGAGGCACACCATCATGTTTCATGTGGATAGGCAAGCGGCGTATGGGACTAGTTTGGGTGTATTGATATGTCCGAAAACCCCCTCACATGCATTTTGGATTCTTATTTGCCCCCTGTAGTTTTGTTGACCAAATTACCAATCCAAACAAACTTGACAGACTAAATTTATAATTTCTTCACTAAATTTAAAATTCGGGCACGATGGTATTCAATCTGTATATATAAACTAGCAACAGTCTCGTGCCTCCGGCACTATAGACGTTGGAATTTATTCTAAATTTTGGACGACTCATATGATTTATTGAGTGAGCGAGAAATTCAAAATCATTTGTATTTTATTAGATAGATGGATGGTGGGATTTATCCCAAACTTTGGACGTCCTAGATGATTTATTGAGTGAGCGGAAAATTTAAAATCATTTGTATTTTATTAGATATAATTAGATATATAGAATATAGATATAGATAGAATTAGATAGATTGTATTTTATTAGATAGATGGATGGTGAAATTTATCCCAAACTTTGGACGGCCCAAATGATTTATTGAATGAGCGGGAAATTCAAAATCATTTGTATTTTATTAGATAGATAGCACCCGATGGCACACGCGTTGAGTGTATAAATTAACGCGTTGAGTGTATAAATTATGTGGAGTAAAATAAAAATTTTATAAAATTTAGAGGACTAAATAAAAAAATAAGAAAAAATTAATATAAAAAAATAGTATAATTAAAGTTGCAAGGGTAAAAGAAAAAAAAAGTATTTGACACAAAATCACCAAACCTCTCAGGAAGGCTTTATAATATAGATATAAGTAATTGAATATTAAAATTTTCATGTCATTTTATAATTTTAAAATAAAAATATACCTCTAATTTTAATCAAATTATTTTTTTGTCCTTAAATTTGGAATTTATGGAGTATACCTCATATGTTTTTATATCTTTGCCTACTAGAGGATATAATTTTTTTTATCTTAAAAATAATTACACAAATTTTAAGACATTTGAATTATATTATTTATACAAAACACATTTAAATTATTATTTAGGACTTATTTTCGATGACTGCCAGAAAAATCCTTAAAATACAAAGGGGTGTTTTCTGCCTGTCCTTTTTGGGAATTTTATTGTCGAAGATAAAACATTTCTTCTATTTCAAAAAATTAGAGATATAATAATATGACTTATGAAATCTAATAACCAATTATCCTTACTTTTGAGTAGGGATGTGATGTGATAAAAATATGTACTGCAAGTGCACAGTGTCTAATTGAAAAATTGGCAAGTACAGGTCGAATCCACAGAGACTAGATTAATTTTAATGTATCCTTAATATCTATTTTAGGCAAATTAGAAATAAATATGGTGGAGAGAATTTATTAACTAAATTATGCAAACTATTAATTAATAACGAAAACTATTAATGAGAAAAGATACCTAGGAATCAGAATCCACCAAATATTAACATAATAAATAATTTCTTATTTCCTAAATCAATTCCCAAATTATTCTCCCTTCCCTTTAAAAATAATGATTCATATAATTAATATGGGCAAGCATAAGTTATGAAAAAATCACAGATTAACTATAACTTATCAAAACCTCGCAATCAATATAAAAATCATATGCAATTTATGCGGAGGAAAATATGAAGGTAAAAATAATTAGGCATTAATTATGAAACGGAAAGAAAATATAATTATGAAATACTTAGTTTCATCATAATCCTAAGTATTAGAAATTTAGCTAGCCATGGAATTAAAAACAAAAAAAAATAATATTAGTACTACAATTCGCATGAAATAAGAACAATAATTAAAAAAAGAATTTCTATTATATAAATAAAAGAAAGTTACAAATACTCCCTGACAGTATGTTTCATACGTGATTGGAATAAGAAAGACAAACTCTAAATATCTTCTCACTCCTACACTAGTGAAAAACTAAGAAAAATAAAATAACAAGTGATGTTTCTCACTAAAATAAGAGGCCTATTTATAGAGAAAATAAATTTGAACCCTAATTTTGAACTTAGACACTTTGGTTCCCTTTCCATGTGGGATTCAACTTTCTAGTGACAATCAACTTCTCAAAAAGATCTTCTAGAAGGACTTTTATTTCTCTTGTTGAATTTGACTTGCACACCAAAATTGTTCCACCTCTTTCCTTCTCCTTATAGGATTCTTCTTGGATATTCCTTAAATGAATAAGAGCATTAAATATCGCTTGATCACCAAGATTTTGACTTTATTGCAATAATTATTAAATCTTACAAAATAAAATAAAACATATTAATTTAATAAACTAATATAATTAAAAGGATAAAATTAGGGATAACAAAATGTATGAATTACGTGTCTATCAGGATGCACAAAAGGCCCGAGGCCTGCGGCCTGGCCTTGATCTGGCCTGGACCCGGCCTGGTCAAAGTCCGGCCCGGTCAAGACCTGACCCGAGCAGGCCTGGCCTGGAAGGCTTGAAAAGGCCGCTTTTTTTAGACAAAAATCTAGTCTGGCCTGGCCTGGGGTCTGGCCTAGCCTGGCCTGCCTAGGCCTGACATGAGGCCTGGCCTGGCCTGCCTAGGCTTGGCATGAGGCCCGGCCTGGCCTGAGACCTTACATAATTTTTTATCCAATTATTTATAATTTTTAAACTTTAAATTTATAATTATTCATCAATAAAGTATAAAATTTTATTTATTCATTATTATAATTTATAAATTATAATACATTAGTTTTAATTAATACATCAATAAAATTTAAATTTTTAATTATTCATTCTTGATTTCTTGTTGATACATTTAATTAATATACATCTTCAATGAATATAACTAGTTAGTATATTTAATATTAATAATAAGTTAGTTACTTAGTTGATTAAATATTAATAATAAATTAATTTATTATAAATACTAAAGTACTAATATTTAACAATAAAATTTTATTAATATTTTTTGTTACTTTAATGTTAAATATTAACATTAATTAATACATCAATAAACTAATTTTTAATATTAAATATTAATAATAAGGTAGTTTCTTGTAAATACTCATGTTCTTCATTAATTTGGATATGCTAAATTCTTGGGAGGATTTATGATTTTAGTTATTTTTTAGGTATTAATTATGTTGTACCAATTTAAATAAAAATTCCATAAAGTAATTGGAAAATTAACTGGAATTAATACTTGAGATATAACCATGTAAGAGTTTAATGATCATAAATGAAAATATATATTTGTGTTTAAATTTTACAAAATATATGTTCAACCGATCCTAGTACGTACTATAAGAAAATAAATCGAAACTAACTTTATATTCAAAAAATAAAAGTTTAATCTACAGTATTCAAGTAATCTACAATACTAATATTTTACAAAATTAATTAATTTATATTTTATTATTTATATTTTTAATATTTAATATGTAACATTAAAAAAAGGGACCAGACAGCCAAGGCCTTAGGCCTGGCTTGGCCTACAGGCCTAACCAGGCCACAGCCCAGCGACCAAGGCCTGGCCTGGAGGCCAAAAGTCAACGACCTGACTTGGTCTGGTCAAAGCCCAAATCCTAGCAGGCCCAGGCCAGACCAGACCAGACCGGTCTGTTGTGCATGCCTACTTTTGAGGAGCAGAAAGCCTTGCTTGTGAAGCTGGGCCAAATTTGGAAGAGAGAGCTGGGGACTTTATGAGCTGCATTTCATCATAATGTAATATTTTATTTTTTATTTATTCTCTAATTTCCCTTTTCCTCTTCTTAAAAGGGAAATTAAGAAAACCCAGAACACAGTGAAAGGTCTTGGTTAGGGTAGTTTTAGGGGTTGTTTGATAAAAATTGAATAAATTTGAATCTGAATGAAAAAAATTATTTGATAATTGACATGTCTGAAATATTTGAATGACAAAATTTTATTATTTTACCCCCTCTAAAAAAACAAAATTATTGTAAATTTATTTAATATTACTTAATATAATAGTTAATATTTTTTTTAAATTTTAAATTTTTTTACTTCATTCAGCTGCTCATTCAGCCATTCAGCTAAAAAAAAATCTAACTTAGGCATTCAGCTCATCTATCTTATTGATTCAGTCATTCAGACCAAAACAAACGCACTTACCGATTCAGCTATTCAGATTCAACTCCATTCAGCTCTAAACAAACACAGTTTTCAAGAACAACTTTTTTCTGAATTTAAATCATCTTTCAGAAATGACGGGTTAAATACACTTTTCGTCACTCTACTAGAGGTCGGTTTACAAATATATCATCGAACTGATTTTTTTACGGTCAACTCATTGAACTATATGTTATTTATAAAAAGTGATTTTGCCGTCTATGTCTATTAACTATTTAACGAAAAAAGGACGTGGCATTACTGACAAATCTATGTGTACAGCTGAGTTGCATATCAAATTATGATTACATTATTTTAATGAATAATTTTTACAAATGTATTTATATAAATTAATGAATTCATATTTTTTAAATTTTTAAATATTTTAATTTTTTTTCTTTTTTATAACACTGAAGCATCTGCAGACTCCATTACCGCCGATGGCCGCCACAGCTCACTCGCTCGCTCCTCCTCCATCTCCATCATCTTCTCCAATCTCCCTTCCTTTTTCTCTCTCCTCAAACACCTCTTTTTCACCTCTCCCTCTAATCCCAACACCTCTCCTCCACACCCAATACAACAACTATCAACAAACCCATTCAAAAAATAAAATTTTCATCTTCCTCACAAACCTTCATCGGTCAGCATCCACCATCATCATAACCATTTTCCATAACCACCACCATCAACAGACCGAAATCCAAAATAATTCAAAATCAAAAATCTGAAACTCATCAAGATCAAAGCAACCACGTTCTAAAACTCCAACAACCCAAATCCGTAGCCGGAAATAGCCAAAATCTAAATCTAATTCAACATCTAATTCTTCACCACAAATCCAAATTAAATGTATTTATTTATATTAAAAACTACCACTACTTTTCTCCTCCATCTTTAGTCAAATTCCAGATCCCAGGGATATGGGTTGGGTCTTCTTTTTCTGCAACTTTGTGGAGGCGGCGATGGATTTCTTCGTGCTCTTCGGAACTGTGTTACTAAATTTGGGTTTGTTGATGATATTTATGATTTTGAAGAAAAAAAGGGAGAGATATTATAATATGATTTTTAAGGAAAAAAGGGAGAGATAATAATAATAATAATAATAATAATAATAATTGATGTTTGAAGAGTTTTCACAATATCAGCTGAATTGGGCTTTTCTTTTAATTTGTAACATACTAAAAAAAATTAAAATTTACTTTTTAGCATATTTTTATTTTTTAACATTTCTTTCTTTTATATTTAAGCTTAGATTTAATAATTTCATAATATAAATAATAATTATATTAACTTTCAAAAATAAAAATAATAATTAATTTTCAAAATTTTAGTTATATTTGTGAAGTTTGAATTTATTTTTATGTATTTTAATTTTTAATTTGTGTTTATTATAAAAATACTTATGAATAATGTTAAAGACATTATTTAAATTCAAAATTTACTCAAATTTTTATTATTTTTAATAATATATGTAATATATTTGAATACAATAAAAGATAAATTTGTCAAAAAAAATACAAATAGTTTTTTATTACTAATGTTGAGGGTATTATGATAATTTACAAAGAAAAATGCAATAAAAAGTAGTTAAATTCATTTATTTTTCAACGTGACAACAACTAAAATAATAGCACATGATAATTGCATGATATGGACATTAATTTAAAATTTACATGGACGTTCCGTTAAAAATCAACGCATTTAACAAATTTTGTAACGATTTGAAAATAAGTTGTAATTCAATGAATCGATTGTAAAAAAAATCAGATTAATGATGTATTTATAAACTGAGGTCGAGTAGAGTGAGAAAAATATATTTAACCCCAGAAATGGCACATCATATGCTACTCCGCAATTTCCAGTCGCAGTGGGATTTGAAATGTTAAAATCAAAACAAAATTATATGTAAAATTAATCAAAACTATATAAAAATCAAAACAAAAAGTAGATAAAAGTCAAAACAAGTAATATATATTAAAATAAGTTTGAATTGTATAAGAATCATCAAAATTCTTCGGGCTTTCTGCAGCTACAGGAAACCTAAACCCTTTAATCTCTCACAATAATAATGGCTTCGCTTTTTCTTTATTTAAGAAGGAAGAAATCACCATTTTCCTACTACAAAATGAATCAAAGTTCTTGGTAAGCGATGAACAGATTTAACTCCGCAACTCAAGGCATACTGAACTCTAATATCCTCTTCTCATCTGCTTATGTATTGAACGTCTGCATATTCTCTCAACCATTCCAGCACTTTTGCCCCCTCTAGTACGTCTTGCACCTTTAAAATGTTCACAAGGATAACAAATGTTATTATGGATTTCACTTGGTTAATTTAGAGCTGTAAACAAACCGGCTAGACTAAGTCCAACTGGAGCATGTTAAACGAGCCGACTCGAGCTCGTTAAACGGTCTGACTCGAGCTCATTAAACAGTCCAAACTTGAACAAGCCCTTTTAATCGTTTAGTTAAACTAGCCGAGCACAAACAATGTAGTATTCGACTCGTTAAGACCCAACTCGAGTAAACCCGACTCATTTAGCATTTAATTAATTATTATTACTTATATTTAATAAAAAGGTTAAACAAGTTGGGCTCGACTAGGCTTGGTTCGCTTAAGCTCGGCTCAAGCTTGATTCGTTTACCAAACGAGCTGAGTTTCAGCCAAGGAATGTCTGACCTGATCCTTCACACGCTCCTCATCATATTCTTGTTTCTGACGTTTGAATTCCGCAATTGAGTTTTCAACCTCCTTTACCAACTCCTCTGTTGGAAACTGTAAAACATTCAAATATTATATAAATTAGCTTACGAAAATGATTTATATGTCGACTAAATTCACGTCAAATGTGAAATGCGACTAACGTGGAAACTTAGGTGATAAAATAGAGCAGTAATATCTCTTCTTTACGCCCTCCTATTCCATGTATCTATATATGTCAGTATTTAATATTGATATGAATTTGTGGTCATATATAGCAATAATCATTAGCCTATAAAGGTATATTACCACTCAGTAAATCTTGCATCTATCTAATGCCACATATATGAATATGGCCAATCAGGGAAGCTACACAATAGTTTATGGTGTGGCCAATAAATCTCGTCAAGGTCCTTAAAACTATACGCGATAGAGTGAACCTGGGAATTAGTGCCATCAAAGTAGAAAAAGTACTTCAACAAATCTATAAAGAACTTGTCTCAGAAGAAAATCTATACCTGCAAATTTTCGCGTTTAAAAATGTCTCCCACAGCCAGATTTTGCTTTATCACATTCATTATATTCTCCTTCTGGCTTTCTAGGTACTCATTCACTGCCTTTGGACTTGATAGAGATGCCAATTGCTGTTCGTTTAGTTTCATATTTGCCTAGTCGAAAATATGATTAATTCAGACTTCATGCAAATATATACATCAAGCAAACACATGCCTAATGAAAACAGTATGCTTTTATCAATACTGACCTGTATTTCTAAGAGTTTTGCACCATAGAACTGCCTACCTTGTTCCTCAAACAAGGATTGAGGAATATCGACTTCAACCAACTGAAAAAAATGTATAATAAAATTTGCAATGCAAGAAACGGAAAGCCAAATTGCAAGGAAGGAAGAATCATCATAATATCTTTACAGTATAGATAGAACGTAGCCTTTCAGCAAAAATAGGTCACACTCTCGTTGTTAGGGAAATAGGGAGGAATTTAATACTTAATTACAAACACTTATATTGCATGAGAAATTTTTACTTAAATGTAATGATTAATCACATTGTCTCGCAAACAATTGATTATTGCAATTGCGAAATCATGGAAGATTGTTTCATGCATTCTATGCGGGTCCCATTAAAAAATATTCCCTGCACACAGTTATGGAAACAGACAAACACCAAGTGTACCAGAATGCACTTGTACCCAGGCAAGAAATGTAGGGTGCTCATATAAGGTTTATATATATATATATATATATATATATATATATGGGAAATGATCCATATAATACGTTAGCCAGAGGGACTGTTTCAACTAACGCTCATCCAGCCGTCCAAAATTAGAGTGAATGGCTGAGATGAGGGCCCAGCCGTTACTCCCTCTAGCGGCCAGTCAAAACGATCGTGTTTTGACTGGTCGCTAGAGAGAGTAGCGACCAACAACAAAAATTTGGCTTAATTATATTATCTTGATTATCCTCATATATACTACTTATTAATCAGTAAAATAAAATAATAAAAAATTATAAGTATAATCAGTAATTATCCTTATACTTATTAATAAAATAAGTATGTATAAAGATAATTAATAATTATCGTCTTATTATTTTTAATTATAAATAGGAAATAGTGATTGAATTTATATTATATTCCTACTCAAATATATAAACTCAATCACTATTTCCTATTTATAATTAAAAATCATAAGACGATAATCAGTAATTATTCTTATACATACTTATTTTGTTAATAAGTACAAGGATAAGTATAAAGATAATTATTGATTATCCTTATAATTTTTATTATTTTATTTTACTGATTAATAAATAATATGTATAAGGATAATCTGTTAATAAGTATAAGGATAAATATAAAGATAATTACAGATTATCCTATTAATTATCTTTATAATTTTTTATTTTTTATTTTACTAATTAATAAGCAGTATGTATGAGGATAATTAGGATAATGTAATTAAGCCAAATTTATGTCGTTGGCCGCTACTCCCTCTAGCGGCCAGTCAAAACACGGAGGGAGTAGCGACCAACGACAAAAATTTGGCTGGCCGCTAGAGGGAGTAGCGGTTAGGCCCTCATCTCAGCCATTCACTCTAATTTTGGACGGCTGGATGAGCGTTAGTTGAAACAGTTCCTCTGGCTAATGTATTCTATGGATCATTTCCATATATATATATATATATATATATGCTAATGTGTCACAATCCTGGGACTGCAGTAACCTTTTGGAGCTGGTCTAGAATGGCATTATCAGTTGCCTGTTCTTTAGCTGTTTGCTCCACTTCTAGGCATCTTTTCAACAAGGATTCCTTAACCTGCAGGTCATGTAAGTCGAAATTTCAGCAAAAAACTGTTTGATTAGGCAGAACTATACTGACCAGCCATATGTACATGTGGGTTAATAGCTCACCTCTTCAAGCCTAGTGCATCCACGAAGAAGTTTATCAGCAATGGAATCTCCCAGCTCCGGAAAATCTCTATAAAAGAGTTCTTTACATTCAACCTAAAATGAAAATAAAGCAAAGAGGGAATTTTGAGTACTTTGTCATTAATGATATATCATGGAATCAATAGAAGTAGTATATAACTTGTAATACCAATTTTGTTTACTTGAACTGATTACTGATTCAATTCAATGAAGCCCCGCTGATATGATGCAGGACAGTACACTGTTTTGAAAAAATATAATAATTATTCTAGAAGTAACTATTAATTTTTTACATTTTAAATTTCTTTTGATCATCTTCAATAAAGCTAATAGAACACTCTTAATTAACAAAGTTAACATATGATGCAGTACAAAAGAACCTGCTCAGTGCCTTCACTCATTTTATGATTTCCTGGTTTAAATATGGATTTCTTTAGCCAAGAATGAACTCACAGTCAATTAAACCATAAAAAACTCACCGTAAATTGAGCATGCACACCACGAAGATTTTCCTGTTTCCATGATTCAGGAAAAACAAGCGAAAATGACTTTGTTTCTCCTCGTTGAATTCCAACTATTGAATCAAGGAACCCAGGCAGGACTTTGTCTCCGTCATCCGTATCAAAGTTAAAACCTGCAAGAAAACAGCAATAAAGTTAATGACTTCGATTGACGATCTAACACTACAAAGAGCTTGAATCTTATTTCATTTTATTTTTTAATTCAATTAATAAAGATTTTTGATTTCATAAATTGACCTTTTTTTAGAGAGAGATGATAAAAACTAATGACATCAACAATGTTAACCTGTTTACCGTCAACAAGAATGATTTTTGTATTTTGCAAAGAAATATAAATTAGACACATTCACCTAGTCCTTCTATGTATCAGATGAATTGATAGTACCTCCACACATTATTTGACACGATATTCAAAAATCAAGATGATATTTTTAGCCCTTACCTTGACCAGTTTGTAGCGAAAAATCTCGATGACATAATCGTTTACAGTAACTCTCTAGAGGTTTGGTAGGGTTGCATGGTGCGGTTTGGTGCAGTTACAAGATGTAACCGTAACCAAACCATATAGTGCGGTTAATATTATAGAATTAACCGTAACCGCGGTTAACCAAACCGTTCGATTATCCGATTAATATTTTGAGTTAGCCTTATTTTTGCGGGTTAATATGTTATTCAAATAATGAAAGAAGTAAATAAGCAAGCTAATAATAAAAGGAGTTTTAAAGTTCAAACCATAGCTATTACCCACTATTAATATTGCTATTAACGCATATATGAAATTATTAGAAATTAGAATCAACATTATGCTATTAAAAAAAAGCTATGAATATTTTCTACAAGTTTGTTATACATGTATGATATGAACAAGTAGAAAAATTATACTCCCTCCGTTCCAAATTATATGACCATGATTGATTTTTGAAAGTTAATTTGAGATATTTTCAAACTCAAAATTGAGTAAAACAATAAAACTATGAAAAATTATACTCCCTCCGTTCCAAATTATGAAACAATAAAACTTACGATGAGTAATATTTTTTAAATAATTTATTATATTCATCTTTTAAAATTAAAAGAATATATGTCAATTTGAGTTTAAACATCTCTCAAGTTTATTTTAAAAAATCAACAATGATCAAATAATATGAAACGAAAAGCTAGCAACACATGGACAATTAACTCATTCATGGACGCATTTTCTATTATTAAGTTAGTAATCATATATTAGAGTTTAATTACACATATGTATGTCTCCGTGTGTGTGTGTGTGTGTGTGTGTGTGTGTGTGTATATTGGTTCAATAGGATTAATTGGGTGCGTGTTTTTCGCTAGTAACCATTAGTGGTAACGAAATGTGGTTCGGTTTTTTATAATTTCGGTTTATTGAATTTTCAATTGGCTTCGTTTTTCAGGGGTTTCCCTATTTTTTTGGTTTTCTGTTTTTTTTTTATTTACCCCTAACGTTTGGAACCGAAATAGATTCATCATTCTATTCAAGAACACGAGAACAAACTAATGCCCTCTTCGGATATCTTAGTTGAAATACTATACAAATGATTCTATTAATACTCATGTTCGAGCACTTAAACATTCAGGAGCATGGTTTAAAGTATGGGCCGTTGCGCCGAAATATCGGCGTATCGATCGGTGCCGAACCGCAACCTTGACACGTTTCACAAAATTAGAAAGTATTAATGTAAAGGATTGTTTTCGGCTAAATTTTATCAATTCGGCTTAACGTAATAGTTTCAGACCAAATAAAGGAGAAATCACGGCGTAAATGGGGAAAAACGCCACAAAAAGAAAATCGAATATCCTAAAAATTATAAAGAGAGATGACAAATAGAACAAACTTTTCTCCATAAATTATATCTAAGTAGTACCTAGTTAAGTATACATTCAAAAATGAAAAAATATTGTGCTTCATATATACTTAGTAAAGTTAAATTGTACTTAAAATGTACATGTATAGCACCTAGTTACGTATAACTTTAAAAAATATAAAAAATGTACTTGCATATAAAATTAGTTGAGCAAAATTATACTTCAATTATTATTAAATTGTGTCTATATAGTCCCTACTTAAGTACAACTTGAAAAAATTTACTTAAAATGTACTTTGTAAAGTTAAATTGTACTTAAATTATGCAAAACATGTGTGCTCAACCATTTGAGCTAAGACAACATCAATATCAACTTTAGTCAAATGTAAAATTGATTAAACATCTATGAGACGTTTGTTTTGCAATTTGAATAATGTTGTGTGCACTAGATAGTTTTTTTTAGAACTCAATTGATTTATCTTGTTTTTATTATTTAGAATTTTTCACAATTTTTTACTTTTTTTGAAGCTCCTTAACTAGCTAACGGTGCGCATTGCCCAATACCGATACCGAGTCAAAAAATGACCTTCCGAACCAGAGGCCGCTATCGCAACTTTGAACCATGATTCGAGTGACCCGATAAGACAAACTAGAATGTAATTCATTGCCAATTCTCTCTAGCAGCTATCATGATGATCATCCAATAAAAATGTACAAAAATATGGAAATGGACCATGGTTATCAAAAACAGTAACGTGATAGTAAAATGCATTTTAGTACAAGCGTTTCAAAACATTTCACACTTTTATTTTCCAAAACATTAAATGTGACGATCCAAAATTTGTTCTCTTATTTACTTAAACTTCTATTGCAAAAATATGATTACAACATTTTTTTTATGATTTACAGTGAGGAACATCCTCTTATATCGCGCTTGAGCCATACAACCAATGGCTAAGATAAAATCTAATGGTAGGGTAGCATTCACTATCTAAACACGTCCTGTGACACCCCCAAATTTGGGTATCTTCCAACCCGACAGATGGTGTTACACGGTACTTATAACTGTACATTCATTCTATTGAAACAACATCAAAACGTGTGTATCAACGACATTCTTATTACATTAATAATATTACATCCCGTTCCCAGGTTCTGAAACCATTACATTCTTTGTTCATCATAATATAGTTCATACAAACATACTAGTCTATTACAGAATAAACTAATCATTCATCTTCGTCTTGCCTTTATCTCTATTGGAACCCTCGGTTCGCTCGACCTTAGTTGCAATCATATGATTCAAGCAAGAAGTGAGCATAACTAGCTCAGCAAGTTTAACAATATAATATATAGATACCACTTCGAGAATCATATGATTATTCTTCGATAACTGAACAATAGTTATGAAGTACTATGAAAAATTGAATAGCACTTCTCATCTCATAAAACAATTTCGAAGAACATATAGTAGTTTGGAAATTCTGAGTAGGTCCATAGACCATGAACATTCTCTTTAGCTTTTATCCATGAAAAGGAAAACTCGGCACTAAGTCCGTAAGTCCGACATATCTTACGAGCACTTCTAGGTGATCAGCCTATAGTACTCTATGTTGATCAACACTACATCCGTTAAACGTATTTACGTTTAAGTTTTGGCAACCTCACGTGCCCATCTAATAATCGATGTAAAATACATTTGTTTATTCATACTCAGGCTTACCATGAATCAGTACCAACAATTGGCGCAAGATAGCGTTATCAATTCTATATTGAAAGACTTGTAAATAAATCAATCAATCTTTCAAGAATAGTCTAGCCGAGTTAAAACTGGCATCGACCCTTTTGTAAAACAATTCATGCGTCTCATAACATGAATCACTGAAAACCTGGCTAACACGAAGGTTAGACAAGCGATAAGAAAACTTGCATTTAGCGTCTGCTACAGTAAAATTACTCTCTTTGAGTCTTTATAGTCTCTACAACACATAACCACATAACATATCACATTAGGTTATGAATAAACATACATGGTTCCTAATGAATCTTACCCTTCTTCTCAATCTAATCATGTATTAGATTTGTTATTATTGGTTCCGACTTGCCGTCGTTCTTTACATCATTCTTACCAACTTCTTTCTCTTCGATGTCTTAAGAGGATTTACTTTATTAATACCACTCGTTTCGAGTTAATCATCATTCCTCAGGGCTTACTAACGTTCTTACGTTATTAATCGAAACTCGATCGTCATTGGTTAAATACACTTATTGCATACCGTTCACGTTCACGTAATATTTAACAACTTTTGGTTGTAACTCTCAACGTTATTGTCATCATCGAAGATGCTACTTTAAGTTAATTAATTCATCATCAATTAACTATCTTTCATTTCGTATACTTAATCATACTTATTTCGTTAACAAAACTCGTTTCGAGTATTTATCTGCCCTTACAGCTTATTATCGTTCATCGTTTCATTATCAATAACTTACGTTCAATTAATCTTTCATTCAACCTTTAGTTGTTAACTTAATTGATGTTACTTTTGGTTAAGCATGGATATAATTTATCAGCTTCCTCTTTATATTTAAAAACATTCCTCTCTATGCTTCACTTAGTGCTGGCGCTGCGGTGCCAGCTTTTCTTCTTGGACTCGCGCCGCGGCGTGAGTCTCCATTACCCAAGACCCGAGCACAGCGTTGCGGAGCCATCTCCTTCTATACCAGCCGCGCTGCGGCGCGAAACTTCAGTATCTCACAACATTCTTGGCGCTGCGGCGCCACTTATTTTGCCTTGAATGCCCTCAGCACCAGAAAATTTTTGACAGTAAAATTTTTATGTGAGATTCCCGGTCTCATAACTTCTTCATTATAAGTCCGAATTGGCTCGTTCAAAAGCCGTTAGTTCACAAATCACATACTCTACGTGTTCATGCAAGAATTTTACAATTTCAAATCTGTTAACTCAAAATTCAACTTTTAGTTCATTTTAACGAAAACGATAAACGTTCATGAACGTTCAACGCTCGTTTCTTCGTTCTAAGTCGGAATTCGGTCATTTTCGAGTCCGCAACTCTAGAATACCAAATGAGACTATACTCCATCGAAAACCAACGTTTCCGAGCTCAAAGTCAAAATTTGACTTCCATTACGAGAATTTCACGAATTCGACGAGTATCGTCCAAACTCGTGAATTCCGCCATAACTTCGTTACTTGAGATTTTTAAACCATTTCAAATGGATTCATTCCATCATACTAACATCTTGACATACATATTTAACTTATAAACATAATAAGTGTTTACTTGTTCTTCATAAGTTCAAAACTTCATTTATTGTTTATCTTACCACATGACTTATTCACGGCTTAAGTCCATTGATTAATCATTCCTACTTCTTCTTAGCATACATGTTCTACCATTACTCACTTCTCTAACAATGGAAGAGAAAGAGAATCATGGTTTAAGTTCTTACCCTTGAAGATCACTTGACTAAGCTTTGTTCTTCTTCTTCAACTATAAAAGACTAACTTTTCTTGCTTTTCTAGCTTTTTCTCTCTAACCAATAAGCACTTAGAATGTTGGATGAAATGAAACAACCAACAAATGAGCTAGCATCCTTCTTATTTATAGAAATCTCAAAGTGAGGGCTTAATGGTCAATAAGTCATTCCACTTCCTTACTATTCCTAGCTTAAGCACTAAGTTAACTTGGCCTCCACAACTTATATCTCTTGCTTGCTCACCACATTTACTTAGCCATTAAGTCTACTTGGTCATTACATAACTTATCTCTTGCTTAGCCATTAAGTATAAGCACTTTACTTAGCCTCCAAGCATAACCACTTTACTTGGTCATTACTTAACTTATCCTGTGCTTAGCCACCAAGTACTTTACTTGGTCACCACTTTGGGTCACCCATGATTTGCCCCATGGGTTTTAACCATCCAATAACCCATCGGTTCTTACTTTGGGCTTTTAGCTTAATTAACTTAACTTATACATTGGGCTTGCAATTAACAAACACTTGGGCTTGTTCATTAATTCACATTGGACTTAACCATGTCTACCATTGGGCTTAACCATTCCTATACTTGGGCTTTATCATAATTCCAATTGGACATTACAATTTCCTACACAATCCCACAAATCCAATACATTTGGCTTAAAGCCTTGCAACGTATAATTTACGTATTAATCTCGTATTCCACTCGTATACTTATTTATATACGACATATCATCATTCATACATACTCGTATAATACCTCGTATTATACTCGTATTCATTACCTCGTACAATACCTACGTATTATACGATCATCGCTTTAATTCATTATTAAGACTGTAAAATAAGCAAACAGATCGGACTCGATTCGTATTCGCTCGACTAAAAGTTCGATTCGAGCTCGACTCGAAATATGAATGAGTCAAATATGAGCACATTTTAAAGTTCGATAAATTACTCGGACCTCCTCAAATTATAATTTACTATTGATACTCGGATCATATTCGTTAAAAAAGTCCAAACTGCTCGGGCTCGATTCGAAATCGTGCTCGACTCGGTAGCTAAATGAGCCTTAATCAAATCTTATTTTATACTCGATAAATTTTGTGAACCAAATCTGAGCAACTCAATACTCGGATCGACTCGGTTCGTATATACCCTTATTCATTATACGCATTTCATTTCCTTCTCGGAAATCACTTTCCCTAACCGTTAGGTTTTAAGTCCGCATGCGAAAAACTGTGTTTGCCATAACTGAAATATTATTGGATAATCAATCTTACCTCGATATTCTATCGTTACGTATTTATCGGAAGTTCAAAAATAATTCCCGAGCGGAAATCGATGAATAGTGTTTTCGGAAAATTTCTCGGAAAGCTTTTATTTTCGTCTTGGAAATTCAAACACTTTAATTCTACAACATAGCCAGAATCCTAACCACATCCGCACATTCTAGGTCATAGAACGATCTTCAAATAGCTTACTCCCATAAATAATCAATTAAATTCATTTAATCCATATAATCAAATAAAAATTTAATTATCATAAAAATCCGATTTTCTCGGGCGTTACACGTCCTCTAAAATATCTAGTTATTTACAAAGTATAGTAATTACATAAGTAAATCTAGAACACTATATTAAAATTTTTAATATGTAAAAGAAGATTAAAGGGAATGTCACCTACAATGATGACATGGCGTAATCTTGTTAAAAATATGTTGTGTGATTACGTTTGGGTAAACAACTCAATCAGTTTTAATTATATCTCAACTATTTTAAACCACCTCTCTTCATAAAGCTATTTTCAACATATCACGTTCTGGATAAATATATTTCATACCAGCTAACCGATTCAAAGAAATATGCCCCTACCATACTCCATTCCACGAAAAGTGACATTTTTTGTGCCCAATTTCGTTCCATATACCGCATTGAATCACAATATAGGTAACATTGCCATAAACTAGATATCATCATCTTTGTGGAACTTAATAACCAAAACTCCTCAACTTCTTTGGTTGTCTTTTTGCAAGAATAGCACATAGGCCAAGAAAAGATATGATTGTTTTCTTAGTGGTCTACTTGCACGTACCTTTGAATAAACACCCAAGGAGAATAAGAGCACATGGATGAAAAATTTATACAGCCAATATGTTAAGATCTTCAGAAAACTCTTATTTCACGTTTAACATGTTACACATAAGCAAACAATGAGAGGCTTTCTTAAGAGCCGGTAACCAACTCGTCTAAAAGCTTAAGCTATTAGAAAGAGGCACCAACAATTATATTGTCCTAATTCTCCCCTCAAATGCAAATTTTTAAAGAAGGGACAAACTAAAATTCATTTGCACTATCAAATTAATTAATATAAAGGCAACATGCATTATGAAGATTTGAACCCAAGACCTTGCACACCCAGAGCTCTAATACCATGTTAAGTAACCAACTCATCTAAAAGCTTAAGCCATTAGAAAGAGGAACCAATAATGTATATCATGCTAATACTAGTTAAGACTTTATTCTTACATAACCATATACTTTTACTAACTTGATTCTTTGATCTATAGATCACTCCAGCCTATGTTTCAATGGTACATTGTTTTCCTGTTTCACTAATTTGTCACAGTTGCACCTCATATCTATGTTATATCCGAGTACCTATGCTAATATATAGTAAGCTATGCTCATATACCTCTGCATGGGAAAAGAGCAACTCATTCAATTTTTCCTTTTTTACGAGTATTAAGTTTTGCAAGAACAATTGGAATAAAAAGTTTCAATAGATTTCTCTTGATAAAAACTTTAAAAGAAAAATATAAATGAGAAATCGTAGTTAAAGTTTTATATGATTTAAAATAATCTGTTTCCAAGTATGTTTTATGCAAACTTTAATATTTGTGAAAGAAAATCATCAAAAAAGGTACGACTATTTTTTCCTGGCTGAGGGGAGCCGGGGAGAGTTACATTTCGGTTTTAGGTGTTACATTCCTAATTATTTTTCTATATTTTTAAGTAGACAATGAATAATTCATATCCCAATGAAAGGAGGACACATGAATCCATGTCCTTGTACATGATTCCCAGAAATAATTTTCTAAGGAACCACAGGCTAGTAGTCCAACCCATAGTAACATGAAAAAAGTAATGGAATATGCGGATAAGTGAAGGCATACTCGTAATTAAAATTCAAAAGACAAAGAAGCTTAAGTTCATATGGTCAAACCTTTAGTCTCTGCAGATGGAATTTTTTGAACAGTAGTTCCATCTTGCTCAATTGTTGTTGCTGATATATCAAGTACTGCTACATCACCAACCTGTGGAAGTTCTAAGCTCATGTAATTTTCACACCTCAACTGAAGTAGAAAAGAGTCGGCGTATGTATATAATATAAATACATACTACATTTGTATATGGGAGAAAGTGATCATTCTCTCCATTTGATATTCTCCCATGCAAAGTTGAATATGGCTCAGATGTATCATAACCCCTTCTTACAAAATAATAGGAAATTGTATACTGTATTTTTTTCAAAACACTTGGCTTTAAACTAAATATGTTTTTACTGTTTATTGCACGAGTCCAATGCTGGTTGGTGAATCCTCAAAAGTCTAAATAAAATATAGACTATAATATGTGCTAATTTAGCACACTGAATAATTCTATAAAGTTAACTGGCATCATACGTATGTTAGTGATTTAGGAAGCACTTGACAACCTTTCTCCAAATATGAGCTAGTTGAAACACAACAAAAATTTAAAACCTTACTTTCGTAAAAAAAAAATTTATTAAAACATTCACATTCTTTTTGAGAAAATAAGGTCGAAGTGTGGTAATGAAACTGTGGCCTCCTCACAAATGATTTTCCTTTCCTGTAACCTTCTTGAACAATATTGAATTTTGTGTATCGAAAGTGTGAGCCACTACTCCACATCTTTGCCTTTATATCTCCCTCCTTCCTTAGTGGGCCAAGAGGGAAAAAGAGAAGAAGACGAAGATGGAAAATAGTATTCTAAAGACCACTGACTAAATTTCCTACCCAAGCATCAAACAAGAATGTCTAACATTAACATTAAAGTAAAGTGTCCGATGAGGATGGTTGAACAATTGAGATTAGCAAAAGGTTTGTCACTATTTTTTCCAGCATGTATTTTTCCTTGAGGCAGTCTTTTTATAAAACTTGGATTATAGTATATAATAAAAAAAATCATAAAAGATTGTATTGAGGGAAAAAGGGATAGATAAATAGTTTAAATTAGTATCTGAAAACAGTTAAATAAACATAGTTTACCTGTAGTCCTCTGTCAATTACAATTCTCAGTGCACTAAGAGTCTTATAACGACGTCGTAGTTCTTGTTCAGAAGTTCTTTGAGCATCAATGTCACTATCTATCTCAACAAGAATCTTTAAATTCTTGTATGCATCCTCAGAAACCCATTTGACTTCTGGAACGATATCGGCAATGACATCATATCTAGAACATAAATTAAATTAGTATGGACTACCCCAAGAATGCACTTAAAACTTAAAAGGGAACACTACCAAGTACCACCAAAAAAATTGCTTTTTAAAATGCTTCACATCTAATGCAAGAAAGCTGTATTTTCGAATTCTGGCCGAGGTAAGCAACACTTGCCTCTAAATAAAATAAGAAAAGAAATAAACCGGGGTTTTTAACAAGCCTTAGCATATATAGATAATAACAGAACACACTCGCTCACTTTAAATTATGATTTTCCAAACTTCTTACTTAAATATAATTATAGGCACCTCGCCGAGCTTCTCAAAACAACATATCACAACGGCAAGATAAAATTGCAACATAAACTACATGTTATCACTTATCACATTTCAAATAGTCAACAATTAACACATTAGGTGTTTTGTTTTATAGCAATCACGGGTATCCAAACCTCTTAGAGCATTTGACTACTCCCACGGTACACGTCCCCCACAAGAGCCGTGCACTGGGAAAATCCAAGCAAATGCTTGTGTGGGTATCACTTGGAGTTGGAAAGGTTTAATCATGTGACATCTCCCTTATTATGGTAGAGTAGATGCCATTGAGCCAACCCTTGGGGTAAGTAACACATTAGATGCTTAGGCTACTCTCTGGTTGTAGCAAGGCCCTATTCTAGCCTTATTGTGGCAATTTAAGCACGAGGAAAAGCCGATATTACAATTTACAGGTTATGTCTATTTGAATAAATGCATGGAAGCTGCTTTAAATAAAAATCATGCAAGAGATACATTACTTAAGAAAATGAATTTTGACAAACCTCAAAGTGTTCAGAGAGGAATAGGTATTTTCCATGTCAGAAAACTTGGTTGCAATGTGGATCGAGTCCTTTAAAGCACGTCCATTTACCTATAAATATGATGTATCAATACTAGGAATAGAAGTGCCCTCCGAGAATTCTATAGACTTTTTTTTATTAATTTCAATGTCCACCACGAACAGATACAAGTCATCTTCATTAAATTTTTAAGTGTAAATCAGATAATTTAATAGGCAATTCCAGAAGAAATGCTTCTGATCATTCTCGCAAAAAGTAAATTGCAGGTAACCAGGTACTATATACAATACCGTTTCAGAAAAAAAACAAAGGTACTATATACAGTACGTCAATCACTTTATCTGTTCTTCTATTCCCTCCCTCCCTCCCTCCCTCCTCTCCTTACCTTCCACTAGTATTTTGTTTTTTCCTCTCTCCCCCCCTCTTTTTCATTCCCTTTGAGGATTTTGTTGGGTTTTTATTTTTTATTTTTATATATTTTATTATTATCTATTTTATTTTATTTTATTTTTTTATTTTGGGGGGGGGGGTGTTGGGGGTTTGTCCACCTGTTCTTTTAAGAAACCCAATTCAGCACTTTTGCCTGTCATAAAAATATTAGAGAGGAAAAACCTTCTAATCTATACTGACAAGTACCCTGTTCTAACCAATTTTAATTATTGCAATTGGGGCCGCCACTTTTTATGGGAAGTCCAGAACATTATCTTCTAAAGCATAAGATGGAAAAAATGAACAGTATATCATACCGAAGACATGGCATGTGGAAGGGTTCTTTTCAAAATGGATTCAATTGCAGCCTTTTGAACATTTTGCTTTCCAACATGACTTATAAGAATACTCTCTGGAACTTTCTTTCCAGCGCGAAATCCAGGAACCTGAATGTAAGAAACAAATAAATATGGTTTGCATTCCACTTTCTGAAAAATTGAATCTATAAGGAGGTGCCTAAAAGCACCGTATTTGATTTTAGTATTACTCCGTATTTGATTTAATATTACTCCTCTAGCAAAAATACCTTTGCCAGAAAATAATTGAGTAAATAAAATAAAGCAATATATATCTCTATTTATCAAGGGCACCAAGGGTGCCAGTGCCTGACATGGAACATACAAGAAAAATAGCAGCTATACAATTTGTACTATTCAAATGATACAGGCTTGAAAAAAGAAATGCTAAACTCGGACATTCTTGTTACAAATACCATCTCCCAAAGTTAGCAATCAAAACAGATACATCTCTGTGAGATCATAAACATTTAGTGCAAATGGACTTCATAATATGAGTCATAAGTAAAAATTACCATCTCTAAAGTCGGTGAGAAAATACAGTATGTAACATTTTATTTTGTAACAAAATATCACTGTATTTTATCCCAATTTTTAGTAGTTTTGTAACATTGGCACTCCGTAAATTGTTATTGCCACACATCCCCATTTTATAGGAAAGAGAAAATTCTTCTTTACATTCTTTAGTTAACTTACTCTTTTCTAGAAATACCATGTACATATAAGGTTATTGAAATGTGGAGTGTGATTGACAATTTGTTGAGTATCAATATAGCACCCCTTTCAAATATATGTCTCTATTATAAAATATTCCCTTAGTTCCACGAAAAAAGACCCATTTAATTTTTTTTTCCTAGTCAATTGGCGAAATCCTAAAATTCAAAAAATTATGTGAATTTTATTTATTTATTAATGCAATAGCTAATATTGTAAACTACTTAAAAGTTTTTTACTAGTAACAAAAACTTTATTCCAAAAATTTTTAAAAAAATTACATCACACTTTGAATTTTAGGATTTTGCAAATTAACACGATCAAATACGGGACTCTTTTTGTGTACCGGAGGGAGTATTATTCATACACAATCAGTATGCCATTACTCTGATGGTGATTCTGATAAGAAATTCTATTAAAGAACAATCAGAAGTGCTACGCAGTTGTACCTTTGCCTGCTTCATAAACTCATGTAAGACTCTTTTGTAACAATCCTCGCATACAATCGGTGGAACTTCCACACTCAATCTGACCTGCCCATAGAATCATACGTTATTTGTAATAAGAGAAACATAAAAATTAGAAAATGTATTAAGTAACCAACTTATCTAAAAGTTTAAGTTGTTACAAGGAGATCCCAACAATGTATATCAAGCTAATACCCCCCTAACGTGCATACGTAGAGAGGATTAAATGCATATGCATCATGTGCACCCATATAAAGGGCAACATGCAGTCAAGAATATTAACACATAGCCAATGCACACCCATATAAAGGGCAATGTGTGGTGAGGAAGAGTTGAACCAAGACCGTGAACAACTACAGCTGTAACCAACTCATGTAAAAGCTTAAGCTAGCTAATCATATCCAGTTACAAGCATGTATAACCAGTCTACCGACTATTAGCTGAAAATCTCGTGAAAGAACTACAAACACCCCTACAAACCTTAAAATTGGGCAGTAAAAAAATATTAAAACTGATTAATTACGTCAAACTATACAATGTTATGATACATATTTATTTTAAGGATCATGTCAAGCAAAAACCTGAAAATAAAAAAGCACTCCCTTTGTCCCAAAATAAATGCCCAGTTTGACTTTTTTGGTCAAATTGACCATCTTTTAAACTAATTTTTGTAACTTTTCTTTTGGCAAAAATATAGGTGAAGAATTATAACTACAAGAAACCACAGACAAATTGTACTAACCCCAATTCTTATAGTTTCAAAAAGTATTTCTATATCATTAATTATTAATTCTAAAAATAGTCAATTTGACTCCCAAAAAAATAAAAAATATAAATTGGGCAGTTATTTTGGGACGGAGGATGTAAGAAAGTGACACCCAATTGATACAAAAACCCAAAATTAAGATTGTAATTAGCGAATACAATAAAGAACAACATATGAATTCGGAAAAAATATAGTACTAGTAATAAATAAATAAATAAATAAATAAAAACATCAATGACTCACCCTTGAATTGGGTTCTTGGGTTTCAGTAACCTGGATATCAGCGGGAAGAGGGTCTTTCACGGCTTCAATGACGGGTGAAGATGGGGAAGAAGCAGCTGCAACAACTGTATTTCTGGAAGATGGGTGTTTCGGAAGGAGAGAGAATTGGCGGGAAGAGGAAAATGATTGTTTATGTGAAGTGGAGGGGAGTTTGAAATTGATTGTGTTATGGGGTTGAAGAAGTGGGGGAATAGGAGAGAGAAGAGTGGATTTGAAATGGAGGGAATTTGGAGTTGTAGTAGAGCAGCTACAGAGCTCCATTTTTCTTTCTTTCTTTGTTTTTTTTGAGTCTGCGAGGAGAGTAGTGGTAATCTGATGAAGATTGAGAGATGGGAAATTGGAAGATTTTTGATGGAATATTGGATAGGATGATGTACGTCGTCGTTTCAAGTGCTGGCTTAGCAAATCTAGGAGGATTTATGACCTTCTTTTAATATTTATTTATTTATTATTTTTAGACTCGTAACACCATTTGTTCTAGGTTAGTAATTAAGAGCAAGTTCAAATCCTACTAAACTAGCTAATAAGATTTTAGTCTAATTTTGAAGTGTGACGCCCCTAAAATAGGTATGCATCACTCATCTTGGTTCGCCAGATACAAGGTACTGAATTCAAATACAACTTAATTATACAACCGTCGTGTACAATACGATAAAACATAACATGTGAATTTGAATACAAATATTGTCTACTAGAGAGTATACAAACTCAAAAGGAGTCTTCATTACAATTATTATCACATTATTTTACACAATAGTGAGGACTACTAATGCACCATCTAGGACCATCACTCTGTTCCCCGACTAGTCTCTGCTACGTTCTCATTTCCTGAAGAGAACAATGAAAGCAAAAGGGTGAGCTCAACTAGCCCAATAAGAAATATTATGACTAAGATAATGCAGAATAATTATCGTTAGCCTTCAACAATATTAAACTGATAAAATATAATAAATATCAAATTTAACTACAGCGAAACAAGCAATCCATTAGAAAAGTCAAGTAGAGAATAAAATCTACTATCTTCTATGATTTAAAAGGGTTTTTCATCACTTTTATCGCTGGGACTCAGCTTAATAAATAATCCACATCATTGAATCACCCCTGCACTACGGCCAAGGATATTCTTTAGTATCACGACCACAAATTATCCATGCACTACTGGCCAAGGACATTGTGTATTCATTAATGGTCATTATCATGCCAACAACTGTCCATCAATGCACTACGGGCCAATGAAGACTTTTACCACATCATTTGTAACATTACGGTCATGATTACACCGAATAATCCCTGGTCATAATCATACCAAGTCCATCTATGCACTACAGGCCACAGATGACTTTCAAAAAAATATAAACATGAGGATGATGACAATGATATAAGAATTCAATAAAACAAGTTTAAGAATTAATTTATCTAGGAAGTGATAACGTCCAAATTGTCAACATGATACTGCTTTATAGAGTAAAATTCAAGAATGCTCAGAAAAATATTTTCATGAAAATATACTGGATGAAGCGCAAATATCAAGGATATTCCACTAATTTCATGGAGTATAGAAGTCAAAGTTTTAACCAACTGAGTATAATAAAGAATGGAATAACAAAAGAAATCACTATGCATACGGTACTTCGCATAGACAGGTTATTCCAACAGAATAATAAGTAACGGAACCAGGTCAGGCGAAATTTGCACAGACAGGATGTTCCAACAGAATAATAAAAACGGAAACAGGTCCGGCGTAAACGCATAGACAGGATATTCCAACAGAATAATAATAAAGACGGAATCAGGTCCGGCGTAAACGTACAGACAGGATATTCCAACAAAATAATAACAAAGACAGAACCAGGTCCGGCGTAAAACGTACAGACGGGATATTCCAACAGAATAATAATAAAAATAGAATATTAGAAGAATGTCACCAAGTATAGGGTAGTCCGCGTATACTGGTTATTCCTGCAGAATAATCAAAAATAGAATAACAAAAGTTCTCTTCATGAATACAAAAGAAATAATACCCCTTACGGGTACAACAAATAATATTCCCTACTTTAGAAGAAACTGGATATTAGAAAAGTGAAGTAACAAAATACTTTTCTTCTTTCTCTCTATAGTTTCTCTCTCTAGAGTTTCAGTGAATTCATAAGAAATAATGAAGGAATGAGCTTCTATTTATAGAAAAATGGACTGAATAGTAACTAATTCATGAACTGTTCAGATTGATTTACTTTTAAACGGGCGGTCCATATTGGTTTACTATTAAAACTTAAAGAACGGTCCATACTGATTTATTATTAAAACTTTAAACCAGCGATCCATATTGATTTACTATTATAACTTCAACCAACGGTCTGAAAAATTAACACATCTCCTCATGGAATAATATTGTACCCAAAAATGATTTGGACCAAAAAGAAATATATCTTACGGGTGAATAATACCCCATGAATAGTAACTCGTGAATAGTAACTCGTGAATAGTACTCCGACACGAAAAGTGTCCTGAATACCCGATTGAACAATATATCCTCCAGACATCAATTATACTAACACAATTAAGTCTAACACAATGAAACTATAAAATTCATCTTTAATCAACACGAACTTATTCATCATTAATATTATAATTCACAATATTTAACAACCAGGTCGTTCCCAAGAAAGAGGGGGCTTTCCGATAAGGATTTCTCCTTATTGGCGCGCAATTAGGTGACCAAAACCTCTCCTTGACAGAACTTCTAGACATTGTCAATATTGTAAATAATAAATGAATAAATTTACCGTCTCAATTATTGATTTAATAATATATCATATTATGCAGATGATACTGTAACAATAATTGAATCAATAATATGAAAGATATGATGCAACAATTACTGTAGCAATAATTGAGTATAACTGAGTGACTTCTCACGTAAGCATTAATAATCAATATCGTGTGCTACTGTGCAACTACGCGTATTACTGTACTTTTAACACCGGGTGTTTCAACAGTTAACGGTAAAACTTCCGCCGTTATTTTCATAAAGTATTTTTATTGTTTTTCCAATCCGACAATAATTTTATTGCGGGGTCCACCAATGATTGTACCGTCGTACGGATATTCCCCGACAAAAAAATATTTTATAACAACTTGATTACTTTGCAAAATTTATAAATACTACTCACAGCTATAACATTATATCAAATCCACACCACAATATTAAAAAGAATATTTCGAGAAAAATAAATTTTTATTCATAAAATCTGGGGTCCCACAATCTCCCCTCCTTATGGAATTTTGCCCTCGAAATTTACGTACGTACCTGGTATGCCGAACATGTGAGGATACCTTGACTTCATTTCAGATTCTAATTCTTGAGGTAAAACCTTTGAGTGTTGAATATGATTCTTCTTATCCAAGATTTAACACGTATCTCCTCAAACGTTAAATCATCCTCTACCTCATCCAGTTCTAAATTAATAATGTGGTTCGGGTCATAACATCGATACGTTAAAAACGTTATGAGCACGCGACATACTTGGCGGTAAAACGAGTCTATAAGCCACATCTCCTACTTAATCGAGGATTTCAAATGGGCCAATTAAATCGAGGGTTGAGATTTCCTATCTTCAGCAACTCTTGATTTTAAAATAACGTCCTCTTGAACCTTCTTCTTAGTATTCATCAGCTCCGGATCTGTAGCTTGCATGGCTTTAACTTTATCGATTAATGTTGATTCTACTCGTATATTCGTTATCTTCATGTGGGTCCCTAGAGTCTTTAACTCTATCTTCATCATTTGTAAGTTATACGAAATGAGTCTTTGTGTTAACAACATCGCACTCGTAAACGCATACGATTTTCTACTCAACACGTCAGCTACCACGTTCACTCTTCCACGATGATATTGAATGGTACGATCGTAATCTTCAACAACTCGAGCCAACGTCTTTGGCGCATGATACGTTCATTTTAGTTGAAGAAATATTTGAGGGTTTAAGAAATGGGTTTTGTACTGGGGTCAATACAAAATTCGATTTCACGCTCTAGGGTAGGCTAAGAAGTCTTGAAGAATACATCAGGAAATTTATTAACAATAGAAATATCATTCAAAACTATGACTCTCATCCAAGACTTGGATAACACCTCACATTGATACTTATCAACTTGCCATTGTCATTCACGACGTTGCCTACAGAAAGTCTGGCTTCGGTGCATTTCACACAAGAAAGTCAACAACAAAAGGATTGGGGCTCTTTATTTATGGATTGATATGACAAAAATTGACTTTAGTGGTTTGGTTACTTTGAATTCGCATAACAGGTTGGTTAGGAGTATGAAAGCTAACAACCTTACGAAAAGCATGATGAGTAGTTAACCAATCATTTCCAAAAATCACATCAAAGGCAAGTATTTTCAAAGAGATAAGATCGACAGGTAACGTGAAAGTGTTGATTTGAACAAAATTTATAAATAGTGGAGGTAACGAAGGTTTCGCCCAACTGAGTTTAAACAGATATATCAAAGTCTAACTTCTCCAGAGTTAACTTCAAACATTGAACACAACTAGGTGTAATAAAAGAGTGAGTAGAACCGGTATCTAACACGGTATAGACTTCGCAAGAGTTTATGACTAACATACGCGTGATAATTTTATTCAGGTTCCTCGTCACGAAAAAAACGCTCTCTCTTAAACTACCGACTTTGACTTTTCTGGGACGGCCTTTGGTGCCTCCATCCTAGCTGAACTTGTCTTCGGTGAACGACAAAATTGAGCTAAGTGACCTTCTCTTCCACAATTATAACATGCTTTGGACGGCATCGCGCAGTTTGGACTGATGTGTCCCTCCCCTCTGCATTTGAAGCATATGATAGGTGGTCGTTCTCCTTCCTTAACAACGGGTGCTGGTGCTGACGTCTTTCCATCATTGTTGAATCTCCTCTTCTTGAAATGTCCATTCTTATTATTTTGGCCCTGATTACCACCGAAGTGGTTACCATTTCTGGCATGTTGATTCCATCCACGCTTGTTGTCACCGCTTTGATGACTGCTCTCACTGGTATTATCATTTTGTCGGCTGCTCTCTTTTGGTTGCGTTGACTCGTTATTGCGCTTCACTAACTGAGCCCTATTTACAACATCTGAATACAAACACAGTTTATGAGAAATAAGATGTTGACGAATCTCTGGCTTAAAACCTCTTAAAAACATCCGCGTCATTCTCTTTTCATTATCCACCAAGTGGGACGCAAATTGGGACAACTCGGTAAACTTGACTTCGTACTGCGACACGGTTATATTATTTTGCTCCAACTTGATAAATTCTACCTCTTTTATGTGACGAATACTTTCGGAAAAGTACTTGTCGTTGAATAGTTCTTGGAACTTCTCCCAAGACATCTTCAGTGTGGCAGGTTGAGTACGCTTTACCGATTCCCACCAGTAATCTGCCTCTACTCGCAACATAAAGGCAGCAAAGGGAACCATTTTCTCCTCGGAGCATCCCAAGACATCAAATATCTTGGTGATCTGCTTTATCCATGATTACGCCTTAAGTGGTTTTGGCTCTCCAATAAATTCCGGTGGTCCCAGCTCCTTGAACTGTTTAGCGGTGATCGTCCGAGAGTTTCCAGTGTTTCCACCTACATTTTGGACAGGAGCCGCTCTTGTCTGCTGTTGCATGAATTGCATAAAGCCTCTAAACATTCCATCATTCATCATTTGGTCAGTGTTGTTGTTTGCATGAGGATTGTCGCTTTCCTGATGCACATTATCCTGATTATTGATATGTGGTGAATCAACGGTCGCCTGTGCTCCATTGCTATTCTCAACATTCTCAGATGTCATTTTCAGATAATGTCACAAAACAAAAGGTTAATTAACATGTAACATATTATCCCTATATTCTGACCGACCAATTAAATACCAAAAAAACTTAGGTAGGTCATACTAGCGAAGGAACTCCTCGTCTCTCCCCTCCTAGTTCTATTCTCACATCTTAGCCAGGGATCATATCCCTAAGCTTTGATACCAACTGTGACGCACCCAAAACAGGTATACATCACCCATCTTGGTTCGCCAGATACAAGGTACTGAATTCAAATACAACTTAATTATACAACCGTCGTGTACAATACGACAAAACATAACATATGAGTTTGAATACAAATATTATCTACTAGAGAGTATACAAACTCAAAAGGAGTCCTCATTATAATTATTATCACACTATTTTACGGAATAGTGAGGACTACTAATACACCATCTAGGACCATCACTCTGTTCCCCGACTAGTCCCTATTACGTTCTCATTTCCTGAAGAGAACAATGAAAGCAAAAGGGTGAGCTCAACTAGCCCAGTAAAAAAATATTATGACTAAGATAATGCAGAATAATTTATCGTTAGCCTTCAATAATGTTAAACTGATAAAATATAATAAATATTAAATTTAATTGCAGCGGAACAAGTAATCCATTAGAAGAGTCAAGTAGAGAATAAAATCTACTATCTTCTATGATTTAAAAAGGTTTTTCATCATTTTATTGCTGGAACTCAGCTTAATAAATAATCCACATCATCGAATCACCCCTGCACTACGACCAAGGATATTCTTTAGTATCACGACCACAAATTATCCATGCACTACTGGCCAAGGACATTGTGTATTCATTAATGGTCATTATCATGCCAACAACTGTCCATCAATGCACTACGGGCCAATGAAGACTTTTACCACATCATTTGTAACATTACGGTCATGATTACACCGAATAATCCCTGGTCATAATCATACCAAGTCCATCTATGAACTACAGGCCACAGATGACTTTCAAAAAAATATAAACATGAGGATGATGACAATGATATAAGAATTCAATAAAACAAGTTTAAGAATTAATTTATCTAGGAAGTGATAACGTCCAAATTGTCAACATGATACTGCTTTATAGAGTAAAATTCAAGAATGCTCAGAAAAATATTTTCATAAAAATATACTGGATGAAGCGCAAATATCAAGGATATTCCACTAATTTCATGGAGTATAGAAGTCAAAATTTTAACCAACTGAGTATAATAAAGAATGGAATAACAAAAGAAATCACCATGCATGCGGTACTTCACATAGACATGTCATTCCAACAGAATAATAAGTAACGGAACCAGGTCAGACAAAATTTGCACAGACAACATGTTCCAACAGAATAATAAAAACGGAACCAGGTCCGGCGTAAACGCACAGACAGGATATTCCAACAGAATAATAATAAAGACGGAACCAGGTCCGGCGTAAATACACAGACAGGATATTCCAACAGAATAATAACAAAGACGGAACCAGGTCCAGCATAAACGCACAGACAGGATATTCCAATAGAATAATAATAAAGACAGAATATTAGAAGAATGTCACCAAGTATAGGGTAGTCCGCGTATACTAGTTATTCCAGCAGAATAATAAAGAATGGAATAACAGAAGTTCTCTTCATGAATACAAAAGAAATAATACCACTTACGGGTACAACAAATAATATTCCCTACATTAGAAGAAACTGGATATTGGAAAAGTGAAGTAACAAAATACTTTTCTTCTTTCTCTCTATAGTTTCTCTCTCTAGAGTTTCAGTGAATTCCTAAGAAATAATGAAGGAATGAGCTTCTATTTATAGGAAAATGGACTGAATAGTAACTAATTCATGAACGGTCCAGATTAATTTACTTTTAAACGGACGGTCCATATTGGTTTACTATTAAAACTTAAAGCAACGGTCCATACTGATTTACTATTAAAATTTTAAACCAGCGATCCATATTGATTTACTATTATAACTTCAACCAACGGTCTGAAAAATTAGCACATCTTCTCATGGAATAATATTGTACCCAAAAATAATTTGGACCGAAAAGAAATATATCTTACGGGTGAATAGTACCCCGTGAATAGTAACTCATAAATAGTACTCCGACACGAAAAGTGTCCCGAATACCCGATTGAACAATATATCCTCCAGACATCAATTATACTAACACAAATAAGTCTAACACAATGGAAATATAAAATTCATCTTTAATCAACACGAACTTATTCATCACTAATATTATAATTCATAATATTTACCAACCAGGTCGTTCTCAAGAAAGAGGGGGCTTTCCGATAAATATTTCTCATTATTGGCGCGCAATTAGGTGACCAAACCTCTCATTGATAGAATTTCTAGACATTGTCAATATTGTAAATAATAATATGAATAACTTTGCCGTCTCAATTATTGATTTAATAATATATCATATTATGCAGATGATACTGTAACAATAATTTAATCAATAATATGAGAGATATGATGTAATAATTACTGTAGTAATAATTGAGTATAACTGAGTGACTTCTCACATAAGTATCAATAATCAATACCGTGTGCTACTGTGCAACTACGCGTATTACTGTAATTTTAACACCGGGTGTTTCAACAGTTGACGATAAAACTTCCGTCGTTATTTTCATAAAGTATTTTTGTCATTTTCTCAATGATTGTACCGTCGTACGGATATTCCCCGACAAAAAGAATATTTTATAACAACTTGCTTACTTTACAAAATTTATAAATACTACCCACAACTATAACATTATATCAAATCCACACCATAATATTAAAAAAATATTTCGAGAAAATTAAATCTTTATTCATAAAATCTGGAGTCTCACATTAAGAGTTAATTCTGAAATAATGTTATTTTTAAGTCTTAGGTTACATTTTTATTTAAGTGAATTTATTTTTTACTTTATGTGAAGTGTATTTCTTCTTTTTTATGTGAGGCTCGCTTAATTTGTGAATTTATTTCTTCTGAAATTTGATTGATTCTTAATATTATAATAAGTAATTATGTACTTGATTATAAATTATATTGTATTTGTTTGATTTGTGAGTTTATTAATTTTGATATTGTAATAGTGATGGTATACTTAATTTATAATTATGTTGTCCTTTCTAAAAAATGGGGCTTCAAAAAATCCTACTAAACTAAAATCAAAATCGGCAAGCACTAAATCAGTCGATGCTACCGAAATTCTTCCCTCTATTTACCTCTTGGCTCCCTTCCCAAGTTTTCCCTTGGGCTATATTATGAAACTAGCAACAGTCTCGTGCCTCTGACATTATGAATGGTGAAATTTATCTCAAATTTTAAACGACTCAAATGATTTATTAGAATGAGCGAGAACTTCAAAAAAATCATTTGTATTTTGTTATATAGTTGTATCTCTAACATTGAATTATATGTAATAGTATAAATTCTCAAAACAAAAAAGTTGGTTAGATTTCAATTAATTTATTAAGCTTTTTTCTTTCTTTTCATTTTTTTTATGTTTTGTAGGTATACATCACTTACAATAGTCGTGCAAAAGGCAAATTCAAATATAAATTTGTGTGAATGATCGATTTATTTATTAAAATGGTTGTAGATATTAATTTTATTCATTTATCTAAATCAATTCCAGTATTAGTCATGAACTAATATTAAGGTTACAATCAAATGCTCGACTAGTTTCAAACTTAAGTCTAGTTCATTTACGGCAAAACTATATTTTCACCACTATATTTGGCAAGTTTTACTTATTACACTATTGAACTTTTAATTTTTTGAATTACCCCATTAAACTAATTAAAATATTAAAATTGGGTCATTCCGTTAAAAAAAGTTGACAGACGTTAAAATATTGCTGACGTGGCAAAAAAATAAAAAAATATTACTTATGTGGCAAAAAAAAATCAAAAATAGATTTTAAAAATAAAAAAAATTAACATTTTAAAGTTTTAAAAATAACAAAAACATAATAAAATAAAACAAAAAATACAAGAAAAGATTTTTTTTTAAAAAAGAATTTTTTAAAAAACATATTTTTTTTAAAAAGCATATTTTGAAAAAAAACAGAATTCTATAAAAAATATAATTTTTTTAAAAAAAGATTTTTTAAAAAATAGAATTTTTTTAAAAACAGATTTTATAAAAAATAGATTTTTTTTTAAAAATAATGTTTTATTAAAAACAGATTTTTTTTTAAAAATAGTTTTTTTAACAAAAACAGAATTCTATAAAAAAAAAAAATTTAAAAGCAGTTTTTTTAAAAAAAACGGAACTTTTTTTAAAAAAAGATTTTTTTAAAAAATAGGATTTTTTTTAAAAAAATTAAACAAACAAAATTTTTTAAAAATAAACTTTTTTTCAAAATAGATTTTTATTTTTTTTTTGAAATCTATTTTTTTAAAAATTCTGTTTTTAAAAAAATCTATTTTTTTAAAAAAATGTTTTTTAAAAAAGTTCCGCTTTTTTAAAAATTCTGTTTTTTTTTAAAAAATCCGCTTTTTAAAAAAAGCTGTTTTTTTAAAAATTTGTTTTTTTTAAAATTTTGTTTTTAAAAAATTTCTTTTTTTGAAAAAGCTTTTTGTAAAAAAAATTTGTTTTTTAAAAAATGTATATTTTTTAGAATTCTGTTTTCTTTAAAACTCTGTTTTTTTAAAAAAATCTGTTTTTTTAAAAAAATCTGTTTTTTTTTAAAATTCTGTTTTTTAAAAAAATTCTATTTTTTTAAAAACTCTATTTTTATTAAAAAAAATCTGTTTTTTAAAAAAATATATTTTTTATAGAATTCTGTTTTTTTTTAAAAATCTGTTTTTGTTAAAAAATCTTTTTTTGTATTTTTTGTTTTATTTTATTATGTTTTTGTTATTTTTAAAACTTTAAAATGTTAATTTTTTTATTTTTAAAATCTGCTTTTGATTTTTTTTTGCCACATAAGCAATATTTTTTATTTTTTTCGCCACGTCAGCAATATCTTAACGTCTGTCAACTTTTTTAACGGAATGACCCAATTTTAATATTTTAATTAGTTTAATGGGGTAATTCAAAAAATTAAAAGTTCAATGATATAATAAGTAAAACTTGCCAAGTATAGTGGTGAAAAACATAGACTATTTGAAAAAAAAATTAATTTTAATGATTGGGCCGAATTAGAATGTACCAACTCATTCGGATTTTGAATGTTTTTTTGCAATATGACCTAATATGTGCCTCCGTTTAATTGGTCTGGAACCCGAGATTCGTAGAGTTAGGGGGCTTGTTTAAGCGAGGGGAATGTATTTGGCACCCCCGACTTCCGTAAAAACACGGTTACCATATCTTGTTAATTTTTCTAAGCATGAAATGTTTGTGTGTGTGTGTGTGTGTGTGATTTTGACATTTATTTGATTTGTGTTTAGTGTTTTGATTTTAAGAGTTGATCTAAGCTCTGTTTAACTATTGAGCGATGTTATTTTGAAAGTAGTGTTGTACATCTTTGAACCTATGTACGAAGGATTTGATTTAGCGAAAAGTTCATTTTAGACAAAGTATATATATTGAAATGATGTTTTGGAAAACAAGGTTTTCAAATCCCTCGCCCAAATAGGAATTAAGGTCCTTTGATACTTCCAGTTATTAAACTTAGATTTGTCTAACTTCGAAGCGCTTTATTATTTTATAAAAGCTCTTTTCTGTTTTGTTTGAAAATCATTTTGGTGATAATACCTGAAAGAAAGCATCAAAAAGGGTCGGGCCATCTCCGGGCATGAAAACCATCTCTATAGACCCTAGTATCCACAATTATAATTTTCATTTGTTGGAAATGGGTTTGACAAAATAAATATTAAAGCATTTTGAGGCTTAATTTAATGTGGGACCCACACTTCGAAAATGTCGGGTCCATGCACCTATGTGTTCTCCTCCGCGAGGAGTATAATGTGGTATATTTATATATTCAAATCCATTAAGAATTGAATGAGAAAATTGAGTCTAAAGTCACCTACTTGAAATGTTGTAAATTCTAAAAGTCCGACATAGGACATTAGAGTGAAAAATGAAGAACATATATATGGGATGGTTGCTCAATGGGAAGCGCCCCAAGGGGTACCCCACTTTTGTGGAAAGGAGAGGACCTAGCCAAGACTTAGTTCAAACCTACACGCGCGCGCCGCCCCCGCCGTCCGGTCGGTCGGGCTCGGGCGGGAGGGTTGTGATATATATTTTTTGGACAAAATCTGTTTAATGTTTTATCAGATTTTGTTAAATGATTATCATGATACTACGTAGTTTTGCCAACGGTTTTATGCGCCAACGGTAATAAACCGCGAAATTATTCCTATAAATAAACCATGTGGGCGCCTAAAAGGATATATTAATTTTTCCCGTTCTGCACATAATATTTTCCCGTTCCGTTCTGCAATCTTTTACCCGTTTCTTAGTAAGTATATCCATGCACCATTTTTCATGCATCATTACTGTAATTACTGTAAGTTCAGTACATAACATATAATTTGGTTCGAAGTGTTCTTAATTTTGAAGTGCTTCTAATTAAGAACTGGAAATCCATTTTATCTTGGGAAGCAATTATTCATTTAATCCTTTAGCACCAGTGAGGGAATAAACTTGCTTTAAGGAGACTTTGTGAATTTAAAGGACTAGGATTTATTTATTTCATAATTTCCAGAATCTAACTTTATTTTGTTTTCTAATTCTGACTTTATATATTTATGTTAAATATTACTATTATTACAGAAATACATCATTATCACGGGGTCTTAAATTCAATCTTTTGGGACAAGGTCTTCTAATTTCTTTTAAGGCCCAATATTACATATATAATGATTTACGCGGCTTGGAATTACATTATAAACCAAAAGGTCCATCGTGGGAATCTACCCGTCATGAGGTGATTCATTGATTGAAATCCCTATCCTGGATATTTAGGACCTCCTGACCACTAGATATAGATCTAGGGCTATGCAGAGTAACATAAATCGATTTAAAACATTAAAATGACTAGATCTATCCCAGATCTAAGCCAACTTAGCATTGGGATTCGAGCTTCGAAGCTCATGAACCGATTAAGGGCTAGATCTGTAATGCACCCAAATCTTGTCTATCTTCAAACCTGAATTTGGTGCATCACGAGTACTTACCATTCATTACATACATTTATATATCTTAAAGACATTTAACACTTCCAAATACAACAATGTATTTTTTCCAAATCCCAGATTCTATTACCTTAAAATCTTCATTCATTACAAATAAGGATAATTACATTATTCTTTGATTCTTTACACGTGTGACTTTCATTTGCCACAACAGATACATAACAGTTTATTAAACTACTTTATAGTTTAATTAAACTATTCTACATTATAAGTCTTGGCTTGATCTTCACGCTCATTCATATAATGAATGACATTTCATCAGGATACCGATCAACTTGATCTTCACAGAATCCATTAGTTCATTCTATCATTGTCCGCTGAAAATATTTTTATTTTAAGCAAGTGTGAACACTCAATTACTCAGTAAGTTCTAGCAGCTGAATAACAACAATCTCAAAAATCACATATTCTTTTAATTCTTCAATAACCTAACAAAGGTTATGAAGCAGCTCGAATAATAGGAATAAATTCTATAAGACCCCAACTTTTTGTGAATAAAGATTTAATTTTTCTCTAAATGTTATTTTGAATAATAAGGTGTTGATTTGATATAATGTTATAGTTATGAGTGATATGTGCAAAATTTGCCAAGTAAGTAAGTTGTCATAAAATATTCGTTTGGTCAGGGAATATTCGAACGAAGACACAATTATTGGTGGACACCACAACGGAATGACTGTCGGATATAGAAAGCGACAGAAATAACTTTTTTATAAAAATAACAACAAGACTTTTACCGTTAAACTGTTGAAATACTCAGTGATAAAATACAGTAATACGCGTGGTTGCACAGTAGCACATGGTATCGTATAGTATCTCTGATTATTGATACTTACGTAATAAGTCACTTAGTTCATTTAATAATTGTCACAATAGTTGCTGCATATTATCTCATATTATTGGATTCAATTATTGTCACAATATCATCTGCACAATAATTTATATTTTTAAATTAATAATTGAGACAACACAATTATTCATATTGTTATTTACATTATTGACAATGTCTAGAAAATTCTATCGAGGAAAGGGATTAGGTTATTTAATTGCGCGCCAATAAGGAGAAATCCTTATCGAAAACCCCCCTCTTTCCTGGGAATGATCTGGTTGTCAATATTGTGGGTTATAATATTAATGATGAATAATTGTTGAAAGATTAAAAATGTTTTTATTGAAGATAAGTGATTTGTTGTGACGCCCCCAGAATAGGTCCACACAACCCATTCTGAGTCGCCAGATATACGGTACAGAATTCAAATACAAACTTTAATTATACAACTATTAATTGTCGTGTCAAATACGATAAAACATAAGCTGTGAGTTTTAGTATAAATATTGTAACGTATATAATACGACAATATTCATACTTAAATTATTACAATGCCATATAAAATACAACAACAAATATTTCAAGTCCCCAAAGGAACACGAGAAGATTTCTGTCCTCCTCATTCTAATGGGGTGTATTTTTGACGCTTTTAAAGTCGGGTTCTCATCACCCTATTGTTGTTCACCAAAATCAATTATTAAGTGATGTATAAAATACGACACACATATCTTAAGTCCTCAATGCAATTATATATTGTCATACTATTTTATAATGTATTGAGAAACTTCTACAGTCTCGGACCATCACACTATTCCCCTATTATCCTGCTCGACGCAACTACACTCTTATTACCTGAAAAAGAATTGTGAAGAAAAAGGGTGAGCTCAACTAGCCAGTAAAGAATATTATAACTAAGATAATGTAGAATAAATTATCATTAGTCCTCAACAGGGAAAAATCTGATAGAATACAATAGACAACAAGTTTTAGATCGATAACTGCAGCGGAACCAACAATCCATTAGAAGAGTCAAGTAGAACATAATGTCTACTATCTCCTCCAAATTAAAAGTCCATCATTAATAATTTATCCCTGTAATACACATCAACAGTTCTTTATTGTACTCATGACAAAGAGAACTTTTATCACCTGTTTTCATCTGAACCACCAAAGATTATAGTTAAATTCACAATTCATATTTATAATCATGTAAATCAACAATCCATCTTTGTACTACAGGTTAAAGACATACAACTGTAAAACCAATAATCAACAGTCCATCTTTGCACTACAGGCCAAAGATGTTCAACTGTAAAATCAATAATCAACAATCCATCTTTGCACTACGGCTAAAGACATACAACTGTAAAATCAATAATCAACAGTCCATCTTTGCACTACGGGCCAAATATGTTCAACTGTAAAACCAATAATCAACAGTCCATCTTTGCACTACGACCAAAGACATACAACTGTCCATCTTTGCACTATGGGCCAAAGAGGACTTTTACTACATCATTTGTCTGTAACATTACATGTCATGATTATACCAATAAACAATTTTTGGTTATAATCATACTAATCAACAATCCATCTATGCATTATTGGCCAAAGATGACTTTTACCACATCATTTGTCTGTAACATTAAATGTCATTATTATACCAATACACAATTTCTGGTCATAATCATACCAATCAACAGTCCATCTATACACTACGAGCCGAAGATGACTTTTACTACATCATTTATATGTAACATTATAGGTCATAATTATACCAATACACAATTTCTGGTCATAATCATACCAATCAACAGTCCATCTATGCACTACGGGCCAACAATAACTTTTACCACATCATTTATCTGTAACATTACATGTCATGATTATACCAATACAATAATTCTTGGTCATAATCATACCAATCAACAGTCCATCTATGCACTACGGGCCAAAGATGACTTTTACCACAATATAAACATGAGAATGATGACAATGATATAAAGATTCAATCAAGTGAGATCAATGATAAATATTAGAATTTTATAATTCAATTTATCCAGAGTTCAAGAATATCTAAATTGTCAACATGATAACTAAATGTGGAGTAAAATTCAAGAATGATATTTATGTATCAAAAATAATTTGGACAGAAAAGAAATCACTTTTGTTGTGAATAGTACCCCGTGAATAGTACCTGGATGAATAGTACTAAATGAATAGTACCCCGACATGCAAAATACCCCGAATAAATAGTACCTCGAGTGAATCGTACTCGAGTGAATAGTAACAAATGAATAGTACCATGTTATGCAAAGTACCCTAAATAAATAGTACTCAAAGTGAATAGTAACAAATGAATAGTACCTCTTCATGCAAAGTACCCTGAATAAATAGTACTCTGAGTGAATAGTAATCGAGTGAATAATACCCCGAATGAAAATATTAAAATTTAATAAGAAAGTTCAGACCAATATTCCAATGAAACGATACTAGATGAAGCGTAAAACTCAAGGATATTCTACTAATTTTAGGGATTATAGAAGCAATACTTACCATAGTAAGTTTAAATTTAAGAATATGAAAAGAAATAATATACGAAACTGCAAATGGATTTTCATCCGTCGTGCGGTAATCCGCGTAGACAGATCTGTTCCAAAATTAAAGAATGAGTACGAAAAATAATATCCCTTACGAATACAAAAAATAATACCCCTTACGAATACAATAAATAATATCCCTTACCTTAGAAGATTGGATACTGCAATAATGTAGTAGAAAAATACTCTTCTTCTTTCTCTCTTATTCTCTCTATAGTTTCTCTCTCTAGAGTTTTAGTGAATTGGTGAAGAACTAATGAACTTAGCTTTCTATTTATAGAAAAACATAGTTTTGATATTTGCACGTTAGGGGCTCGATTTATTACAGTTTAGTACCTCATTAATTTCACCTTAGTCCAGGTGACATCATCATCATCACATCATGATGATGTCATACTTAAATCATCTTTATGTTTCTTTAAGAATGATGTCATGCTTACATCATGTTTGCATCATCTCTTCTCTGATTGGTTGATTCAAGTTCACATGGATTGGTTAACTTATTACACTTTGGTACCCGTAAAGTTTTCCAAGTTTGCATTATTCCCCTTTAACTTTTTTAATTCATTTATCTTCAATAAACACATTTTTAATATTTCAACAATAATTCATCATTAATATTATAGCTCACAATATTGACAACCAGATCATTCCCAGGAAAAGAGGGCTTTTCGATAAGAATTTCTCCTTGTTGGCGTGCCATTAAATAACCTAACCCCTTTCCTCGATAGAACTATCTAGACATTGTCAATAATGAAAATAATAATATGAATAACTGTGTCGTCTCAATTATTGATTTAATAATATAAAATATTATGCAGATAATACTGTGACAATAATTGAATCAATAATATAAGATACTATGCAACAACTATTGTTGCAATAATTAAATAAAACTGAGTGACTTCTTATGTAAGCATAAAAAATCAGAGATATTGTGCAATATCGTGTGCTACTGTGTAATGTAACGCCCCCAAAATAGGTCCAATCCACCCAACCCATTCTGAGTCGTCAAATACATGGTACAGAAAACAACTATAAACTTCATTATAACAATTGTCGTGCAAAATACGACAACACATATGTTGTGAATTTTAATACAAATAGATACCAACTGTGACTCTCATCCCTTTACTTGGATAGCATATCACATTGATACCTTACATAAAGGTACAATCAATAACTGTTTTAGAAATTAAAATATTTAGAAAATGCTTAAGGAAACCTTCGTACATGAGAGGCCGTGCATCTAAGTTATAATAGATATCATATGACTCAAGAATTATCCTTGGTTGGACCAATAGACCCCAAAGAAAAATGAAAAGATTACTATCATGTTCTTTCAAGTGGTGAGTCTTCTCTTGACATATAATTATCTCCATTGTCTCTAATTGAGAATTATATTTCAACCAAACTCTAAGATTATATAGGTAGTGCTCGTAGATATACTCAGCAAATGGATGTGCACAACCCTGTATTATGATGACACGGAGTCGTATGTCATTAGACATCTTGTATGATAGTGGCAAAATATCCTTCCAAAGTTGGGTTCACCTCACCCTATTTGATTCACAGAAATCAACGGTTAAATGACGTATAAAATACGACACACTTATCTAAATATTGATCTTTGCACTACGGGCCAAAGATGTAAGACCCCAACTTATTATAAATAAAATCGAATTTCCTCTAATTATTATTGCGAATAATAAGGTATTAATTTGATATAATTCTCTGGTTATGGGTGAAATGTGTAAATTTTATAAAATAAGTAAGTGGTTATAAAATAATCATTGTTGTCGGGGAATATTCGTTTGGTCGTGGAATATTCTTGTTGTCGAGAAATATTCGTACGACAGCGCAGTCATTTGTGGGCCCCATAACAGAATAACTGTCGAATGAAGAAAATGACAAGTTTGAGTTTTTATAAATAACGACATAGTTGTTACCGTTAACACTGTTGGAATACCCGGTGGTTAAAATACAGTAATACGCGTGGATGCACAGTATTTTTGAATTATTGATTCTTACGTAAGAAGTCACTACTCAATAATTGTTATAGTAATTACTGTTCAATATTTTATTTTATTGATTCAATAATTGCTGCGTTGATATTTTATATTATTGTTATTTCAATAATTATCACTGTAAAGTATTTCCCATTATCAGATCAATAATTCATATTATTCAAATAATATTATTAGATAGCATTATTGGCAATGTCTAGAAAGTTCTGTCAAGTAGAGTTTTGGTCACCTAATTGCGCGCCAGTAAGGAGAAATTCTTATTGGAAAGCCCCCTCTTTCTTGGGAACGGCCTGGTTGTCATAATTGTGATTCTGTAATATTATTTGTGAATAATTAATTATTGATTTATATGATAAGGAAATATTTATTTTATGTGGATATAAATAATGGATATATTATTTTTATGTGGATAAAAATGAAGGAATTAATGCTGAGCTATTTTATCAGTATTTTGTCGGTGTGGAGGTATTAAAAATCACCCGTTTATGAATTTCGGATATTTTATGTTTGGAATTTGGAAAAACTAAAAGCTATAAAGTTGTAGATAATTCGATTTCAGGCAGAATGGACATAAAATTCATATTTTTTTGATAAATAAGCTATTTTCTATGAATTACTGAAGTTTCGTTAAATAAAATAATTTTGATTAAATTATGGGTGGGACCTACTTTTGTTTAACACATGTGGGCTGCCAAATTTTGTTCAAAGATGGCTGGTGGCTGAGCTTGGTCAAGAAGCATGCGTAGAAAATAAGAAATGAAATATTAATATTCTATTATTTTAGTCTCCCATGACGTTCTAGCATTTTCCTATAAATAGACGCTTAGGTTAGAATTGAAAATCACATAAGAAACAAGTTTTCTTTCCCTCTATATTGTCGAGCGTATTTTAGTGAGTATTTGTATACTTTGAGAGTTGCTGTTCGGTACAAGTTTCCTTCGGCTTTCTATCCGATATTCCAATCAGAAGTACCGTTATTTTGAGGTAAGGGATGTTATTTTCTTCATAAATGATATTATTTTTTTCAATATCATTATGCCGAAATATATTTGTTTGAACTTTTTATCAAATTTAGAACTTTTTGTGTCGGGATTACTATTCACATATACGACACTATTCACGTATACGACACTATTCACGATTACGACACTATTCACCAAAAAAATAAAATTTCTCTTTTTATCCAAGATGTCTATTATGGTTACTATCTTTGATTGTATCCATGTTTAGGGATAAAATATTGATGATAGACTTTTAAATCTTATAGTAGAACTCATTCTCTACACTCATTCTCTACTTAACTCTTCTAATGGATTGTTGTTTCCGCTACAGTTGTTGATCTAAAACTTGTTGTCTATTATATTTTATCAGATTTTTCCCTGTTGAAGACTAATGATAATTTTTTGTATATTATCTTAGTCATAATATTTCTTACTGGGCTAGTTGAGCTCACCCTTTTCCTTTATGTTCCATTTTTCTTTTAAGGAGGTGAGAACATAGCAGGATCTAGTCGGGGTATGGAGTGATGGTTCTAGAAAGATGTTTTAGCAGTCCTCACTATTTCTGTAAAATAGTTTTTGAATAATTATAATGAGGACTTATTTGAGTGTGGATATTGTCTAGAAGACAATATTTGTATTTAAACTCACAGTATGTGTTGTCGTATTTTGCACGACAATTGTATTATTGAAGTTGTAGTTTGCTTTCTGTACCATATATTTGGCGACTCGGAATGGGTGTTGTATACCTATTTTGGGGGTGTCACAAAAGATGTTCATTTGTATCACCAGTTGGTCATGTTCATCTCAACACATGCTCATCTTTTACACTACGGGCTAAAGATATTCAGTTACATCACCCTTTAGGACTGAGGATGATAAAAAATATTTTAAAGAAACGAATCCAGTACTGAGATAAAAGAACAAAAATTAGGGATTCGTACTTTAGATAATCCAAGTTCAAAAATACTCCGTAATAAACCATAGTGGAGTAAAATTCAAGAATGAAGATCAAAATATAGATACAATCAAAGATAGTAACCATAATAGACATTTTGGACAAAGAAGAGAAAATTTTATTTTTCTGTGAATAGTGCTATATACGTGAATAGTATCCCCAATACAAAAAGGTATGAATTCCACAAGAAAAATCATACTTCATGAATAGTACTCATGAATAGTACCATATTCGTGAATAGTGCCGTATACGTGAATAGTGCCGTATACGTGAATAGTGCCATATACGTGAATAGTAACTTTGATATGAAAAGGTAAAAATTTTATAATAAAATTCATACAAATATTTTGACATAATGATATTGAAGAAATAACATCATTTACGAAGAAAAAAACATCCCTTACCTCAAAAGAGTAGTACTTCTGACTGGAATATCGGATATAGTGCTGAAGTAAACTTGCACTGAATAGAAACTCTCAAAGTATCTAAATACTCACAAAAAGTTCGATATTATAGAGAGAGAAAACTTCTGATTCTGGTGTGATTTTCAATTATAACTAAGCACCCTATTTATAGAAAAATGCTAGAACGCCATAGTTGACAAAATGAAGGGATGACATGCCATTTTGGAAAAATAATTCCCACATTGCAGCACACCACACTTGAATTTAGCATTTTTACCCTCAAAATAAAAAAGTGGGGCACACCCATGTTTTTAATAAAAAAACATTTATCTCCGAAACTTCAATAATTCATAATAAATAGCCCTTTTATTAGAAAACTTTGAATTTCATGTCTATTCCATAGGAAATTTAATTCTTTACAACTTTGTAAAAGAAAGTTTTTCCAAATTCCAATCAGAAAATGTCCGAAATCCATATACGGATGATTTTTAATACCTCAATTCTGACAAAATACTGATAAAACACCCCCATTTTGATAAAATACCTCAATATTAATTCCTTCATTTATATCCACATAAAATAAATATTTTCTTATCATATAGATTAATAATTAATTATTCACAAATAATATTACAGAATCACAATTATGACAACCATGTCGTTCCCAAAAAAGAGGAGGCTTTCCGATAAGGATTTCTCCTTATTGGCGAAATTAGGTGACCAAACCCCTTTCCTAAACAGAACTTCCTTAGACATTGCTAATAATGCTATCTAATAATATTATTCAAATAATATGAATTATTGATCTGATAATGGGAAATACTGTGCAGTGACAATTATTGAAACAACAATAATATAAAATATCAACGTAGTAATTATTAAATCAATAAAATAAAATATTGAATAGTAATTACTGTAACAATTATTAAGTTGTGCCTTCTTACGTAAGAATCAATAATACAAAAATAATGTGCAATATCGTGCGCTATTATGCAACCACGCGTATTATTGTATTTTAACCACATGGTATTCCAATAGTGTTAACGGTAACAACTACGCCGTTATTTATAAAAACTCAAACTTGTCATTTTCTTCATCCGACAGTTATTCTGTTATGGAGCCCACAAATGGCTGTGTTGTCGTACAAATATTCCTTGACAGCAAGAATATTCCATGACCAAACGAATATTCACCGACAAAAATGAATATTTTATAACCACTTGCTTATTTTGCAAAATTTGCATATTTCACCCATAACCAAAGCATTATATCAAATTAATAGCTTATTATTCAAAATAATAATTAGAGGAAATTCAATTTTATCTATAAAAAGTTGGGGTCTTACAACCTCCCCTCCTTATAAAATTTCGTCCTCGAAATTGACTGACGTACGTACCTGTTGTTTTGAAAAGGTGAGGGTACCTCGCTTTCATTTCAGATTCCATCTTCCATGTCATCATGATTTCTCCATTGCCCATTCTAGAATACAACTTCAAAACAAAGGTTAATTGACATATCACAATTTGTCAACTTATCAAGTAAGAAATTTCAGCTTAGGTAAATCACACACTAGCGAAGTATATTACCCGTTTCTCCCCTCCTAGTTCTAGACTCAGATCTCCGCCAACAACTATATCCCTAAGCTCTGATACCAAATATAATGCCCCCAAAGTAGGTCCAATCCACTCAACCCATTTTGAGTCGCCAAATACATGGTACAGAAAATAACTACAAACTTCATTATTACAATTGTCGTGCAAAATACGACAACACATATGCTGTGAGTTTTAATACAAATAGATACCAACTGTGACTCTCATCCCTTTACTTGGATAACATATCACATTGATAGCTTACATAAAGGTACAATCAATAACTGTTTTAGAAATTAAAATCTTTGAAATATACTCAAGGAAATCTTCGTACAAGAGAGACCATGTATCTAAGTTATAATAGATATCATATGACTCAAGAATTATCCTTGGTTAGCCCAATAGACCCCAAAGAAAAACGAGAAGATTACTATCATGTTCTTTCCAATGGTGAGTCTTCTCTTGACATATAATTATCTCTATTGTCTCTAATTGAGAATTATATTTCAACCAAACACCAAGATTATATAGGTAGTTGTTGATCGATTTCGCAATCAATGAATACGTGCAAGTATACACGGTCAACAAGTAATAAAGTGATAAGAAAAGTATCGTTCCCACGAGGAATTATTTAATAAAAATTACCAAGTACTAACTCTTAACCAAATCAATTTTATTTAAACAATGGCAAATTGTGATTTTTCTAATTAAGAAAACTAAATTAACTAATTAAACTGAATTACTTTATAAATGAATTCAAATAAATAAAGATTAAGACTTCAATATCCCCAATTATGAACTATAAATCAATTATCCAATTATCCCAATTATTATGCCTACTGAATTGTTAACAGGAATTCTCAAATGCCAAAAGTCCTTTTCAAAGTGATCAATTGCCTTCTATTTAATTCAGATTAATCATGCTATATTCCTATGCAAAACAATTGAATTAAACTCCTTCAATTCTAATTCCTTATGTGTTACATGCGGTGAACAAATATTTTTATTCAATTCACAAACCTAATTATTCACTGTGCAAATAATTAAGTCACATGATATCATGCCCAGTTCTAACCTTAGAATTCCTCTTTCAATTCCTTTTAGAGTAACAAGGTAATTACTGATCAAATAATTAAGCAATAAACACAAGACAAGATAAACAATTCACTTTGACACAAATAATTGGAATATAATGAATAACTAATTCATAGCCATAAAAAGTTCAATTGAAATCTCAATAAAAGAGTTAGTTCATAATTAATGAATTAAAACCAAGAATCCACAATTGAATAGACATTAAAAGATAAAAGTATGATAAGAGAAGAGAATAGAATCTGTTGTCAGCAAATCTGATGCTCCCCTCTTGCTCCTGCTCTTGATCTTCAATGATCTTTAAGTTGCTTCAATCTACAATGCCTAATTAAGAACTAGGGTTTATATTCTAATCTAATGGAGTGTTTAATCTAATCTAAGCTATGTAATCCCCTTTTATTTTATGCCTTACATCATGTATTTATATGTTACAAGTCCAATTTTTAGCTTAGGAACAAACCCAATCCAATTTGGAGTAAAAAATGTGTCAAAATTCGCCCAAAAATGCGTCCAGGCCATCACCAAGCCCTTCCTCAGTGCCCCAGCGCTGGGCTTAACGCTCAACCACCGCTCCCCAATGCCCCGACGCTGGGCATAAGCCTATTTTGGGCGCCCCGGCGCTGGTCTCATGTTCTGACATTTTTTACTCCGACGTCCTTTGGGAAAATGGCCATAACGTCTTCGTCCGAACTCCGATTTTGATGATTCAAGATGATCCAGAAAGAGGAGAAGTAGATCTACAACTTTCATTCTTTAATTGTTTTGAAATAAGGTCCAGAGAAATACTAAAATTGGCTCTGAAGTGACTGCTATGTAAATAGCAAGCCGAAAACGCAAATCTAGCCACCGCAAACGTCGATCCAAGTAATTTTTGTCCCAATTCCTACAGAACAACGTAAAACATGCATGAACAGACACAAATACTTAAAATCAACCAAAAGATTAGGCTCAAACGCACTCAATTATGAGTATAAAACTCACTGATCAAATACCCCAACATAAACCTTTGCTTGTCCTCAAGCAAAAACACAAAAGAACTAAAAATAAACAAACAAACTCAACTACATGAATGCATATGCATGATTTACTTCCTAATATATATACGAACCCAGTAATAAATCAGTATGATATATAACAACATGCCTCAAAGATACCATTGGTACTCAAATAATATATCCAATCAAGTCAAAATCCATAACTCTAACCAATTAGTCAATCTAAACCTGTCATCACCCATGTTGTGTGTGTGTGCTTGTTAACCATTCTAACCAACCATAGTTCAAGATAATCATATAACAAACTTCTTAGAAGGAAAATTTTAGTTCTAATTCAATTACTTTTGTGAACATGACAACTCGGGTTAAAACTAAGCAATTACCAAGTCTTAGAGTAAATACAAGATTTATCTATACTTTTATTCAACCACGAGGGCATTTTTGCTCTTTCCCGTGTTTTATTCATTTTTTATTTTTTTTTCTCATAGCTGTGCAATGTCTTATTCCCTTAGGCTTTTCAGTATTACCTTAACGAGCTTTCGACCAACGACTCCCAAACAATTAAGACCTTAGGGCGCTAGGTGTAAAGACAATCCCATCGGGCTTACTTACTCAAGTAACAAAGGCCACAAAACTAGACAAGCATGCCACGGTGTTTATTATCTTTTTTTCTCTTTTTTCTGGATTTTGTATTCTTTTCATCATTTCTTTTCCTTTTTTTTATTTTTTTTCTTCATTTTTTCTTTTTCTTTTTCTTTTTGTAATATATATATCCCATAGATTCCCCCAAACTCAAGCTTTTACGTCATTCCAACCTTTACCACATGGTCACTAATTTCCTTAAATTCTAACCAAGATTTTCCCTCAGAAACAAATTATGAAACCCTTGAACCAAGTAGATTAAAACAGTTAAACTTTAAGTACTAACCGGTTACATAAGTTTAAGACAGGATCAAATTATCATCATGATCAAAATTAGAACTCATCATCAATTATCAACACTGTTCAAGTTAACATGCAAAACCAATCTTATCATAGGCCGAGCTAAAACCACACTAACCTATCACACAGATTCATGAAAAAAAAATGCAATTATACTACATGAACACATACTAATGCAACACATATATGAATATGCAAATAACTACCATGTAAACCTAAAAAAAAACAATGCTAACACATAAAAAAATGAACTACTATGCATATAACTAACTATATGCAATACGACACTAAGATGCCCCCAAACTTAAACTAGACATTGTCCTCAATGGATGAAATGTAAAAAAGTAAAGCAGAGGACTTCCCTGAAAATATAGTAATCTTTCTCCTTGTCCACTAAGTTTGGAGAATAGGCTAAGCACATGGAACAAATTGGGCACCACACTTGAATTTGACTTGAATAGCCTGTAAAACAATGATAGAAGCAATTTTATTAAATCCTAAATAAATGCAAATTCAAAACTACTAATATAAAACCTAATAAAAACTAAAAATAAAAATTAAACTTGGGTTGCCTCCCAATAAGCGCTTGTTTTATAGTCTCAGCCTGACTTCTTCAATTCTCTATCCAATTTCCCTACAAAAATTGAGGAACCCTCCATCCATCAGAAGCAATGTCTCTTTTAGGAGGTTCCCATTCGCAAAATCCCTTGAATTGAAGTCACCTAACATGCTCTTTGTAGATTGGTTCCCTATTAAGAACGTCCAACAACTAGGTATTTTCTCCATTATGTCTATGATTAGATTGGGACATTGAAGCTTAATAAACATAATGGAGTCTTCCTCTATCTTCTCCTTTTCATCCCACCATGACTCCACAACTGTACTAGCTCTTATGTCACAAAGAGCTTTGCCGACGACATGATTGTCAATTGGGCATGGTTTTGCAAAATTGCCCGGATTCTTGAACTTTGGTGAAGAAGGTACATGGGACACTAATGAAATCGGTTCATCTTCGTTGGTACTCAAAGTTAGATCTTTGCCGATCTCCTTTTCTTGGTCTCCAAGTCTTTCCTCTCTTTCAACATCTATATCATTTGGCACATCCGGTTAGGACTGAGCAAAAAATGGGTAAAACCGAAAAACCGAACCAAACTGAAATAATTTAACTGAAATTTTCTGACAATTCGGGTATTTTTAACATTTCGGTTATATCCAAATTTTATTACGATTTTTCGGTTAGTTTGTACGGGTATTACTTTTGGGATATTCGATTAACCCGAATAACCGAACAAAACTGTGTAAATGTGAAGTATTTACATAACCAAACAAAGACTCTACTTTACTAAATTAATTACTAGTTACTACCCCATAGCCCACTCTCTGAACAAACAAAGCACACTTGAACTCTCTCAGTCTCAGATCTACTTTACTCTCTCAGTCCTCAAATCTCGAACTCTCTCAGATTCAGATGACCAGACGCCCAGACCCAGTCACCCAGCTCTCGATTTCTATCATCGATCGACGCCGACGGCGCCAATCGGCCATCGCCTCGGTCCTTTATCTCGAATCTCGATCTCTCAATCTCTCAAGTCTCAAGAGTCAAGAAAGTTTCGATCTCTCAATCTCTCAACTTCATCCCTTCTTTCTTCTTCATAAGCTACTACATCTTCTTTCTTTGGTGGTTGGGTCGGCGATTGGCTATGGGTTTCTTGGTTGGCAACTGAAATTGACAAAGATTGACTTGGGTTTCTTGGTCGACGACTGAAATTGGCGAAGACGACCTGAGTTTCTTCCTTCTGGCGACTGAAATATTGAGATAATTTCTTTATTTCCCACTCGTGATTTCATCCTTGGTTTAAACATAGCACATAAATATTGGGTATCTTCCTTATAAATGATCTCTTAGTCAGTGTTGGTCCCTTTTAAGGCTTAAGCACTAACCAGTAGCCACTTAATATAATTATTTATATTTAATTAATTTACACTACATTTTTTTAACAATAGCAAATGTAAGTAATTTAAACTACGATGTTATTAGTTATTACAATACACATACTATAGATTTAAAACTAATTATGGAATACATTTATGTTACGTAAGTATACTGCAGGTTATTACTTATTAGTAACCAAGTATGTTTAAATTCGGTTATTAACCGAATAACCGAATAACTTATTCGGTTATTCAGTTTTTCGGTTATTCGGTTAGTGGCATTTCAGTTATTCATTCGGATAGCTAAAATAAGACATTTTCGGGTATCGGTTATAACCGAATTACTTGTTCGGTTCGGTTAATAACTGAATGCTCACCCCTATATCCGGTTGCTGATTTGGTTTGGGCTCACCATCAATCTCAAAATTCATGTCATAGAGCCAAGGGTATTGAGGACAAATGTTTGAGGCATTGGTTAGTTGTTCTATTTGGTTCGTAAAATTTTGACTCAATATCTCTTGATTAATCCTCCTCTCCTCACATGAAGCTATGTACTTGGACAAAGTTTCTTCCAAATTTGAATGTTCTTCCTGTTGTAGTGGAGGTGGACAAGAGAAATCCGGTGGGTATGTTGGACATGGAGCATAAAATTGATCTTGATGAGTATGGCTCCATGAAAAATCCGAGTGATACCCCCAATCTTGATAATAGTTATTAGGATAGACATAATTATTGGGGTAATCACCACCGTACTGTACCGGCTCGAAACTGATGGCGCATTGATGACTCATATGATTTCCAGCACAATAATCACAAGTAACCGCCATACTTTGACGACGTTGAGCTTTAAAAGCTTCTAACATCCTCGAAAGTGTCTCCATCTGTGCTGACAATGCAGAAAGTTTCTCGAGTCTGTCAATGTCCTCTCACATTGACTGAGTCATTCTTGCCATCCTTTGACTCCGTATGGCTGCGCAAACCTCCAACGTCTTCGAAGTTGCCTCTATAAAAGATGTATTAAGTCCATCAATCCCTGTTTCCCTTGGTTGAGCCAAGAATGTATATGGCCATTGATACTCAAACTCATCCATGGTACCTGAAAAGAGAGAAATACAGGAAGAGAATTAAAAATAAAAATGTTTAAATTAAGACCAATTTGATTGAAATTAATATTGGTAAATAATTATTAAACTAATTCCCCGGCAGCGGCACCAAAAACTTGTTGATCGATTTCGCAATCAATGAATACATGCAAGTATACACGGTCAATAAGTAATAAAGTGATAACAAAAGTATCGTTCCCACGAGGAATTATTTAATAAAAATTACCAAGTATTAACTCTTAACCAAATCAATTTTATTTAAATAATGGCAAATTATGATTTTTTTAATTAAGAAAACTAAATTAACTAATTAAACTGGATTACTTTATAAATGAATTCAAATAAATAAATATTAAGACTTCAATATCCCTAATTATGAACTATAAATCAATTATCCAATTATCCCAATTATTATGCCTACTGAATTGTTAACAGGAATTCTCAAATGCCAAAAGTTCTTTTCCAAGTGATCAATTGTCTTCTATTTAATCCAGATTAATCTTGCTATATTCCTATGCAAAAAAATTGAATTAAACTCCTTTAATTCCAATTTCTTATGTGTTACATGCGGTGAACAGATATTTTCATTCAATTCATAAACCTAATTATTCACTGTGCAAATAACTAAGTCACATGAGATCATGCCCAGTTCTAACCTTAGAATTCCTCTTTCAATTCCTTCTAGAGTAGCAAGGTAATTACTGATCAAATAATTAAGCAATAAACACAAGACAAGATAAACAATTCACTTTGACACAAATAATTGGAATATAATGAATAACTAATTCATAGCCATAAAAAGTTCAATTGAAATCTCAATAAAAGAGTTAGTTCATAATTAATGAATTAAAACCAAAAATCCACAACTGAATAGACATTAAAAGATAAAAGTATGATAAGAGAAGAGAATAGAATCTGTTGTCAGCAAATCTGATGCTCCCCTCTTGCTCCTGCTCTTGATCTTCAATGATCTCCAAGTTGCTTCAATCTACAATGCCTAATTAAGAACTAGGGTTTGTATTCTAATCTAATAGAGTGTTTAATCTAAGATAAGCTATGTAATCCCCTTTTATTTTATGCCTTACATCATATATTTATAGGTTACAAGTCTAATTTTTAGCTTAGGAACAAACTCAATCCAATTTGGAGTTAAAAAAGTGTCAAAATTCGCCCAAAAACGCGTCCAGGCCATCACCAAGCCCTTCCCCAGCGCCCCAGCGCTGGGCTTAACGCTCAACCACTGCTCCCCAGCGCCCCGACGCTGGGCAGAGGCCTATTTTGAGCGCCCCGGCGCTGATCCCATGTTCTGACATTTTCTACTCGAATGTCCTTTGGGAAAATGACCATAACTTCTTCGTCCGAACTCCGATTTTGATGATTAAAGATGATCCGGAAAGAGGAGAAGTAGATCTACAACTTTCATTCTTTAAGGTTTTCAAAATAAGGTCCGAAACAATAGTCAAATCGGCTCTGAAATGACTTATGTGTAAATGGCAAGCCGAAAACGTAAATCTAGCCACCCCAAACGTCGATCCAAGTAACTTTTGTCCCAATTCCTATAGAAAAATGTAAAACATGCATGAATAGACACAAATAATTAAAATTAACCAAAAGATTAAGCTCAAACGCACTCAATTATGAGTATAAAACTCACTTATCAGTAGTGCTTGTAGATATAATCAGCAAGTGAATGTGCACAACCCTGTCTTATGATGAAATAGAGTCATATGTCATTAGACATCTTGTATGATAGTGGCAAAACACCCTTACAAAGTTGGGTTTACCTCACCCTATTCGATTCACCGAAATCAACGGTTAAATGACGTATAAAATACGACACACTTATCTAAAATTCTCAATAAAATTAGTTTCATACTGTTTTAGGGGAAACTTCAACATCTATAAATCACCGTTCTATTTCCCTGTTACCCCCGCTCGACCCAACTGCACTCTTATTACCTGAAAAGAACTGTGAAGCAAAAGGTTGAGCACAAATAGCCCAGTAAAGAATATCATGACTAAAGATAATTAAATTATCAATAGCCTTCGTCAGTAATAAATCAGAGATTTAGAACATATGGTAGATAATAAAACTTTTCAACCATAGTTGCAGCGGAACGAACAATCCATTAGACGAGTCAAATAGACCATAAAGTCTATTATCTTCTCCATGTTAAAAGTCCACCTACAATGTCTTATCCCTATAACATCAATCAATAGTTTCTGTCCACAATCATGTGAATAACTCATAATCATAATTGTGATTCTAAATTCCTTTTCGCACTCAGGACGAAGATAATTTTCATCACATGTCTTTACCTGAAACATCAAAGATCATGGTTATACTAAATCACAGTTCCTGTTCATAATTATACTAATAAATTCATTTCTGCACTACGGGCCAAAGATATTCATTAACAGGTCATCTTTGCACTATAGGCCAAAGATATTCACCAACAGGTCATCTTTGCACTACGTGCCAAAGATATTCAACAACAGGTCATCTTTGCATTACGAGCCAAAGATATTAATATCTCAAAGAAATATATAATCATTTCAGTATTTATATAAACAATAATTATAACCATGTTGATCAATTCACCTTTGCACTTAAGCTAAAGATATTTAATTATAAATTCAATGGTCATGATCATACCAGTCAACAATTTAACTTTGCACTACTGACCATAGAGAACCTATAGTCACGATCATACCAATAATCTATCCATCTTTACACTCAAGTGAAAGAGAAATTTCATCACCAGGATTATAAAAATGTTATATATGATAATAAAAACAATATGATCAAAATATGGATTTATCTCTGTGACATCAATCAATATACATCTTGAATCAAATATTCATCTTTGCATTACGAGCCAAAGATATTCATTTGTATCACAAGTTAGTCATGTTCATCTCAACACTTGTTCATCTTTGCACTAGAGGCTAAAGATATTCAGTTACATCACCCTTTAGGACTGAGGATGATGAAAAATATTTTGAAGAAACGAATCCAGTACTGAGATAAAAGAACAAAAATTAGGGATTCGTACTTTAGATAATCCAAGTTCAAAAATACTCCGTAATAAACCATAGTGGAGTAAAATTCAAAAATGAAGATCAAAACATGGATACAATCAAAGATAGTAACCATAATAGACATCTTGGACAAAGAAGAAAAAATTTCATTTTTCTATGAATAGTTATTTGATCTTTCTAATTTAAGTCCTTGTACATCAATTCATTTGTAAGGATTTTACAAAACTTACTTATACAAATATTCATTAATCATATTTCTCTTCAAGCACATGTAGACTGCTTTGCTGACTATACTACTAATATGCAGAGTAGCTTTTACAATTGATTATGTTTATTACATATACAGATAGGTTAAATATCAATTTAACAAGTTTGATAAACTATTCTAAGTCTTTGTACATAGATATCTCAATTAAGGATTGTACAAAACTTATGCATAAAAATATACTGTAAGTGTTTCATCATCAAATCATATACATTTGAAATCTAATGAGAGTTCTAATCAATCTCTCCCTTAATGAAATACCATTTTAATCCATAATTATATTCCTAACAGTATATACCAATAATACTAGAATCATGACACACCATTAGAATAAGGATAATGATATTGAATATAAGTACTTTATTGATAAGGTGTCACGATTTTAACAGCATTTTAATATATTAATAAAATATAAAACTTTAATTCTTAGTTAAAGGCTCAATCTATTTGCTAGACATAGGGTCATGTTGGCCCACATAGACCCACCCAAAAAAAACAAGGTGGTCGATGCTACTAAAGTAACTAAAGTTGTCTTATACATTATATATATATATATATATATATATATATATATATATATATATATATATATATATATATAATATTATCCGGTAACACATGCACTGCGTGTATAAATTATATAAAATATAATTAAAATAGTAATGAATAAATAAATAAATCAAAAATTTAAATTAAAAAAATAATATAATGAATAAGTTTACTAATTTTTTTTGGGAGGGAGTGGGAGTGGGTGGGGGTAGGGTGTGGGTGTGACGCCCCCAAAATAGGTATATATCACCCATTCTGAGTCGCCAAATACATGGTACAGAAACAAATACAACTTCAGTAATACAATTATCGTGCAAAATACGACAACACATTTATTATGAGTTTGAATACAAATATTGTATAATAGACAGTATACAAACTCAAAAGGAGTCCTCATTATAATTATTGATACACTATTTTAAAAAATAGTGAGCACTACTAAAATAACTATCCTGAACCATCACTCCAAACCCCGGCTAGTTCCTTCTATGTTCTCACCTCCTAAGAAGAAAAATAGAACAAAAAGAAAAAGAGTGAGCTCAACTAGCCCAGTAAAGAATATTATGACTAAGATAATATACAATAATTTATCATTAGTTTTCAACAGGGAAAAATCTGATAGAATATAATAGACAACAAGTTTTAGATCAACAACTGCAGCGGAAACATTAATCCATTAGAAGAGTCAAGTAGAGAAAGAATTCTACTATCTCTTAAGATTTAAAAGTCCATCATAAATATTTTATCCCTGTAACATCAATCAATATACATCTTGAATCAAATATTTATCTTTACACTACAGGCCAAAGATGTAAGACCCCAACTTTTTAATGAATAAAATCGAAATTCCTCTATTTGTTATTGTGAATAATAAGGTGTTAATTTGATATAATGTTTTGGTTATGGGTGAAATGTGAAAATTTTGCAAAATAAGCAAGTGGTTATCAAATATTCAATTGTCGGGGAATATTCGTTTGGTCGTGGAATATTCTTTCTGTCGGGAAATATTCGTACGACGGCACAGCCATTTGTGGGCCCCATAACGGATAACGGTCGGATGAAGAAAACGACAAAATTAAATAACAACGTAGTTGTTACCAATAAGACTGTTGGAATACCCAGTGGTTAAAATACAGTAATACGCGTGGTTGCACAGTAGCACACAGTATTGCACAATATTGTTGAATTATTGATCCTTACGTAAGAAGGCACTACTCAATAATTGTCACAGTAGTTACTGTTCAATATTTTATTTTATTGGTTCAATAATTGCGGCGTTGATATTTTATATTATTGTTGTTTCAATAATTGTCACTGCACAGTATTATTTGAATAATATTATTAGATAGCATTATCTAATAATATTATTAGATAATATTATATTTTTGAGGTAAGGGATGTTATTTTCTTCGTAAGTGATATTATTTCTTCAATATCATTATGCCAAAATTTTGGTTGGAACTTTTTATCAAATTTGAAACTTTTTGTGTCGGGATTACTATTCACGTATAAGGCACTATTCACATATACAACACTATTCACGAATACGGCGCTATTCACCAAAAAATAAAAAAAAATTCTTTTTTGTCCAAGATGTCTATTATGGTTACTATCTTTCATTGTATCCATGTTTTGATCTTTATTCTTGAATTTTGCTTCAAAATTGGTTATTATGGAGTATTATTGATCTTGGATAAACTGTAATACGAATCTCTAATATTTATTATTTTGTTTCATTGGATTCGTTTTCTTTAATATATTTTTCATCATCCACAGTCCTAAATGATGATATTACTGAATATCTTTGGCCTGTAGTGCAAAGATGAATGATTAACTGATGAATATCTTTGGCCTGTAGTGTAAAGATAAATGATTAATTGATGAATATCTTTGGCCTGTAGTGCAAAGATGAATAATTACCTAATGAATATCTTTGGCCCGTAGTTCAAAGATGAACAGTGTTGAGATGAACATGACCAACTAGTGATACAAATGAATATCTTTGGCCTGTAGTGCAAAAATGAATATTTGATTCAAGATGTATATTGATTGATGTTACAGGGATAAAATATTGATGATGAACTTTTAAATCTTAGAAGATAGTAGAATTCTTTCTCTACTCGACTCTTCTAATGGATTGATGTTTCTGCTGCAGTTGTTGATCTAAAACTTGTTGTCTATTATATTTTATCAGATTTTTCCTTGTTCACGACTAATGATAATTTGTTGTATATTATCTTAGTCATAATATTTTCTTACTGGGCTAGTTGAGCTCACCCTTTCTTTCATTGTTCTCTTCAGGATATGAGAATATAGCTGGGACTAGTCGGGGAATGGATTGACGGTCCAGATGGTTGCATTAGTAGTCCTCACTATTCTGTGAAATAGCGTATCAATAATTGTAATGAGGATCCCTTTTGAGTTTTTATAATGTCTATTAGACAATAGTTGTATTCAAACTCACAGTATATGTGTTGTCGTATTTTGCATGACAATTGTATTACTGAAGTTGTATTTGTTTTTGTACCATGTATTTGGCGACTCAGAATGGGTTGGATGGAATGGACCTATTTTGGGGTTGTCACAGTTGGTATCAAAGCTTAGGAATATGATCCATGGCTAAGATGTGAGACTAGAACTAGGAGGGTAGAGATAGGAAATTCTTTCGCTAGTATGACATACCTAAGTTTGTTTGGTATTTATTTGGTCGGTCAGAGTATAGGGATAATATGTGACATGTTAATTAACCCTTGTTTTGTTGCAGTGTTTGAAAATGGCATCTAAAAATGTTGTGATAAGCAATGAAACATATGAGACCGTTGAGTCACCAACGATCAATACCCAGGATAATGTGCATCAGGATGGCAATAATCCTCAGGTGAACAACGACACCGACCAAATGACGAACGACGGTACGTTTAGGAGCTTTTTAGAATTCATGCAACACCAAACGAGAGAGACTCTTGTTCATAATGTAGGTGGAAACAATGGCAACCCACAGTTGGTCACCACTATGCAGTTCAAGGAGTTGAGAACACCAGAGCTTTTGGGAAATCCAGAACCACTTACGTCAGAGACGTGGATAACGCAGATCACCAAGATATTTGATGTCTTGGGATGTTCCGAGGAGCAAAAGGTTCCCTTTGCCACCTTTATGTTGCAAGGAGAGGTAGATTACTGGTGGGAATTGGTAAAGCATACTCAACCTAAAGCACTGAAGATGTCTTGGGAGAAGTTCTAAGAATTGTTCAACGACAAGTATTTTCCCAAAAGTATTCGTCACATGAAGGAGGTTGAGTTCATCAAGCTGGAGCAAAATAATATGAATGTGTCACAGTACGAAGCTAGGTTTGCGGAGTTATCCCAATTTGCATCTCATTTGGTTGATAATGAGAAACGAATGACACGAATGTTTCTGCGAGATTTGAAACCCGAAATACGTCAATACCTCATTTCTCACAAACTTTGTTTATATTCAGATGTTGTGAATAGGGCTCAGTTAGTGGAGCGTGATAATGAGCCAACCCAATAGAAGGATAACGAGCAATAACACGATAATAATCGTACCGGTGACAACGGTCATTGGAACAATGATAACCATCGTGGAAGAAATTATCATGCCAAAAATGGTAACCACTTCAGTGGTAATTATGGCCAAGATAATAGAAGAAATGATTCAAGTGGAAATTTCAAGAAGAGAAGGTGTAACGATGACGGGAAGACGTCGGCAACAGCACCAGCACCAACAACAAATTCTAGGGGAGGAGAACGACCGCCAGTTAGATGCTATAGATGCGGAGAGGAGGGACATATAAGTCCAAACTGTTCATAGCTTTCCAAGATATGTTTAGGTTGTGGAAAAGACGGTCACATAGCTCGATTTTGTCCTGTAGCGAAATCAAGTCCAGTTGGGACGGTGGGACCAAAGGTGGATACGGACAAAACAAAGTCGGTGGTTTCAGGAAGAGCGTTTTTCGTGACATCTCAAAGAGCGAGTAACCCGAACGAAGTTAACACGGGTTAGTTAATTATAAATTCTTTCGAAGTCTATACCTTATTAGATACCGGTTCTACCCACTCTTTTATTTCTCTTGTTTGTACTCAACGATTAAACTTGACTCCGGAGAAATTAGACTTTGACTTATCTGTGGAGATTCCGTTAGGAGAAACTGTTATTATATCCACGATTTATAAATCTTGTTTGATCCAAATGGACACACTCACATTACTTGTTGATCTTATCTCTTTAAAGATACTTGAATTTGACGTAATCTTATGAATTGATTGGTTAACTACTCATCATGCCAAAATTGAGTATTTTCATAAGGTTGTTAGTTTTCATATTCCTAACTAACCTGTTATGCGAATTCAAGCAACCAAACCATTGAAGTCAAACACTTTCATATCAAGCCATAAAACCATTCGTTTATTAAAAAATGGATGTCAAGCTTTCGTTGTCTATTTCATGGATTTAAACAAAAATACGTCAGATTTAAATGATATTTCTGTTGTTAGTGAATTTTCTAACGTATTTTCTGAAGAATTTTCTGGAATACCCCTAGAGCGTGATATTAAATTTTGTATCGACTTTGAACCCGGTACAAAACTCATTTCTAAATTCTCTTATCAAATGGCTCCTATTGAACTTCAGGAGTTAAAAATCCAACTATAAGAGTTGGTACTCAAGCCTCTATCTGGTAACTTCCTTTGTGGAATGCACCAAAGCCAGACTCTTCGTAGGGAACACTATATTTGTTTGGTGGTAAAACAATAGGTGCTATTGTGACGTGCTATCCAAGATTGGGATATGAGTCACAGTTGAGAGCAACTTAAGTCAGTAATCGAAATACGTAGCTTTCTAGGCTTAACTGGTTACTCTCGGAGATTCATAGAAGAATTTTCTCGAATCGCTACTCCGTTAACTTAGCAGACTCAGAAAGATAAAAAAAAATTTTATGGAGCGAGGAATGCGAGAAGATTTTCCAAGAGCTCAAGATGCGACTCATTTTGGAACCTGTTTTGACCATACCATACTGGAAAAGCGAACGTGGTAGCTGATGTGAGACTCCAGGTTTTATGAATTTTATAGTGTGGATTTGAGATAATGTTCTAGTGGTGGGTAGTATTTATAAATTTTGCAAAGTATGCAAGTTGTTATATAATATTCATTATTATCGGGGAATATTCGTTTGGTCATGGAATATTCTTTCTGTCGGGGAATATTCATACGACGGCGCAGCCATTTGTGGGCCCCATAACAGATAATTGTCGGATGAAGAAAACGACAAGTTTGGGTTGTTATAAATAACGGCATAGTTGTTACCATTAACACTGTTGGAATACCTGGTGGTTAAAATACAGTAATACGCGTAGATGCACAGTAGCACACGGTATTGCACAGTATTGTGAATTATTGATTCTTACATAAGAAGACACTACTCAATAATTGTTACAGTAATTACTATTCAATATTTTATTTTATTAGTTCAATAATTGTTGCGTTGATATTTTATATTATTATTGTTTTAATAATTGTTGCTGCACAGTATCTCCTTTATCAGATCAATAATTCATATTATTTGAATAATATTATTAGATAGCATTATTAACAATGTCTAGAAAGTTCTGTCAAGGAGAGGTTTGGTCACCTAATTACGAGTCAGTAAGGAGAAATCCTTATCGAAAAGCCCCCTCTTTCCTGGGAACGGCCTGGTTGTCATAATTGTGATTCTGTAATATTATTTGTTAATAAATTATTATTGATTCATATGATAAAGAAATATTTATTTTATGTGGATATAAATGATGGATTTATTTATGTGGTTATAATTGAAGGAATAAATGTTGAGGTGTTTTATCAGTATTTTGTCGGATTGGAGGTATTAAAAGATCAAATCGGTGTTCTTAAAGCTCTATTGCGTGAGTTATAATTTTTAATCCGACCGTTGGATAGTTGTGATTTTTGGATATGTTATACATATATAAGTTCAGTATATGTCCACAAATTTTGAACTGTTAAAAATGAACGTATGATTTTTTATGAATTTTAAGAGGTGACTGGTTCAGAAATTGTTAAAGTATCCGAATTTATCATTTTGGTGGAAAATTCTAGAATTGGTGAGCCCCACTTTTGTTTGGTGAGAAATGTGCTCAAATTGAATTTTAAATGTGGTGGGTGGCAATAGTAGCAGGTAAAGCCATCAGGTAGCAGGCCAAGTCTGCTTCGGCGTGCTACCATTTTCCTATAAATAGAGGGCTAAGTTAAAATTGAAAATCACACCAGAAATATAAGCTTTCTCTCTTTCTCTCTCTATATTATCGAGCGTATTCTTGTGAGTATTTTGATACTTTGAGTGTTGCTATACGGTGCAAGTTCTTACAGCACTATATCCAGTATTCCAGTCAGAAGTACTGTCTTTTTGAGGTAAGGAGTATTATTTATTTCATATTCTGAAGAGATATTATTTTTCGTATTCGTATGAATATTATTTCGTTTAATATTCACAACAAATATTATTTTCATTTAATATTCGTAAGGAATATTATATTCGTTCAATATTCGAAAGGAATATTATTTTCGTTTAATATTCGTAAGGGGTATTATTTATTTCATATTCTGAAGAGATATTATTTTTCGTATTCGTATGAATATTATTTCGTTCAATATTCGCAAGAAATATTATTTTCATTTAATATTCGTAAGGAATATTATATTTGTTCAATATTCGAAAGGAATATTATTTTCGTTTAATATTCGTAAGGGATGTTATTTTCTTCGTAAGTGATATTATTTCTTCAATATCATTATGCCGAAATATTGGTTGGAACTTTTTATCAAATTTGGAACTTTTCATGTCGGGGTTACTATTCACGAGTTACTATTCATGAGTTATTATTCACGAGTACTATTCATGAAGCATGATGATTTTCCTTGAGGAATTTCTATCTTTTGGTGTCGGAGTTACTATTCACGTATACGACACTATTCACGAATACGACACTATTCACCGAAAAATGAAATTTTCTCCTTTTTGTCCAAGTTGTCTATTGTGGTTACTATCTTTGATTGTATCCATGTTTTGATCTTTATTTTTAAATTCTTCTTCAAAATTGGTTATATTGAAGTATTATTGAACTTGGATAAACATTAATACGAATCTCTAATATTTGTTATTTTGTTTCACTGGATTCGTTTTCTTTAATATATTTTTCATCATCCATAGTCCTAAATAATGATATTACTGAATATCTTTGGCCTGTAGTGCAAAGATGAATGATTAACTGATGAATATCTTTGGTCTGTATTGCAAAGATGAATGATTACCTAATGAATATCTTTGGCCCATAGTGAAAAGATGAACAGGTGTTGAGATGAACATGACCAATTGGTGATACAAATGAATATCTTTGGCCTGTAGTGCAAAGATGAATATTTGATTCAAGATGTATATTGATTGATGTTACAGGAATAAAATATTGATGATGAACTTTTAAATCTTAGAAGATAGTAGAATTCTTTCTCTACTTGACTCTTCTAATGGATTGTTGTTTCCGCTGCAGTTGTTGATCTAAATCTTGTTGCCTATTATATTTTATCAGATTTTTCCCTGTTGAAGACTAATGATAATTTGTTGTATATTATCTTAGTCATAATATTTTCTTACTGGGCTAGTTGAGCTCACCCTTTCTTTCACTGTTCTCTTCAGGAAATGAAAATATAACTAGGACTAGTTGGGGAATGGATTGACGGTCCAGATGGTTTCATTAGTAGTCCTCACTATTTTGTGAAATAGCGTATCAATAATTGTAATGAGGACCCCTTTTGAGTTTTTATACTGTCTATTAGACAATAGTTGTATTCAAACTCACAGTATATGTGTTGTCGTATTTTGCACGACAATTTTATTACTGAAGTTATATTTATTTTTATACCATGTATTTGGTGACTCAGAATGGGTTGGATGGAATGGACCTATTTTGGGGTCGTCACAGCTGACGCGTTGAGTAGAAGATCGTACGCGAGTACGAGTGCAATGCTATTGAACACAAAGACCTATTTTGTATAATTTATAAATGATAAAGATAGAGTTAAAGACTCTAGGGACCCACGTGAAGATAACGAATATACGAGTAGAATCGACTTTAATCGATAAAGTTAAAATCGCTCAAGCTACACACTGGAGCTGATGAATATAAAGAAGAAGGTGCAAGAATGCGTTATTCTAGAAGTAAAAGTCGATGAAGAGAAGAAAGCTCAAGCCTTCGATTTATTTGAAATCCTCGATCAAGTAGGAACTGTGGCCTATAGACTTGCCTTAACGCTAAGTATGTCGCGTGTTCATAATGTTTTTCACGTATCAATGTTACGTAAATATGTGGACGACCCAAACCACATTATTGTGTTAGAACCAGACGAGATAGCCGAAGATTTAATGTACGAGGAGGTGCCTGTCAAGATCTTGGATAGGAAAGAGCATGTCTTACGCACGAAGGTTATACCACAAGTTAAGGTTTGGTGGAGAAACCATGCTATTAAAAAAATGACCTGGGAGTTGGAATCAAAAATGAAAGCGAGGTTTCCTCACCTTTTCGAAACACCAGGTTCGTACGTCAATTTCGAGGACGAAATTTCATAAGGAGGGGAGGTTGTAAGACCCCAACTTTTTAATGAATAAAATCGAATTTCCTCTATTTATTATTGTGAATAATAAGGTGTTAATTTGATATAATTTTTTGGTTATGGGTGAAATGTGAAAATTTTGCAAAATAAGCAAGTGGTTATAAAATATTCAATTGTCGGGGAATATTCGTTTGGTCGTGGAATATTCTTTCTGTCGGGGAATATTCGTACGACGGCGCAACCATTTGTGGGCCCCATAACGGATAACGGTCGGATGAATAAAACGATAAAATTGAATAACGGCGTAGTTGTTACCGTTAAGACTGTTGGAATACCCGATGGTTAAAATACAGTAATACGCGTGGTTGCATAGTAGCACACGGTATTGCACAGTATTGTTCAATTATTCATCCTTACGTAAGAAGGCACTACTCAATAATTGTCACAGTAGTTACTGTTCAATATTTTATTTTATTGGTTCAATAATTGATGCGTTGATATTTTATATTATTGTGGTTTCAATAATTGTCACTGCACAGTATTTCCCATTATCAGATCAATAATTCATATTATTTGAATAATATTATTAGATAGAATTATTGGCAATGTCTAGAAAGTTCTGTCAAGGAGAGGTTTGGTCACCTAATTGCGCGCCAGTAAGGAGAAATCCTTATCGGAAAACCCCCTCTTTCCTAGGAACGGCCTGGTTGTCATAAATGTGATTCTGTAATATTATTTGTGAATAATTAATTATTGATTCATATGATAAGGAAATATTTATTTTATGTGGATATAAATGTTGGATATATTTATTGTGGTTAAAAATGAAGGAATTAAGACTGAGATGTTTTATCAGTATTTTGTCGGATTGGAAGTATTTAAAAATCATCCGTTTTTGGATTTCGGGTATTTTTCTGTTTGGAATTTGGAAAAACTCAAAGCTACAAAGTTGTAGAGAATTCGATTTTGTGTGGAATGGACATAAAATTCGTATTTTTCTGATAAACGGGCTATTTTCTATGAATTATTAAAGTTTCTTATTATTGTTTAAGTGATAAAACATTTTGGAAAATTCTAGAATTGGTTGGTGAGAAATGTGCTCAATTGAATTTCAAATGTGGTGGGTGGCAATAGTAACAGGTAAAGCTATCAGGTAGCAGGTTAGTCTTCTATGGCGTTCTAAGCATTTTTCTATGAATAGGGTGCTTAGTTAGAATTGAAAATCACACCAGAATTCATAAGTTTTCTCTCTTTCTCTCTTTATATTATCGAGCGTATTCCTATGAATATTTTGATACTTTGAGTGTTGCTATATGGTGCAAGTTCCTTCAGCACTATATCCAGTATTCCAGCCAGAAGTATTATCTTTTTGTGATAAGGGATGTTATTTTCTTCGTAAGTGATATTATTTCTTCAATATCATTATGCCAAAATATTGGTTGGAACTTTTTATCAAATTTAAAACTTTTTGTGTCGGGATTACTATTCACGTATAAGGCACTATTCACATATATGGCACTATTCACGAATACGGAACTATTCACCGAAAAATAAAATTTTCTTCTTTTTGTCCAAGATGTCTATTATGGTTACTATCTTTGATTGTATCCATGTTTTGATCTTTATTCTTGAATTTTTCTTCAAAATTGGTTATTACGGAGTATTATTGATCTTGGATAAACTGTAATACAAATATCTAATATTTGTTATTTTATTTCACTGGATTCGTTTTCTTTAATATATTTTTCATCATCCTCAGTCCTAAATGATGATATTATGGAATATCTTTGGCCTGTAGTGTAAGGATGAATGATTAACTGATGAATATTTTTGGCCTGTAGTGCAAAGATGAATGATTAACTGATGAATATCTTTGGCCTGTAGTGCAAAGATGAATGATTACCTAATGAATATCTTTGGCCCGTAGTGCAAAGATGAACAGGTGTTGAGATGAACATGACCAACTGGTGATACAAATGAATATCTTTGGCCTGTAGTGCAAAGATGAATATTTGATTCAAGATGTATATTGATTGATATTACAGGGATAAAATATTGATGATGAACTTTTAAATCTTAGAAGATAGTAGAATTCTTTCTCTGCTTGACTGTTTTAATGGATTGTTGTTTCCGCTGCAGTTGTTGATCTAAAACTTATTGTCTATTATATTTTATCTGATTTTTCCCTGTTGAAGACTAATGATAATTTGTTGTATATTATCTTAGTCATAATATTTTCTTACTGGGCTAGTTGAGATCACCCTTTTTTTTCACTGTTCTCTTCAGGAAATGAGAATATAGCTGTGACTAGTCGGGGAATGGATTGACGGCCCAGATGGTTGCATTAGTAGTCCTCACTATTCTGTGAAATAGCGTATCAATAATTGTAAAGAGGACCCCTTTTGAGTTTTTATACTGTCTATTAGACAATAGTTGTATTCAAACTCACAGTATATGTGTTGTCGTATTTTGCACGACAATTGTATTACTGAAGTTGTATTTGTTTTTGTACCATGTATTTGGCGACTCAGAATGGGTTGGATGGAATGGACCTATTTTGGGGTCGTCACAAAAGATATTCATTTGTATCACCAGTTAGTGTGACACTCCCAAATTCAGACACTCGTATCTCGAATTTGGTTTGCCACGTGCTAATTCTAATATCACACTAAAATCATCAACAACGGAAATAATAGAATAATTTACATTGATATAATATAAATATTTGCGTCCCAAGGTTCCTTAACCATTACTACAACAATCCAGTGATTAAGCTTAAACATAATTAATCATCCTTAATACATCATAGTTCGCATAGAAATAATAATACTACTACTCTTAAAGAACTAAGCTACTCTGTAGCCTTGCCCTTTTCCTTGTCCTTTCCCGAGGCACCGCCTTGCTCTGCCTTAACTGTAATGTTTTTAGGGAAGCAAGAATGAGCAACAAGTTTGCCCAGCAAGTAAAATAGCAAAGAGAATGAACAGTTATAACATTTGAATCTTCCAGGGTATAACAGTAAATGATAGTTCAAGGATATAAAGAAATATCAAAAGTGTTTGATAAATGTCACTAAAGACTGAAGGATATCAATAATATTTCAAGGTTTAATTATTTTGAGGTTCAATAAGAATGAACACTGAGCAGTCATTAAAGACTAAGAACTCTTACTAGAATTAACAGTATTATACTGCAATTCAAGATAAACGAGTATAGCAGGTGATCAGCCTAAGGTACCCTACGTTATGCATAACATTTAATCATACTTATGTGCGCACGTCAGTTTCCCGATAATATAGAATTTCCCCTTTTTAAAGAGGGTTGTTCATCTCAGTAGATTTACAAGAGTCCGTATCAAGTCAATTAGTTTGGATATCTTTCTAACGTATGATAACAGTCTAACAAAATCGAAGGTTTAGATAACTTTTATAATGCATTTAAGAACAATAAGTCTAATGCTCGCAATAATGTCAAAGTAATTGATTTTCGAATAGTAATAGACATTTGCTTAAGTATGTTAATAATCCAGATTTATACAATATACAATGTAAAGAATTTAGATAACTTGTATTCGATATCTGAATCAATGAAAGTTAGGGAACTCACACAAAATCCAAAGTTGTGAGAGTTGGGAGACTTGCCTTTAGCGTTGATTACCACTTATATCGTAATATCACCTTAATGAACTATGTTATCCTAATTATATATGTATATACATTCATTAGTCATATATACTTGATATACAGTTTCACATACTTTCATCACACATATCTAAATTTATGTAGGCTACACACATTCAAACTCATAGATGCGTAACTCACATTGATTTTACCTTTAAAGTCTTTTGCACCATATTCTCATCGTTAGTATTTGCAAAATATCTCTTACTTTACATATTTTTAAGTTGTTTCACATATTAAAGAACCTTTAAGCTAGTTTTGACCCTTTATTAAAGTTACTCATATATTTCCATCTTTCAAAGTTAAAAGAGTTCATTACATAAATCAACTAGCCATAGTATTCATTATACCACATAATATTGCCAAACAACTTCTTTATACACATGCTTGCATAATTTATAACAATGTTTAACTAGATGTGTGAACATGTCGAATATCTCTAGAGGCATACACATCCTAATCTAATTGTTCCAAAGTTCACAATATAAATCATAGAGTTTTCGACTCAATTGGTTTTTAAATGTTGAGATGTCATGTCTAACAATTTATATATGCAAAGTATGTTGAGTCTACATTTCATATGTATTTAACTAAACTATAAACATATGCTCAACGAGTTAGATTCAAAAAGGCGTAAGGTTCTATAAACACGATTTTCGTATTTTAACTTTGCATCTAAAATGTTATGATTCAACTCCAAACCTACTAAACAACTTGTAACATACATTGAATACATGTTTAAGGAGTATGTATGTTCTTGAAATTAAGTGAAGTTAAGATTTCTTGCACCAAACAATAAAACAAATTTCTTTTGTTGTTACAGCACCCCCCGCCGGGGCGGGCCTTTGTGCTTCAAAACCCCCTGCCGGGGCGGGCAGGTCCCCTGCTAAAACACGAGCTGGTATCCCCTGTTCGCCCCTGTTCGGACTTTTATGAAATTTTCCACCCAATTCTCTTCCAAGAAACAAAGTAATGTTGTATAATTGCTATAAACTTGCTACATAACACTCCTAGCATGCTTCTAACATTCCCACACATACAACAATAAATTTCAAGGATCAATTCAAGATTTTTTTGCCATTTTTCCAAAGTTTAACACATTTAGCAATTCTCTTCCCTAAGAATTTTTTACTTGACCATTTTACTTCGTTTAACTCTCATTGATTTCGTTTTTGACCATATTACAATATCTAGCATCAATTGATACATTCTAGCAAGTTTTAACTACAACCATTTCAACTTAAAACAAGTGTTTTCATACTCTTCTATGAACTTTGCAAAACTTGAATGTATGAACATCTAGAGGAAGATTACTTTTTCTGAAGTTGTATTGCTTCTTCTAGCTTCAATTTGCAATAATGTAAGCTCACAATGCTCACACTCATATTAGAAATCTCAGAGAATCTAACACTTACCTTTGAGAGGGGAACTTCTATTTATAGAGGGAGTATTATCCATTTGGAGAATTTGTCCTAAGGTTTGTTTCCATGGAAGATTGAAGGAACCTTTGTGCAACAAGGAGTGGGTGGAAAGCTCCATCAACTCCATCTTCTCCCTTCCCATAGCCATCATTCCTCTCTTGGTTTTCAACAAGCATAGAGCCATAGGCTTTTTGTAAAACACGGCTCAGCCCTTTTTCTTGGAATGGGACTATGATTTTGGGATACTCTAATACTCAGCATTTTCTTTGCAAACGTAGGTTTATTCTACACTTTGTTCTCAATTGAGCATACATATACACCCACTCATACATTACACATAAAATCATATAATCCATGTACAATTATTTATTTCAAATAATATTTATCCTAGACTAGGATATAATTTAATTGTGTAACAATGCTACTTATTATTAATTTATTTATTTAATCTAAGTTACTCTCTCTCATAGGTTTAAAATACCCATTTAATTATTCTCACACACATCAAAATGTCACATAAGACTTTTTCACACAACTTGGTCAATTACCTAAGTCAAGCTTACTTTTATCACATAGTTTCATATAATAATTATTTTCATTTCAATGTCACACCTCACTTTATATTGAATGAAAACCTTATTATATATGATTTCTCTTCACATACTATTATTCATGATAATTAATGAATAACAAATAAATCAACCTCAATATGTAATTATTTATTTATTAGTAATACTAATTAATTTCATCATTAGTTAAATTAGTATTTTCTTAATTCATCATATTGCCACACTAGGCATAACTGCACAAGTTTAAACTAAGTTTCTCATTACTTTTGCTTCATTGTTTAATTATCATTGGCTTAATCAATTAAACCACTTATCACAATATAAGCCGATACTATATATATTTATATTCAAATAAATATGCAAACAAATCTTTATTCTCAATATTATAATTTATTAAAATTCGTGGGTATTACAGTTGGTCATGTTCATCTCAACACCTGTTCATCTTTGCACTACGGGCCAAAGATATTCATTAGGTAATCATTCATCTTTGCACTACAGGCCAAAGATATTCAGTAATATCATCATTTAGGACTGAGGATGATGAAAAAATATCTTAAAGAAAACGAATCCAGTGAGACAAAACGACAAATATTAGGGATTCGTATTATAGTTTATCCAAGTTCAATAATACTCCATAATAACCAATTGTGAAGCAGAATTCAAAAATAAAGATCAAAACATGGATACAATCAAAGATAGTAACCATAATAGACATCTTGGACAAAAAGGAGAAAATTTCATTTTTTGGTGAATAGTGTCGTATTCGTGAATAGTGACGTATACGTGAATAGAAACTCCGGCACAAAAAGGTAGAAATTCAACAATAAAATCCATACCAATATTTCGGTATAATGATATTGAAAGAATAACATCATTAGGAAGAAAATAACATCCCTTACCTCAAAAGAACAGTACTTCCGGCTGAAATATTAGGTATAAGACTGAATGAAACTTGCACTGATGAATAATAACTCACAAAGTATCTAAATACTTACAAAATACACTCGATAATATAGAGCAGGGCCGGCCCTGAGTTTTTAAGGGCTTAAAGCGACAACAAAAAAATAGGCCTTTTGCTAATTACTATTAATATAAGCATAAAAAAAACTAAGAACTTTTCCTGAACAAAAGAGCATAAATACGAAAGAATACCAAATATAATAACTGACTATTTTAATATTTTCAATGCATCATTTAGATATCACATTATCACTAAGTCTGTCATTGAGATTTGGGTTTATTTCATTGGGTAATTTTTTGTAGGCCTTTAAATTTAAAGTGACGTGGACTGGGCTCTTTTATTTGGATATATATATATATATACATAACAAAAATATCTATTGGGGGCCCTAAAAATTTATTAATTTTTGTGGGCCTAAAGTCCGGGCACCTTGGGCTTTAGTCCAGGGCCGGTGCTGATATAGAGAGAAAAAACTTGTTTCTAGTGTGATTTTCAATTCTAACTAAGCACCTTATTTATAGGAAAATGCTTAGAACACCATAGCAGACTAACCTGCTACCTGATGGATTTACCTGCTACTATACAAGCCCACCACTTTTAAAAATAAATTCCAGCACATTTCATTTCTCACCAACCAAAAGTGGGTCCCACCATATTTTTAATAAAAACATTTATTTCCAAAACTTCAATAATTCATAATAAAGAGCCCTTTTATCAGAAAAATTCGAATCTCATGTCTATTCCATAGGAAATTAAATTCTCTACAACTTTGTAAGTTTAAGTTTTTTAAATTCCAGACAAAAAATGACTGAAATCCATATACGGACGATTTTCAAAACCACAATTCCGACAAAATACTGATAAAATACCTCAACATTAATTCCTTCATTTATGTCCACATGAAATATAGCCATCATTTATATCCACATAAAATAAATATTTACTCATCATATAAATCAATAATTAATTATTCATAAATAATATTACAGAATCACAATTATGACAACCAGGTCGTTCTCAGGAAAGAGGGGGCTTTTAGATAAAGATTTCTCCTTATTGGCGCGCAATTAGGTGACCAAACCCCTTTTCTAGACAGAACTTCCTTAGACATTGCCAATAATGCTATCTAACAATATTATTCAAATAATATGAATTATTGATCTGATAATGGAGATACTGTGCAATGATAATTATTGAAACAACAATAATATAAAATATCAATTCAATAATTATTGAATCAATAAAATAAAATATTAAACAGTAATTATTGTAACAATTATTGAGTAGTGCCTTCTTACGTAAGAATCAATAATTCAACAATACTGTGCAATACCGTGTGCTACTGTGCATCCACGCGTATTATTGTATTTTAACCACCGGGTATTCCAATAGTGTTAACGGTAACAACTACGTCGTTATTTATAAAAACTCAAACTTATCGTTTTCTTCATCCGATAGTTATCGGTTATGGGGCCCACAAAATGGCTGCGCCATCGTACGAATATTCCCCGACAGCAGGAATATTCCACGACCAAACGAATATTCCCCGACAACAATGAATATTTTATAACCACTTGCTTATTTTGCAAAATTTCACATTTCACCCATAACCAAAGCATTATATCAAATTAACACCTTATTATTCACAATAATAAATAGAGGAAATTCGATTTTATTTATAAAAAGTTGGTGTTTTACAACCTTCCCTTCTTATGAAATTTCGTCCTCAAAATTGACGTACGTACCTGGTGTTTCGAAAAGGTGAGGATACCTCGCTTTCATTTCTGATTCCAACTCCCAGGTCATTTCTTCAATAACATGGTTTCTCCACAAAACCTTAACTTATAGTATAACCTTCGTGCGTAGGACATGCTCTTTCCTATCCAAGATCTTAATAGGTACCTCCTCGTACGTTAAATCTTCGGCTATCTCGTCCGATTCTAACTCAATAATTTGGTTCGGGTCTTTCACATATTTACGAATCATAGATATGTGAAAAACATTATGAACACGAGACATGCTTAGAGGTAATGCGAGTCTATAGGCCACATTTCCTATTCGGTCAAGAATCTCAAATGGACCAACAAATCTTGGATTGAGCTTTCCTCTCTTCCCAAATCTTGTAACTCCCTTCTATGGAGCAATACGTAACAATACATGATCTCCAATATTAAATTCCACATCCTTTCGATGAAGATCCGCATAACTCTTTTGTCGATCCTGTGCCGTTTGTATACGTTGTCGAATTATTTGGATCTTCTCTGTATTCATTCGTACCAACTCTAGTCCCAACAACTTTGCTTCTCCCACCTCATCCCAGCATACTGGAGAGCGATACTTTCGTCCATACAATGCTTCAAATGGAGCCATACCTATACTTGCCTGATAACTGTTGTTGTAGAAGAATTCCACCAATGGTAGGTACATATCCCAACTCCCTTTGAAATCTAGGACACAGAGTCTTAATAGATCTTCAAGAGTTTGAATAGTCCTCTCTGATTGTCCGTCCGTTTGAGGATAGTATGCCGAACTGAATCGTAAATCCGTGCCCATAGCTTTCTGCAAGTTAACCCAAAATCGTGAAGTGAATCTTGGTTTACAATCCAAAACTATGGATATTGGCATGCCATGCAATCTCACAATCTCATTTATGTACATACTAGCAAGACGTTCAAGGGAATAAGTCTCCCGTATAGGCAAGAAATGAGCAGACTTGGTTAATCTATCATCAATGACCCAAATGGCATCTATGCCTTGAGAAACCTTGAGAAGACCCATAACGAAATCCATAGTAATGTGTTCCCACTTCCATTTCAGAATCTCAAGTGGTTACAATGGACCCTTTGGCACTTGATGCTCCGCTTTTACACGTTGACAAGTTAAACACCTCGAGATAAACTCTCCGGTCTCTCTCTTCATATTACTCCACCAAAATGTATGTCGATGATCATGATACATTTTGGTACTCCCAGGATGGATTGTAAATGGTGTGTTATGTGTCTCCATCATGATTCTATGCATCAAGTCAGAATTGTTAGGAACACAAATTCTGGAGTTAACTCGAAGTATTCCTTCATCATCGATTATTGCTTCTAGAATAGCACCTTCTTGCACTTCCTTCTTCATACGCGTCAGCTCCAGGTACGTAGCTTGAGTAGCTTTAACTTTATCGATTAAATTCGATTCTACTCGTATGCTTGATATCATCACGTGGGTATTTGGAGCCTTTACCTCTATCTCCATCCTTTGTAAGTCATACAAAATGGGCCTTTGTGTTAACAACATTGCACTCGTACCCGCATATGATCTTCTACTCAATGCGTTAGCTACTACGTTTGTTTTTCTAGGATGATATTGTATGGTATGATCATAATCTTTCAACAGCTCGAGCCAACGTCGTTGCCGCATGTTGAGTTCCTTTTGGGTGAAGAAATATTTGAGGCTTTTATGATCTGTATAGATCTCCACTTTCTCCCCATACAGGTAGTGTCTCCAGATCTTCAATGCAAAAACGACTGCTGCCAACTCCAAATCATGAGTAGGATAATTCCTCTCATATTCTTTGAGTTATCGCGAGGCATAGGCTATGACTTTCCCATGTTGCATGAGAACACATCCTAACCCTTTGCCCGAAATATCGCTGTTGATAACAAATCCATCAGAACCAGATGGTATTGTCATAACAGGTGCCAAAATGAGTCTCCTCTTGAGTTCTTGAAAACTCTTCTCACAATCCTCGCTCTAACCGAATTTTGTATCTTTTCAAGTCAGCTGAGTTAACGGAGTAGCGATTTTTGAAAATCCTTCCAAGAATCTCCGATAATAACCTGCTAAGCCCAGAAAGCTACGTACTTCGATCACCGACTTTGGTTTCTCCCAACTTTGCATTGCTTCAATCTTCGCCGGGTAGAAAGATACTCTATGTTTTGACACCACGTGTCCAAGGAATGCTACTTTCTCAAGCCAGAACTCGCATTTCTTCAGCTTGTCATATAACTTGTTATCGCGAAGCCTTTGTAGTACCAACTTTAAATGGTGCTCATGATCTTCACGGCTTTTGGAATAGATGAGGATGTCATCAATAAAGACAACAACGAACTGATCCAAATATTCTTTGAACACACGGTTCATCATATCCATAAAAGCAGCAGGAGCATTAGTCAATCCAAAAGACATGACTAATAATTAATAATACCCGTACCGAGTTCTGAAGGCAGTCTTTGGAATATCCTCAGTTTTAATCTTCAGCTGATGATATCCATAATGAAGATCGATCTTTGAAAAGAATTGTGCTCCTTGCAACTGGTCAAACAAGTCATCAATGCGAGGTAGCGGATACCTATTCTTGATGGTGACATGGTTCAATTCCCGATAGTCAATACAAAGTCGCATACTCCCGTCTTTCTTCTTTACGAAATAACATAGGAGCACCCCAAGGAGATGTACTATGACGAATGAAACTGATGTCCAATAACTCCTGAAGTTGGACCTTTAACTCCTGAAGTTCAATAGGAGCCATTCGATATAGGGTTTTAGAAATGGGCTTTGTACCAGGTTCAAGGTCAATAAAGAATTCAACTTCACGTTCTGGGGGTAGACCGGGAAGTTCTTCAGGAAATACGTCAGGAAATTCACTAACAATAGAAATATTAGTCAAATCTGATGTTTTTTTCAGGTCCGTGACATGGGCTAAGAAAGCTTGACATATGTTTTTCAATAAACGAATAGCTTTATGGTTTGATATGACAGTGATTGACTTTAGTGGTTTTGTTGTTTGAATTCGCATAACAGGTTGGTTAGGAATATGAAAACTAACAACATTACAAAAATAATCAATTTTAGCATGATGAGTGGTTAACCAATCAATCCCTAAAATCACATCAAATGCAAGTATTTTCAACGAAATAAGATCGACAAGTAATGTTATGGTTCCAACTTGAATCAAACAAGATTTATAAATAGTAGATGTAATGAAAGTTTCTCCTAACGGAGTCTCAACAGATAAGTCAAGGTCTAATTTCTCCGGAGTCAAGTTCAAACGTTGAGCACAAACAGGAGAGATAAAAGAATGGGTAGAATCGGTATCTAATAAGGTATAAACTTCACAAGAGTTTATGATTAGTTTACCCGCGATCATCTCGTTCGGGTTTCTCGCGTTTTGGCCAGTCATGACAAATGCCCTCCCTTGAACCACCGACTTTGTTTTGTCCGTATTTGCCTTTGGTGTCGCCGTCCCAGTTGGACTTGACTTCGCTACCGGAAAAAACTGGGCTATATGACCATCTTTTCCACAACTGAAACACACCTTGGAAGGCTGTGAACAGTTTGGACTTATGTGTCCCTCCTCTCCGCATCTGTACCATCTAATTGGCGGTCGTTCTCCTCCTCTAGAATTTGTTGTTGGTGATGGTGGTGCTGCTAATGTCTTCCCATCATTGTTAAATCTCATCTTTTTGAAATTTCCACTTGACCCACCTCTCCTATTATCATGGCCACGATTACCACCCGAGTGGTTACCGCTTTTGTTTGTATCCTTTCCTCCCCACTGGTTATCATAGCTCCGATGACTGCTGTCACCGGTATGACCCTGATTGTGGTCTCTCGGTTGAGCATACTCATTATCTCGCTCAAATAATTGAGCCTTGTTGACAACATCTAAATATAAAGAAAATTTATGAGAGACAATATTTCCGAATCTCGGGTTTAAGACCTCTCAGAAACATCCGCGTCACTCGTTCCTCATTCTCTACCAAATGAGGTGCAAACTTGGATAATCTAGCGAACTTCGCCTCATACTGGGACACCGTCATGTTGTTTTGTTCAAGTCCGATAAACTCTACCTCCTTCATATGACAAATACTTTCAGGAAAGTACTTGTCATTAAACAGTTTCTAAAACGTTTCCCAAGACATGTTGAGTGCGGCAGACTGGGTATGCTTCACAGACTCCCACCAGTAGTCTGCCTTACCACGAAACATAAAGGTGGCGAATGGAACCTTCTGTTCCTCTGTGCATCCCAAGGCATTGAATATCTTGGTAATTTGCTTGACCCACGTTTCTGCCTTAATCGGATCCGGCTTTCCCACAAATTCTGGTGGTCCCAACTCCTTGAACTGCTTGGCTGTGACAAGCCGCGCATTGCTATCATTTTCATCAGTATTTTGTACACGAGTCTCCCTCGTCTGATTTTGCATGAAATGCAAAAAGCTTCTAAACATCCCATTATTCATCATTTGTTCGGTAGTGTTGTTTACAAGAGGAACATTGCCTTCCCGTTGCACATTCCCCTGGGTGGTGATTAAAGGTGTCTCAACGGTCTGATTCACTCCATTGTTAATATTTCCAGCTGCCATTCTCAAATACTGCCACAAAATAAGGGTTAATTAATATGTCACATATTATCCCTATACTCTGACCGACCAAATAAAGACCAAATAAACTTAGGCAGGTCATACTAGTGAAGGAATTCCCCGTCTCTCCCCTCCTAGTTCTTGTTTCACATCTCAGCCAGGGATTATATCCCTAAGCTTTGATACCAACTGTGACGCCCCCAAAATAGGTATACATCACCCATTCTGAGTCGCCAAATACATGGTACAGAAATAAATACAACTTCAGTAATACAATTGTCGTGCAAAATACGACAACAAATATACTGTGAGTTTGAATACAAATATTGTATAATAGACAGTATACAAACTCAAAAGGAGTCCTCATTACAATTATTGGTGCAATATTTTACAAAATAGTGAGGACTACTAAAACAACTATCCTGAACCATCACTCCAAACCCTGACTAGTTCCTGCTATGTTCTCACCTCCTGAGAAGAAAAATAGAAAAAAAAGAAAAATGGTGAGCTCAACTAGCCCAGTAAAGAATATTATGACTAAGATAATATACAAAAATTTATTATTAGTCTTCAACAGGGAAAAATCTGATAGAACATAATAGACAACAAGTTTTAGATCAACAACTGCAGCGGAAACATCAATCCATTAGAAGAGTCAAGTAGAGAAAGAATTCTACTATCTTCTAAGATTTAAAAGTCCATCATCAATATTTTATCCCTGTAACATCAATCAATATACGTCTTGAATCAAATATTTATCTTTGCACTACAAGCCAAAGATATTCATTTGTATCACCAGTTAGTCATGTTCATCTCAACACCTGTTCATCTTTGCACTACGGGCCAAAGATATTCATTAGGTAATCATTCATCTTTGCACTACAGGCCAAAGATATTCAGTAATATCAACATTTAGGACTGAGAATGATAAAAAATATCTTAAAGAAAACGAATCCAGTGAGACAAATTGACAAATATTAGGAATTCGTATTATAGTTTATCCAAGTTCAATAATACTCCATAATAACCAATTATGAAGTAGAATTTAAAAATAAATATCAAAACATGGATATAATCAAAGATAGTAACCATAATAGACATCTTGGACAAAAAGGAGAAAATTTTATTTTTCGGTGAATAGTATCGTATTCGTGAATAGTGCCGTATACGTGAATAGTGTCGTATACGTGAATAATAACCCCGACACAAAAGGTAGAAATTCCATAATAAAATTCATACCAATATTTTGGTATAATGATATTGAAAGAATAACATCATTAGGAAGAAAATAACATCCCTTACCTCAAAATAACAGTACTTCCGACTGAAATATTAGGTATAAGGCTGAATGAAACTTGCACTAATGAATAACAACTTACAAAGTATCTAAATACTCATAAAATACGCTCAATAATATAGAGAGCGAAAGAGAGAAAACTTGTTTCTGGTGTGATTTTCAATTCTAACTAAGCACCCTATTTATACTAAAATGCTTAGAACGCCATAGCAGAGTAACCTGCTACCTGATGGATTTACCTGCTACTATTCAAGCCCACCACTTTTGAAAATAAATTTCAGCACATTTCATTTCTCACCAACCAAAAGTGGGGCCCACCATATTTTTAATAAAAATATTTATTTTCGAAACTTCAATAATTCATAATAAATAGTCCTTTTATCATAAAAATTCGAATCTCATGTTTATTCCATAGGAAATTAAATTCTCTATAACTTTGTAAGTTTAAGTTTTTCCAAATTCCAAACGAAAAATGACCGAAATCTACATACGGACGATTTTCAAAACCTCCATTCCTACAAAATACTTATAAAACACCTCAGCATTAATTCCTTCATTTATGTCCACATGAAATATATCCATCATTTATATCCACATAAAATAAATATTTACTCATCATATAAATCAATAATTAATTATTCATAAATAATATTACAGAATCACAATTATGATAACCAGATCGTTTCTAGGAAAAAGCGGGATTTCCAATAAAGATTTCTCATTATTGGCGCGCAATTAGGTGACCAAACCCCTTTCCTAGACAGAACTTCCTTAGACACTGTCAATAATGCTATCTAATAATATTATTCAAATAATATGAATTATTGATCTAATAATGGAGATTTTGTGCAATGACAATTATTGAAACAACAATAATATAAAATATCAACGCAACAATTATTGAATTAATAAAATAAAATATTGAACAGTAATTAATGTAACAATTATTGAGTAGTGTCTTCTTACGTAAGAATCAATAATTCAACAATACTGTGCAATATCGTGTGCTACTGTGCATCCACGCGAATTACTGTATTTTAACCACTCGGTATTCCAACAGTGTTAACGGTAACAACTACACTGTTATTTATAAAAACTCAAACTTGTCGTTTTCTTCATCTGACAGTTATCTTTTATGGGGCCCACAAATGACTGCGCCATCGTACGAATATTTTCCGACAGCAGAAATATTCCACGACCAAACGAATATTCCACGATAACAATGAATATTTTATAATCACTTGCTTATTTTGTAAAATTTGCCCATTTCACCCATAATCAAAGTATTATATCAAATTAACACCTTATTATTCACAATAATAAATAGAAAAAATTAAATTTTATTTATAAAAAGTTGGGGTCTTACAGTGGGGTGGGGTGGGTGGTGTATATATAATTTGACAATTTTTGTGGGATAATTTTTTTTTGCTAAAACAGCAGATAATTTGGGACGGAGGGAGTAATATTTTTTTTTTGTGGGAGTTGGGTGGGGGTAAGGGGTGTATACATAATCACATAATATTATTTTTTTGATGGAGTGAGGGAGGGAGGGAGGGAGGGTGAGTGAGTGGGTGGGTGGGTGGGTGGGTGGGTGGGGTGGGGTTGGTGCGTGGAGTGGGGTGGGGTGGGGTGGGGTGGGTGGGTGGGTGAGCTTCTTGAATATGTAAATATGGGTGGAAAGAACTTTTGATTTGAATTTGGAATAAAATATGGGTCGAAAAATGGTTAACCGGATTGGATCTATATTTTTTTAAAAAAATACGGTTTCAAACTTACCCAATCCAAATAAATAAAAATTGTTAATCAAATAACCAACTCATTTGATTCCAGTTAATATGAATTGATCCGATATTTAACCAACTATATTACCAAATTTATTTCCAACCATTGTCAATATTTAGTTTTACAGGTCAACTCTCAAAAGTCATAACGACAGTCTAAATCAAGTAATTAAGCATAATAATAATATTAAAAGTTTTATACTTCTATCAAAAAGTTTTGTGTCAAACTCAATAAAAGTAACAAAACCGCTACTCCTCTCTGTCCCCCCTCTCTGCGCTAGAAACAGTAACACGAAAAACGCAGTGTTAGTACTACTAGTTCTTCACTAGTACCCAAGTAGCCTCAGGCAAGCCGAAACTTTCCAGCGATAAATGGAAGGAGTGGGTTCCCGTCTCGGCCGAGCTTCGTCGCGCTACGGCCAAGCTCCGGTGTTCAGCGGCCCTGTCAGAAAGTGGAAGAAGCAATGGGTTCAAGTGTCCTCTCCTCCCTCCTACTCTCGCTCCAACAGTACCCACGGCAACAACGTTCCTTCCTTGCTACTTTGCCGGTGGACCCCAATTTCTTCCACCAATTCCGGTGATAACTCCTCCGTCAAGCCGGAGGAGCCGCCGCGCCGGAAGTTCCGTTACACCCCGGTAAGCTAATTTCTTCCCCATTAAATTGGTTCTAATTAAAGGGTTGTTGTTTGTTTGGGAAGTAGTTGAAGGTTTATATATTTTGTGGGACGTGCGGTTTCTGTTGATTTTACCTATTGGGTTGGGAACTTGGAATGGGTGTGATTTAGTGATTCTAGGGTTTATTTATTTCTTAAATTTTATATGTGAGGGAGTTTCTAGGTAACCATTGATGGGAGTGGTAAAGTTCTAGCTGAAGGTTTTGTCCAAGACATGAATTTTTGATTTTATTAAATGGTTATTATAGGTTTTGTGACTAAGGGTGGGGTGAAATGATGGATGTAGGTTTTGGAATTTTTTTTGGGTGCTTATTTATGGGATACTTTGTGGAGTATTTTCTTTCCTGTGTTTTCATACCTTATTCTATTGAAATTGGAGCTTTCAATAAAATGCAGCTGTATTCTGGTTATGAAGGCAATGTTCGAGTCTGAATAAAAATGAGATCTTTGGATAGGCTTTGCTGATTAGCATCTATCGTATTAATTGATAAATTTGTTTTGTGGCCGGTGAATGCCTGGTAGTGATACTAGCCAATTGTAGCATCTTCTCTCAAGTAATCATGAACTGCATGAACCAATGACTACACTAAAGTAGTTTAGAGGGTATTCTATGTGAAACCTTCTAGATTATAGAATGCATGGTGACCACACGCGCTTAAAGCGCCTACAAGGACGAAGCCAATTACACATTTCTACTTTCAACCATTTAAAGATATCCACTTCTGGAAAGATCATTAATACCAATACTAACAAGATTTTTTTGCTCCTGGTATTCCGGATTGTTGAGGCCTACCAATCGTGGTTCGCCTTGCAAACTTTGTAGTTTTGGTATTTCCTGGCTTCATATGCTCCTATTGTGGTGAAAATCTTTGTACATAAACTGCAGAAATTTCCCATTCAGAAAAACAAAGAAAGAAGAGGCAAGCTTTGGTTGCTAACTCCTGGGAAACCAGCAGCTGCCCACGTATAAGAATCATATCATTTGAGTGCTGGAAGTCTCTCAGCAACGAGCCGCAAATGCAAAGTGGTTCTTGTTTTCTTTTTTTCCTTTCCTTTCCTTTCCAAAGCCTAGGGGGATGTGGGAAAATTAAGGTGGAAGTGGGGGTGTTGATGTTGTGTTGTTCCATTGTGAAGGAAACTTGAGACAAATGGAGAACTAATTTCAATGCTCACCACTTTCATGTTGCGTAATGTTGTGTAAAAACTTGCTGCGGAATAGTTTTTTAATTCTTAGAAATCCTCACCTCCTGTCTCCTATATAGTTGTAGCCCCTTTGTCATTTGGGAAAGTATATGAGGAACTAGAGCTATGTTTGTTTGCAAGAATTATAATCCCAGATTATAATCCATGGGATTATAATCCCAAGACTATTATCCGGGATTATAATTATAATTTCAAGATTATTAAGTTATTTTATAATCCTTAGACTAATAGTCCAAAGTCTAAATTTAAAAACAAACAAGACACTTGGGATTAATAGTCCTATCCTAAGTATAATCTTTGGAAACAAACATAGCCTGATAGCCTAGGTAACATGCATACGAAGTTTACCAATGTATACTAAGTTTGCCCGGCCCTTTATTGTGCAGATTGTCGTGCTAGATGAAATGAAAAAGGAGTTTGAGAAAAGAGCTAATGATGAACCTGTAACAAGCAAGATCAGCCAATCTCCACGAAAGGAAACTACGAAAAGTGAGGATATATTTAGAAAGCAGGACATCGGTAGTCTCTTTGTTGATGTGAGCCAGGTAACGCAAAAGGATTAATTTACTTTTGTTATTCCTGCAAATCTGAGTTTAATTTCACTTTTACATTAAGAGATCCTTTAGTATTAATTAGGTTATTCACGTCATGTTAAGGGTATTTTTGGACCATATGATTTGCGATCTTTGATGCTAGGATCAAGCCATCTAGTTGATTCCAAATTCATACGTTGTTCTGAAAAGAGTTGAAAAGCATTTTCTGTTTTGCATGCATATTTTTCTTATACAAATCAAGTCACCACCAAAGGGTTGTAGCTTGTTTCTTATGGAATCAGGTTATAAGCTTTTGTTTGAGTAACGGATATACAAGCCTATATAGAACAATGTGCCTACTCATTCTTGTCGTTAACACCATATTTGGATAATTGGATGTGATCGGATTATATGTAATTGAACCTCTTTTGCAGTAAGCTGCATACAATGATTCTTTCTGATTGGCCATCACATCCCTAGCATCTTGTGCTATGTCCACAACAACTATTTAACAATACAAGTTTAGTCTTTGCTATTTTCTTACGAATTTGATAACAGGGCTGTAGTTAGTGGTCTGATTATCAAGACTTTAACCCATATAACCTATGAATACTTCAGTATTGTAACTAGCATGTGACTAAAAAAAACCCTTATTGTTTAAGTGCGTAATATAATCAATTAAAGCACGCTGCAAGGAACATTAAAAAATTTCTTTTTTTCAAATTAGCTTTTGCCTTGAACTTTACAGAGATACATTGTGAGGAGTAGTTTTTTTATGTCACACTTCTTAATTGTAAGAGAAATTTGTGATATTTTTACTGGCAAGTTTTTCTGTAAAATTATTTTGGTTGATAATTTGATGATAAAGCACATATTAACCCAGAAACAAAGATGTGTACTGCATTATATGTGATCAAGTTGATATATTTAACCACCCTGCAGGAATTAAAAAACAATTCCATGGCCCCAGGTCATTCAAACAAAAGGCTCATTGATATGGATTTGTGCTTGAAAGGTGATGGTGACAATGACGATTCTGATGGTGAGAATTAAGAGGTGAGATGGGTGGAGGAAGGGCAGAAGTATTTCGGGCACTGAAATGATGATCACGGGGCTTATTTGTAGGTATAAAAAATCTGAAGCAAACCAAAAGTGTCTTGAAATCAAGCGAAGGCTGGCTCGTTATATTTAGTAGTACCCGATGCTTATCTTAGCAACTCCATTTTAGATTTTAGTAATCTGCCTTTTGTAATTAAAGCTTTGGTAGTGACTTGTGGTAAATTCTATGTATGTTATTCGGCTTATAACGATATGTAGTAGTATATAACCCATTTTGTGATATGTAGTAGTATATAACCCATTTTGTGATGTTATCAGGATACCAAAAATTATTGCCCTTGTGACGAATTTTAGTGCTTTTTAGGAACAATTGGAAAGAGATTCTCCAACCGGAAATAATTCGGAGCAATGTTTCTTAATGAAATACCCCTGGCTGAATAGGAAGTTAACAAAGTGAGTTGAATGGGTCATATTAAGTACAGGAATAATAGTTTTATAAGATATACAAATATACAATTTTTTAATCAAATACCCTTGGTTGAAAGGAAGTTAACAAGGTGAATTGAATGTAATTTATAGTGCTTGATATTCAATCAAGGAGTAATAGCTTTACAAAATGTTTCTTATAAAATCTGTAGTTCATCAGAATATAAATCTACAATACAGTAGTTGCACAGAGGTTGCTAATTTTCCAGCTACAAGATCACCATAATTATCATTTCTTTCTGTCTTTCCAAGTAGATGGTTTTCTTTCTCCCCGATTTTCTACTTTGTATCACATATTCTTATAAAAAAGTTTTAAGACACTATTAAACTATTTTATAATCCCGAGACTAATAATCTCAAGTCTAAATTTGAAACAAACAAGACGCTTGAAATTAATAGTCAGTATAATCCTTACAAACATAGTCTTAATTTTATGGAAAATGTTTTCCAGAAACATTTTTGGAGAAAAATGACGTAAAATTTGTTAATGAATAAAACCGAAATATAACGAAATAACAAATTATACGTCCCCACACCGGGTAATGAATATTCACCACCACCCTTGCCACAAAATTACTTCTATAATAATTTTAAATGCCTGGAGATGTTACTCAATCTTCCTCATGGCACGGTCATCATAACATTAACAGCAGAATAAACTGGAGAATTTTTTTTTTGTTCTGCCCTTGGACAAGAAACAGAACCTAAACCTTCTCTAACATACATGGGGAGCCTTGTTTTTCACAATATAATTCCATATAAGTTCAACCACGTCATTCCTTCAAGTCTCAGAGCCTTCCTTGTCCACTGTTACTGTCACCCCAACTTCAGCAGGCCGAATAATCCGGTCATACAGCATGTACCCCGGCTGCAGCCAGAAAACAATGAAACACTTGGCCCAATTACGTAACACTGGTATTCACTTAATGTCAAAAACTGTGTTACCAAATCTTTCATTTCCCAAATTCAATGAACACGAGGAAGAATGATTATCAAAACATACATGTGAGATCACTAGAATTTTGACAGAAATCAACTATGTACTACCAGATTACTTGTTAGATTATGCAATCGACTCATTAAACCATTCATGCAAACTACTGCATCCGTTCACAGAAGATGTTTTAAATACATTTTTCACACAATTTAAGAAAAACAAAAGGAAAGGAGAGAGTATAAATGAATTATATTTTATCCCCAATGGACCCCACATAAGTACACTAAAGATTCTCTCTTTTTCCTAAAAATGGTGGACTCTACTTAAGTACTTTTGAGGGTATAATAGACTTTATATACCATTCTGCATTTGAATTGTGTACTTCAGTACTTGAGACATCTTTTATGGGACAATAATTTTTTGTACTTCAGACATTTTGTGGGATGGCAGAGTATGACATCATGCATTTTTAACAACAAAAGATAAAATAAAAATAATAATGTATTGTTCTTCAAAGCTGACCACTGAAGCCCTGTATCTAGAAAAAACTGTGACTTCCTTCTTCTTGGGGCCCATGTACCCCACCTTTGCAATGTTTTATAAGCCTTTAGAAGGATGAATATTTCCAATATATTACATAGTAATTTGCCCTGCTAAACTTACCTTCAAAACAACAGCAACAGTGTTCGGAGCCTTGGAAGAATCTGGTACTTGAAATACTGCATTGTGTCTATGTGGATCAAACTGTTCATTTGTAGGATCAAACTTTTCAACACCAAACTTTTTGAAAACCTGAAAGAAAACCAATCACAAGTCCAACAGGAAAATCATCTCTCTCAAATCATCAAAACGTACCAAGCGACAGGTTCATCATTCTTTAGCACATGATATATAATGGACTTGCATATGTTTTCTGGTAACATTAATTATGCATAGATGCACTAACATATATAAAGTAGGGGAAGCCCATCTAATTGAAAAGACATGCAAAATCTGGAACTAAGCTGGTTTGTTTACAAAGATACGTATAACTTAATAATTGTGACACTAAGAATGAATTCTGATCATTGTGGGGGAAAAATATAGGATACCTCTGTTAACTGTTTTTCAGTCATTTCAACACCTTCCAGTAGTGTTTTTAGAAGTGGCACAGCTCCAGCAGAGTCTTTAGATGTGTCAATTTTTGCAAAACTGTCTTTTACAACTGAAGACGCTCTACCCATATTATCCGCAACATCCAATAAGCTCTTTGCAAAATTCTGCGCGTATATTGGAACAAAGGGTACCAAATACAAAGAATTATTATAAGAAGGCTCAGTGCTATATGAAAGTGTACCCATCATTCAAAGAAACTGCTGATAATACCTGTATGGCAAACTTTTTCGAGTTCTCTGCTTCGCGTCTTGTCCTGTCCTTGACATTCTCCATTTCAGCATAAGCACGTAGAACTTTATCATTAATAGTTTCAATCTCCTTGTTCTTCGCCTTGAGAAGTTCTTCCTTCTCCGCTACAAGTTTCACCAGATCATTCACGGACAAGTCATCCTGGGAACCTGAATCAGAAAATGCATTTCATTCATTCCCCTTCATATTCTGTAGAATTCAGAAACATGTTAACTTGAGAATTTGAATTAGAACCTAGATTCTCTTCTGCTCAGAATTATTACCTTTTGCAGATGATTTTGTTTGATCAGATACTTCAGCATCTCCAGTTGTTTTTGCAGCACCATTTCCTGACTGCACAGTCTCCTTTTCATCAGGTTGAGACGCAGATGATGAGAATCGTTGCAAGGAAGACGGACTCAGGATTGAATGGTGAAACAAAGACACCTGACCTGCAATCACCTGAAATAAAACAAGTCTATCTGTATAGGTCTTTGATACATAAAGATTTGGTTAAGAGGAACAACATAAACAAATCTGGAAAATATTAAGCACAGCGTTTCCTCTATCTGGCTCTCTTGACTGTAGATGCCACAACAAAGACAAATGCCGAGATCTAGAAGTACCATCTTAAAGATTCCTTTGCACTGCACCTTTTTAGACCATCATGCTGCCAATAAGCCCGAGGCAATTTCGCTATTGTTTTACGACACTTGGCAATACCAACATAGATTAGAGAACAAAACATGAGCTTGAAGTGTATTGACAGGAGTAGTAGCCATTAATGGGGATCATAAGTCAAGAGCGAAGCAAGGAATTTTTATATTTGTTATTTAGAGTTTTTATTATGTTTAATGTAAGAGTAATTGATGTAATTTTAATTAATAGTGGGGATTTAGAATATTAATAAGTGATTAGGAATTATTAATAAGATTATTTTAGTCGTTTAGTACTTTTAATATTCCCCAAATAATATTAGGATTTTGAGTCTCTTAATATCTTTAAATAGTAATGTAATCCCCACAAGTCTTTTAGACGATACACTATTGTTATTGAAGTTGATTATTATCATTTATACCGTAGAGGTATTTTATCCATCTTAGTGTTGATTCGTAGAGTTGATATACTGGAGAGATCCTAGTGATTTAAACGTGGAGTTTAAATCCTAATTTATTTTTCATTAATTCTTCATCCTAAATCCATCCTATATAATTTTTGGTATCAGAGCTTAGAGTTGTCTATTAATTTTTATTAGTGGAGATCTTGGGCTTTCAACAACAACAAAAATCATCGTTCATCGTCGAAAACACTGTTCATTCGTCGGAGTTATTGTTCATCGTGGGTTTAATGTTCATCGCGGCTACTATTCACCGAGAAAAAAAATCAAAATTGTCTTGATGCTTCTGTCAGAAAAAAAGGTAGAGAAGAGAAATTGTTGTTGAGTTTTGCCGTCAAACAGCCTCCTTGCCGCCATTGTTTTCATCATCTTCATTTGTTACCCTCCCTTTTTCGTTACTCTTGGTTGTTCCCCTTTTCGCTACTGTAGTAACCCTAATCTCTAGCTTATAAATATCTTGCCAAAATTACATGTTGCATCCCCATAGTTTCCTCTAACATTTAAGTTTTAGCCCATAGTTTATATGTACTTATACCCTTTCATCCTCTTAAAGCAGCCCCTACACTTTCTGCGTTCATACGTTAGCCCCTGTTTTTTTATTTTCATTTTAGTTAGGTCCACAAGTTACCCAAAAAATAAAAAAATACAAAAGTTTTATTTTATTTTATTTTTTTAGCCCATTGTTTTTAATTTTCATTTTAGTTAGGTCCTCAAGTTACCCAAAAAAATAAAAAAATACAAAAGTTTTATTTTATTTTATTTTTTTAACCCATTGTCCTAATGTCTCGAGCCGCTAAGGAATTGATTGCGGAAGTAAAGGATTACATTTGGTTTCTTGATACTGAAAGTGACCGAATACATTAACTTATTAATACATGTGGTCATAGATATTTAAAACCCAAGCAAGAAGAGCTTAGATGGCATATGATTGATGCACAAAACATACTCGAAAAATTGCAACGTCAAGATAAACAAAGAAAAGCTGAAGAAAAGAAACATCAACAAGCTAAGGCAAAAGAACTTCAAAAGGCTACACATAAAACTGTTTCTATATGTTCTTCTATAAAAGATGAAATCTCTTATATAAAAGATGATCTTTTCTATAAAAGTTGACCTTATTGACTTGCTAGCACATATTTGAGTTGAAAAAGAGCAATAGATGGGAAAAAATGATGTTCTTGTGACGTGTCCATGAAAATTTTTGAAATTCCGAAAGTTGAACCAGATATTGTGCGCAATGTTCGAAAAAGCTAAAATTGGTATGAGGCGTTTTTCTCTGGGCTATGCGAGACGTAAGCCTCGAGGCGGAGCGAGGCGGAAGCCTTGATTTAAAGACCTAAAAGTCCCCAAAAAATTATGAAAAATTACTAATAAAATTATAAAATAATTCATCATTACAATTAAGGTCATAGAAGACATAAATAACCAACGTCACAGTAATGTATCATTACAAAACATCAAAACAACATAATATCATCAAGTACTTATATAGTGATCATCCATCACTATGTAAATATTGTATCATTTGTATCTAGCGGCTTGAATAATGGACCAAATCCTAGATCATCATCCCCATCACCATCATCATCATCACTATCATCACTAAGAGGATCCTCCATGGAATCATCATCGTATCTAATAGCTCTGTCATCCTCCTCATTGTCAGTGTTAAGATCCTCAAACTCAGGTTCTTCATCAACCAATTGCAATCCATTCCCTTTATCTATAAAATAAACAAGTGAATATATACTTAATCCAAATGAATGTTTTTTTAAAGAACACTTTAAAGACAACTTAAGTAATGACACTAACCTTTTGACATAATTTTTGACGGCAAAGTGTTTATTTTTCTCTTTTGACTTCCTTATTTACTACTTGTTCCCCGAGTCCCTTGCCCTCCAAGTGTAATCTCCCTCACATTAGTCTCTTCTCCCCCAACTGTCTTCTCATTCCCATGAGTCCTTTCACCCTCCTACATATCATCATTCCCAGAAGTCAGTCCCGAGATATTTTCATCATTTCCCCCCACAATCCACTCATTATCAGATGACACATTTTCAACAACCAATGGATCTTCTTCCGTTGGTGCCTTTTTCTTGATATGCCGATCTTTCAATTTTTTATTGTACATAATGTAAGCCAATGAGTTAAGTCTGGATGCGGACAGTCGATTCCTTCTCTTTGTATGTATCTATATTATAAGTAATTTAGCATAAGTGACAATGTCAGATCTCATAAATCTTAATAAATGATTTATATCTAATAAATACCTGATTGAAAGTACTCCAATTACGCTCACCCCCCGAAGATAGCAAGTTAAACTCAGAATCTTCACTGCAAAGTTTCTTAATTCCGGAGCTTCATCTCCATATGCGATCCACCAATCAGCTGGATCAATATTAAAACATATATCAATCTTACCGGTACACGTTTAATCAAAATGAAAGCATAACCAGACATTAATCAACGGTACTTACCGGGAGCACGTTTCTTACACGTGTTTTTGGCATGTGTAGCCAAATAACCCCTGCCTCAATCAGAATGCATCCATTTGCAAATCAGCTCTCTCTTTCCACAGCGTTAGGAATAAGTTTGTCCATACAAGAGTACAATCCCACCTTAACTTCCGCATTGGCATAGAAATTGTCTTCATATTGAAAATGAAGATTCAAATAATATACAGTAGCGTGCAAATGCCGATGCAACTGATTATCCCACTTAGCATCTATTATGCTCCATATCTCTTTATAGGCCCCTCATTATCCAGATTTTTTGTAATATCTTCTTTTGCATTGTCCATGGCACCATATAAAAATCTCATTCCCGGCACCTTCTCTGAATCTGTCATCCTCAATACACCTACTAGAGGTTTTGTGGTCTTAATTGCATATCCCACGTTACCCCAAAAATTCATATCACTCGGTATGATTTTTCTCGCCTCCTTACCTTCAGGTTTTTTTGTCCAAGCACAATTTGCCCACTCCCTAGATGTAAACATAGCCCCCAAAGGCTGTCTCAAACTATGCATACTCTGCAAAGTTAAATAAGTAGTGGCAAATCTAGTGGCGGCTGGCCGAACAAGGTCTTTATTAGTGTTTGCCCTCATCAATGCCAAGATCCATCCATGATTATATATGAAGTTACTTACCTACATAATGACATTCATCAAAAAATAATAATAATTCAAGTATTCATTGAATAAAAAAATTATAACCAAATAATAATAATAGTAATTACGTTCTTTGCCTTTGTCAAAGCATTTTTATGTTGAGGCAACTCTCCAAGCTTCTCAAGCATCAAATCAATGTAATGCGCGACACGGTGTCCACCACATACGTGGCCTCTTCTCCATTAACATCCTCCCCGCCGCCTTATAATTAGATGCATTGTCAGTGACTACTTGAATGATAAGGTCTTCTCCCTTCCTCAACAACCTCATCAAGTAGTTTAAACATCAAAGTAGCATCTTTAATTTCATCAGATGCATCAACAGATTTCAAAAATACAGTTCCATGGGGGTTGTTTACAAGAAAGTATATTAGTTGTCTCTCTCTAATATCTTTCCAACCATCCGACAAGATTGACACCCTCGTATGTGTCCAAGTCTTTTTTACCTACTCAACAAAGGTTTTTGTAGTCTTCTCTTCCTCCTTCAATATCCAAGAGCTAAGCTCGTATGGGGTAGGGGGTTTCAAAGCACGACCATAGTTCCCAATTGACCGACACATTTATAAATGAAGGACTATCTGCAACATTGAAGGGAATCCCGTTTTCAAAGAAGAATCTACCTATATCAAGACAGACTGCATTACGAGCCTCCTTTGAAAATACGGTACACCTTGTAGTAGCATCATCATCACCAGCATCAACATCCACAACAAATCTGTCCATGGGTCCCCGAACTCCCCTCTCGGAGACACTACCCACACTTGAACCTCCCATTCTGAAGGATGGATGACCACCATAATAAGACTCACTTTGTATTTTTTCAGCTTCATCTTTTTGTCTTTCCTCCTTGGAGTCCATATTTTTCTTCATATATGAAGCAAGTTATTCCTGCACTCCGCTTGGCACTTTTTTGCAAGCCTCGACGTTACTATGATTATCCACAAGATGATTTTTCAACCTTGTAATCCCTCCTTTGCAAATTTTCTTGCAAAAATTGCATTCCACATATGAATGAGCTTTATTAACTCCAGGGGCTATGGTACCATATTTCCATGCAGGATCTTTCTTACCCATAATCTTAATTCACTGTAAGTGTGTAATAAAAAAACCAAATATAAGAATACAATATATGTTAAATATATGTTAATCACAACATATATAAAATGGCAAAACTAATGATTTGGCCACCGAAGTTGGCACGTTTTATTGAATACTTAATTGAACTTTTAATTTTTCAAATTAACTAACCGAACTAATTAAAATTGTTAAATTGGGTCATTCTGTCAAATCTGGTTAGCGGCTGTCAAAATTTTTCATACGTGGAAGCAAAAAAAAAGGAAAAATAAAATAAAAAATGAGGTGGCCAATCAGCAATAATGACATGAAAATAAAAATAAAAAATTTATTTTTTGACTCATTTTTAACATTTTAAAGTTTTAAAAATGATAAAAACATAATAAAACAAAACAAAAACTAATAAAAATAAAAAAAAATTTCATTCATTAAATCAAATTTATTTATCAAGATAAATCAAATCTTATTCAATTAAAAAATCAAACATATTTTCCTTAAAAAAAGACAATATTAATAACTAAACATTAAAATTAAAATCAAAATTTTATGTTTCAATTTCATCCAAAAAATTAATTTAATTATCTCCTATTCCAAATCAAATTATTCTGTTTCCATTTTTTTAGATTTGTTCTTTCATTTTTTTTCCAATTCCCATCATTTTTAAGATCTGTTATTCGAGGAGGGTGGAAGGATGTGGATGGCGAGGAGGCGACGGTGGTGAAGAGGGGGATTTAGGCGGCAGAAGGTGGTGGCCACAGGATTTAGGCGGCAGATCTGTTCTTCTCTCTTCTTGGTGGACACGGGATTTAGGCAGCAGATCTGTTCTTCCACCACCACCGCCTCCACCTCCTCCACGGCTCCTTGCGATAATCTCGATATTTATGATGAACATGAGAAGCTAGTTAAGCAGTCAACATTAAAGAATAGTATTGATTCAGATTATGTTGAGAAGTGAAAATCCTCAGTTTGTGGATGAAAATTCTCCTGCCAACAGTTCGGAGGTTGGGCATCTGAAGAGTACGATTGCAAGGCAGGGATTGAATGATTGGGAGAAATTTGTTTCTATCTCAGGACCAGGTGTGTATATCATTTGTTGCTTCTATGCCTCATGTCAACTTCAATGATTCTCCCATACAATGATCCCCTAGAGTTTTTATGTTCTGCCTTGTGGTTTATTTTAAGATCAATTTCAACAATTAGGAGTGCCTTATAGGGAAGATGAAGATTTTTTTTTTTATCTGTTCTTCCATATGTAATGTGATTGATTTAATGAATTAAAATTTTAATAGATTATATATTATTATTTTGTTGATGTAGAAAGTCGAGTTGAAGTTTTTTATTTATTTTTTTGCCACATGTAATATTTTTAATTTTTGTATATTTTTTTCGGCGGCACAGAGATAAAAAGTTAATGTCTATTTTTTTTAACGGAGTGACCCAATTTGAAAATTTTAATTAGTTCAGTTAGTTAATTTGACAAATTAAAAGTTCAATATGATATTCAGTAAAACGTGCCAACTTCGGTGGTCAAATCATTAGTTTTGCCTATATAAAATATATGTTAATATATAACAAATATATGGTAATAAGTTAAAAAAACCTTAACAAAAATTAAATTTTTTTAACATAAATTAAAAAACCTTAACAGAAATTAAATTTTTTTAACAGAAATTAAAAAAATTCACAGAAATTAAAAAAGTTTAACAGAAATTAAAGAAAAAGAAAACAAAAACAAAAAAAGAAAAAGAAAAAGAAAAAGAAAAAGAAAAAGAAAACAGAAAAAGAAAACAAAGACAGAGACACCACTCAGGAAAAAAAAGAGGAAGAGAAGGAGAAGAAAGAGGAAAAGGAGAGGCGAAGTCGCGAAGAGGAGAGCAGTCGATCAGTCAAATCTCGGTAAGCCCAAATGAAATATTAAACCAAATCTGATACTTAGGGTTTTTTTTAAGCCAAATTGAGGCGCACGCCTCGCGACGCCTAAGCCGAAAAAGGCCCAAGTCTCACCAATTCAAGGAAAGGCGCCCGCCTCGCACCATCCTTCTCAGGCGCACGCCTCGAGCGCTATTTCGAACATTGATTATGTGTGAACAACAAACTGAGAAAAACTTTGAAGTTACTTTTGAGTTGTTCGTTACCAAAGAGAGGGCGGTTTGAGAAGTTGATCCAGTCCAAGTTGATAATGTTGAGTTCGTTATTCCAGAAAATTACTTGACAGTACCTTTGAATACAAAAGCGATGCTCTCATCAATTCTCTTTCCAAAAAATTTTGAGCCTTATCGCATGGTGATGTTATTAAAGGTGTTCCAAAGAGTTCTCGCGCTGCAGAGGAGTTCAAGACTTATTCTATCATGTTATAAAACACAAGGTCGAGTTTTCTCCACCAATGGGAGAATGATAGGGATCACAAGTTAAGAGAAAAGCAAAGAAATTTTATATTTGCTATATAGAGTTTTATTACGTTAAATGTCATTTTATTTATTAGTGGATATTTAGGATATTAATAAGTGATTAAGAATTATTAATAAGGTTATTTAGTCGTTTAGTATTTTTATTATTCCTTAAATAACATTAGGGTTTTGAGTTTGTTTAAAGTGATGTAATCCTCACAAATCTTTTAGACGATAGACTATTGATATTGAAGTTGATTATTATCATTTATACCTTAAAAGTATTTTATTCATCTTAGTGTTGATTCGTGGAGTTGATACACTTAACAAATCCCTAATATTTAAATGTAGAGTTTAAATCCTTCTTTATTTTCTATTAATTATTCATCCTAAATCAGTCCACATCATTTAATCCCTACGAGTCTTTTCAACGATAGACTATTGATATTGAAATTGATTATTACTCCCTCCGTCCCATGATAAAAATCCTTATTACTATTTTGGGTAGTCCCATGTTAAATGTCAATTTTCATTTAATAACCAAACTTTTACACATATTTTCTTATTATACCCGTAGCATTAAATATCTCATACTTTTCTTATTCTAATTCTCTCTCCATATTTAATGATATTATTATGGGCAATTTTTTCATTTCATTCATCTTCTTAATATGCGTGAAAAATCCACCAGGACTTTTATCCTGGGACGGAGGGAGTATCATTTATACCGTAGAGGTATTTTATCAATCGTAGTGTTGATTCGTGGAGTTGATACACTTGAGAGATCCTAGTGATTTAAACTTGGAGTTTAAATCCTAGTTTATTTTCCACTAATTCTTCGTCCTAAATTTGTCCTGCATCAGCATGAGGTTTGTCGTCAAGGTATCATGCTTTAAGAATTAGTTCAAGAGTCGTGTTTTCCTTATAGACTATAGAGCATGCAAGGACAAGGAGCTTTATAAGCTTGGCATGCATTGAAATATATTATTTATGAGGTTGGAATGTTATATCATTTTCAGTCAATTATTAAAGGTTTCTAGGACCTAGCAACTATCAAGAGTGATTCCCAATCTCAAACTGGCTGAGGCCAACACCACTTAACATGCTGACTTGGCACAAAGAAATATAGAACATTGTTACCAGTTATCACCAACCATGCGAGATTGCATAAACAGTAGACCAATTTTACAGGTCCACATTGTTTGAAGGCCAAGTCAAGTAGGCCGGGCACTTGAACCCACACCTTCATCCTTCTGTTTCTCTAGGTTACAGACACATCCCAAATCCATTAAGCATTTGCCATTCCTTGAGAGAGAGATTGTCTATACTGTATATAAATGTGATCTCAGATACATAAAAATATTCCTATTATATTTTTTGATTAGGATTTTTTTCCCTTTTAATAAGTTTTAATTAGGTTCTCAAAACCTGCAATTCCTATGATTTCAAGTGAATCCCCCCCCCCCCAAAAAAAATTTTGATCAATGATATTAGGTAAATCTAAACGCAGATGTTAGGAATCAGCACAGGTAGTACCGCCATTTTAGTTTTTGGGATACTTGTAATTTATTTTAACTAGTAATGGCATTTTGGTCTTTATGCTGAGATTAAGTTTTCTTATTGTCTCTTTAAATAAGCATTATCCTGAAGGTAAAACAATTTATTATTATTGAGTGAATTGATTTTCAGAATTACATCTGTGTCTGCAGCATGAGGAATATCTGAGGGTTGGCGGATTCTCTACAGGTATAGGCATTAACACCTCCCTCTACAAATTAAAAAAATTGAAACATCCAAGCCTTAGTTATCACAAAATTTCACTTTTCAGTTCAAATGTGAGAAAATCGAACCACCCTTCCAGCATGTATGTGAACTACTGCCTACAATTTCCAACTAAATTTAGCAGAAATAGGGGCAGACTTAAGGCTACTAGTTTACTTTTCCCTTGCTTTATCTTAATAATCAATCATACCAAAATACGAAAATAATGTAACGCAACCATTTCAAAAATAAACAAAATTATCTCTGGTTATTTAAAAAAGTGAGACCTTGAGCATGCATATTTCACTAGAAACTTGCACAAAGTTGACATGTAATATAGGCTTAATTGTTCCTTCTACAAAAGCTACTAGGAACATAGAGACAAAAGCTATTTCATTTACATATAAAGCAACTCCAAATTCCATTTCAAGACCGGAAGGATTTCTTGTTGGCCAATACAGAAATAGAAAAAATAGCAATCACATAAAGTTGAAAATTTGATTTACTACACATATTCACACAGACCCTGAAGTACGTCAACTCAAACTCTGAAGCCAAATAAATAAAATCATCAATGTGACAATAAACAACATGAAGGGACCATACAACTTTGTTGGAGTTGGGAGCCCATGGCTGTGGAGAGACAGGGCTAAGCCCTTCTTGTGTAACCCTTTCGGGAACCAAAAAATGATTACCCACATCAAATAGGAAAATGTAAGTCTTTGGATTATTTATATACATTAAATATGAAGACACCAAGATGCCTACATTTACATTATGTGTAAAAGCCTAACAAACACCCTAGCCAACCAATCTGCCAATGCACCCAATAAATAAATAAATAAAACTTAAAATGTTTATGCAAGAAACCAAAATTCCTTGGGAAACTAAGGGCTTGCAAAAATAATGGGTGGTTTAGGACTATTTGTACTAATTTATTATAGCTACAAATTAGTTGTTCCATGATTATCTGTTATTTAATCCATCTACTATGTTTTGTCATTTCTAAGGCCATTTGTGCATGGGATTAAATAAATCATGCAATAAAATAAAATAGTTCATAGTGTTAAATTAGTGCAAATAGTCTTATCTCATCCATCATTTTGCAAACAAATGTAGCCTCAACATGCTTATAGAATTTATTAGGAAAATTAAAAAAAAAATCAACTAACTTACTGAGTCAGAACATGCTTCAATTCAATCTAAAAGGAAAAAAGTGGGCTAAACTAAACTAAACCGAACGCACAAAAGGACATTCCTAAATCGAATTCAACACAAATTTCACAACATAAAACCCAATTCACAATACCGCTAAAACCCCAATAAAACCCTAGAGCATGTAAAAACCAGAAAAATCAAGAGCTTTATCCATTTTCTGGAACACTAATAATGTTTTGCATAAAAGGTTACCTGAAATCGATGGAGGGAATGAAATTGATTGAACTTAGGAATGCATTGTTGGGGTCTTTGTTGTTGTTGTTGTTGTTGTTGTTCTTTTGGGAGATTGTAAAGGAGAAACGAATTTCGGCACTGGGCCAAAGTGCTCCTACGTGATAGCCAAGAGTTAATTCTGCTAACCAACATCTCGCAGTGCTTATTCGAAGTGATAAAGAGAGGAGAGGGAGTTGTTCGTAGCGGTTAGAAGAAGGGGTTTAAGCAGAAAAAAGAGGGAGAGAGACTGTTTGGAAATGCAGGAGGGGAAAGAAACGGGGGACTGGGGAGCCATTTGATGTTTTAATGACGAAAATGCCACTCATATACAGAAATTTACCTCGAATTTTAAAAATTCTTTGATTGCACAATTCAAAATTAATAATCTAGAATGAAAAATGATTTGTGAATATAGTATGGAAAATGATTATATATCCACAATTTTTTATAAATATGAATTGCTATTAATATAAAACTGTAAATGATAAAATAGAATAATGATATATGAGTTCCTTCTAAGTTTTATATATTTTTCTATCAATAATCATATGTATCTAAGTATTTATGTATATACAACACAAATTGATTCAGTTTTTTTTTATATTTTTAAACTTATAAAAAAACAAGGTAATATTATATGGTAAGAAAAGACTTGTTGAAATATTTATATTTAAGCTCATGCTAGAAAACATGTGTACGAAAGGACTAAAAATGTAAATGAAATTCTTCTAAATTCTTATTTTTTTTGGCAAAGAAAGTATTATATTATTACGTAAATATTTATTATGTTTCAAATAAATATTGTTTCTAGGTAATATTTTTAAGAATGGGAAAAGGCCCCACAATGGCATTATTGTAATTTTATTTGAAAAAAATTGGGTTTTAGAAAAGCATCCAGAACATCCAGTTTAGTTGGGTGATGAGGTAACGATTTAGTTTTCTTTTTTGTTGCTGAATAATTCCATGAATATTTTGATTCTGTTATAAAGTGATTCCCTCCCTAAGGAGGGTTTCAGCCGTGCTCTCTCCTTTTCCTTCTTTCATTTCCACAATCGTGAACTTCACCTTGCCTGTATAAGGAAATGATACTGAAAGAAAATATAGAACTTTTCTAAATTGTTTCTCTCTTTATCTCTTATTTAATCTCTCTAAATTTATGTAATAATTATAAGAGTATCTTTTTACAATTTGCTAAAGTTTTATAATACGTTATCAACACGAGGCTCTAATCAACTGAGACGATAAAATTAAATTCTTGCAATTTATTATTATATTATCAGTTTGACTATACCACCAATAATATAATTTTGGCAAAAACACATTTTGGCCACTGTGGTTATAATGATTTAGCGAATTAGCCACTGTGCTTTTAAAATATTCAATTAACCCATTGAACTTTTTAAAATTTATTAATCGGGTCATTCCGTCCAATTTCATGGATGGACGTTAAATTCAATTGTATATTTACATACGTGGCAGCCAAAAAATAAAGAAAAAACAAAATATTTAATGACTGGGCAATGATTATGTGGCAAAAAATAAATAAAATAATAATAAAATTAAAATAAATAGTTTAATTCATTTTTTAATAATTTTTTTATTTTCCATTTTCTTTCTCCTTCAAATCCACCACCCGACTTGTAGAATCAAAAAAAGAAGAAGAAAAAATCCCAAACGCGATCTAAGCTTCTTCCATTTCTATCCTCTCGACTCTCACTCTTCTCTATTCAGTTCACCGGCGATCACCACCGCAAACAACTGCTTTCTCTTTCCACAATCCGCCACTCCGACCGCCACCCACCACCAGTCTCCACCACGCCAAATAGAAGCTCAAAAATCACCCAAATTCCACACTCAATTTGAGTTTCATCCGGTCCAGATCTACATCTACTCCCAAATTCCGGCGAAATGGCTTCTTCGGAAGTCGATTCCCGCCTCACCCAAACACTAACACCTCCTCCAGCAGAAATATTTCGGAGGAACAGATCTATGGCTCAGTCGGAGGAACAAATCCATGCTAGGTGGAGTTCTTAATTGAAACTGGAGTTATTAATGAAGATTTGCTAGGTGGCACAGTCTGTGTTAATTGAACAGATGCTGGTCTTCCATGGCTGATGTTGAACGAACTGTGATGATGAATAGATGCTGGTCTGTGATGAATATTATAATATTAATAAAATTAATATTATACATGTTATAAATATTTAGATAAAGAATAAGAAAGAAAATAAAAGTTTTTTAAAACAGATGCTGGTCTTCCATTTTATAAATATTTTAAAACATAAAAGTATTTTTATTTTTATTTTTAAAATAAAACATGCATATTATAAATATTATAATATTAATTTAACATTATATATATATTATAAATATTTAGGTAAAGAAAAAGAAAGAAAAAAACATAAAAATATTTTTATTTTTAAAAAATTTATAAGTATTTAAAAATTTTTATTTTTATTTTTAAAATAAAACATGCATATTATAAATATTATAATATTAATTTAATATTATACATATTATAAATATTTAGGTAAAGAAAAAGAAAGAAAAAAAACATAAAAATATTTTTATTTTTAAAAAATTTATAAGTATTTGAATTTTTTTATTTTTAAAATAAAACATACATATTATAAATATTATAATATTAATTTAATATTATACATATTATAAATATTTAGGTAAAGAAAAAGAAAGAAAAAAATTAATTTTTATAAATATTGTAATAGATCTCATTGATACAAAATTTTTGATATATTATTTGTATTATTTGGAATTAATTTTTAAAATAAAAATAATTATTATAAATGTATAAATTTATATTAATTTCTTTTAAGTAAATAAAGAAGAACTTGGGAAGAGAGAGAAATAATAGGAAAATATTATTTTGTTGCCAAATCATTGCCCAGTCATTAGATATTTTGTTTTTTCTTTTTTTTTTCTGGCTGCCACGTATGTAAATATACAATTGAATTTAACGTCCGTTCATGAAATTGGACGGAATGACCCGATTAACAAAATTTAAAAAGTTCAATGAGCTAATTGAATATTTTAAAAGCACAGTGGCTAATTCGTTAAATCACTATAACCACAGTGGCCAAAAGGTGTTTTTTGACATATAATTTTATTCTTATAATTGGCTTTAAATTCTTGCAATTTATTATTATACTACCAGTTTTGCTATGCCATCAATAGTATAATTTTATTCTTACAATTGGCTTGGTTTTGACGCCTATTATATTTTTTAACTGTCAAATTATATTTATGTTTTAATGTCCATTTTTAAATTCTGTTATTTACAGTGATGCCATCTATCTTTGTTGATCTTATAAGACTTGGTGGAAACCTTTTTACCACTTATTAAATTGTGGGAATAACCTGACTATGCGAACTACCGCATGCTTGGTGAATATCCTTTCGTATTAATTCATTATTAGCATTTTGTGGAAATAATATGTCTATGCGAACTATTGCATGCCGGATGAAGATCCATTTGCGTTTTTGTACATATATTATTTGTTGAACTATAATACTTGTATATATATATATATATATATATATATATATATATATATATATATATATATATATATATATTAACGATTGCATATTCTTTTTACTAAAATAATATGTTAATAACATAAATATAAGATTATTTATATATTTGCATTTTATCAACACTTGAGGTTGTGACTTGGTTTATTTTTTTCTATATCATACATGCAATTATTTATTGTTTTAATAAATAATAAAATTGAGTTTTAACGCAGAATAGTTGGCAAACTTGGCAAAAATAGATTTTTCTATTTTGAAAAATCTCTGGAGACAACTATTTGGCTTCGGTACTTGATGCAGAATTACACTTTAGTGCAAATGAGTTAGAAAAGACCATTGAATTAGGAAATACAACAACTTCGGCACAAAATGCAAAAGCCATAATTTTTCTTCATCACCATATTGATGAAGGATTAAAGACTGAATATTTAACAGTCAAAGATCCTTTGTCTTTATGGACACAACTGAAGGAAATATTTGACCACCAAAAATTGGTGGTTCTCCCTAATGCCAAATTTGAGTGGCTTAATTTAAGGCTGCAAGATTAAAAATCATTACGGGATATAGTTCCAATGTTTATAGAATAACCTCAACTTTGGCTTTATGTGGAGATCCAGTTTTTGAAACCCAAATATTAGAAAAAACGCTCTCAACTTTTCATCCCACCAACATGATTCTGTCACAACAATATAGACAGAGTAAGTTCACAAAATTTAGTGACTTATTGTTTGTTAATGCCAAGATCTTTCCTCACGTCTCAATCACCAAAGACGTGTCCGATATCCTGCACAGTTCAACAAGTCAACACCCAAAGCTTGACGGCTTGACTGTTGGGGGTTAGCTCCGGTGTGAGAGTCAGTATCGGCGATCACAAGGTTAACAATGGAGGAAAAATATGTCTAGTGCTTGAGCGATAATAATTTGGATAAGTGATTTGTTACCTTTTTTCCTTGTGTGATCGTTGCCCCATATGCACTCCAAAAACCTAGTTTACCGTGCCACCCACTATCCCTGACACAACCCACTCCCACGTCCGGTGATTCACCTGCTACTCCATCACCTTTGTCCACCGCCGGTTATTACCGTCTCATCCTCATTAATGCCATGCAGACGGTGGCAGAGATAACAGTCAACTATTATCTTTTGTCATGATTACCGATCAAAACTAGGATAAGTTATAATTTGTATAATGGACCGTCCCAATGACGAAGCCCAATACAATTAAGATGAACCATCTGACCGGATCCAACCGAAATGACCCAATAGAATAATCAAATAATTCGGTCCAACCTATTCGGTCCAAAAGGTAAAATATATCACGGTCCAGGGGAGGAGCCCATTCGGTCTGGCCCAATACGAAAAGTATTATGGCCCAACATTGCCCCCAGTCTTTTATTAAACAGGATGTTTAATGGAAGACTGTAAATAAAATAGGTCCATGATGAAATGAATTGTAATAAGTTAAAAGGGACTAAGAGAAACCTCATCGAGGCCCAACTTACTAACACCAGCCATTGATTCAAATGAATCCAGAAGCTAGGACTGAGCAAAAAATGTGTATAATCGAATTACCGAATCGAAATAATTTAACCGAAATGTTTTAATAATTCGGTTATTTTCAATTGTTCGGTTATATCCGAATTTTTGTACGATTTTCGGTTAGGTTGTATGGGTTTTACTTTTGGGTTATTCGGTTTAACCGAATAACTGAACAACTCTTTACTAATTTGAAAAGTCTCAGCAAGACATCAAGTTAGTAGTCAGCACTCAGCATTCTTCAGCAACTCAGCTCTCAGCCACTCACAAGTCACAACTCACAGGTCATTAGGTCACAGACTCACAGCGTCTCAAGACTCTCAACTCTCAAGCCCATTCAATATTCTCTAAGACTCCATGTCTCGAACTCTCAGTACCTCACTCCGTCTCACTCTCAGTCTCTACTCTCTCAGATAAGATCTCTCTCAGTCTCAGATTAGATCTCTGATCTCTCTCATCTCAAGTCTCGACTCGTCTTCACTCTTCTCGAACTCTCAGTCTCAGATCTGAGATCTCTCAAGCCTCAAGTCTCGAACTCTTGTCTTCTCGACGCTGGCGACCCTTCATCGCTAACTCTCGAACTCTTAGATCTCGGTGCCGACGGGCGACGGTAGCTTTCCATTTGTTAAGGTAATTTTGTTATTTACCTTAACTCAGTTTAGTGCATCTTGTATTCTGTATAACTTATTCTGCTATATAAGAGTGTGGTTTATTTATTATTTATTTTTTTATTTAACTCAGTTTATATGCACATATTTGTGTATGTATTTATTTTTGTGTAATTGTGTCTTTGCATGTGTAATTCCTGAGGTTTTGAAAAGAAATTAGGAAAAAGTTGAACAATGATGGGTTGAGATTGGTATACATTTATACCTTTATAAGTGAGCTTTCAACATATATAATTATAGGGTTTTCTTATGTATATTGAATGTTAGAATGTATTTCAGTATGTGACATTTGAATCTGCAATGGGGTTAAAGATTTTAATCTGTTTTGTTGGTACTTGATCGATTGTATTGTATTTGGTGTTTAGAGTAATGAGCTACTGTTCAACCATGAGCTGTTTAATAATTAATATGGCAACTCATTTATTCTTATATTGTTATGTTACTTAGATTTTATGGAAATCTATATTTGTTATGTTACTTCAAGTTGTATATTATCTATAATATTGGTTAAGAAAGACTTTCAAATAAAGAGAGCAGCCACTGAGGTTGAGCTTGATGGTCACTTATTTGTGATAGACTTTTTGCATATGATGAAATTGGACTTGAAGACAGGTATGCAGCAGCCTATTGCTCGGATTGATGAAGCAGACACTTGCTTTTTTTTAAAAACTTTCTCTGATCATGACAAAGTTCATAAGTGCTGCTACCATGAATATGAGAAAGATCATACACATTATTTAACTCATTTATTCCTATATCGTAATAGAAAATGAATATAAATATGGCAACTCTAGCCTAAACTTGGTGGGGCAATATATAAAGACACAAACTTCATATATCTTTTACTTTTAGCTATTGATATACATTGCAGGGCATGTAGGTTTAATGGGCTTCCGTTGTGTACGTCTGAAATGGGCTACTGGCTACCTGTAGGTTTAGTTGTTTATAGTCCCTAGACAATTTGAGCCTCAAATAGGCCTAGAGGGGGTAATTGCTAAGGAGCAAGGACAATACTAAATTGTTGAATGAGTTTTGGTCTAATATATTAGTGTATCTCTTGCCTAAACTTCATATTTCTGAAGAGTTGTAATTGAATTTATATATATTCAATAAACGTATTCGTTGTTATTTGTTAATGTGATTTGTTTGAAATTTTCAGATGATGTCAAGAAGTATTTTAAACGATTTGCATATGGTGGATGATTGGTTCAGTTTTGGCAACAAGCTTTTTATGAATGTTTGCATTTTTAATTATTCAAGAACAATAGCTTATTTCATGATAATGATAGCTTCAAATCATTAGCACAACGGTGTTAACTGTTAAAGATCAAACATCATTCTTCACTACCTAACTGCCATCTACTACCTAACTGCAGTTGCTGAGATATCTCTTGCTTTGTTGTTCCAGTGTTGGCTTTTTGTTGTTGCTGTCTGTTGCTTGTTGACTTGTTGCTGGGAAAATGGGAATCCAATGGAGTCACGCTGTTGAGTTCTTGTTGTTGCTGCCTGTTGCTTGTTGGCTTGTTGCTGGGAAAGTGGGAATCCCATGGAGTCATGCTGCCTGTTTAATTTGTTGGCTTGTTGCTGACTTGCTGCTGTATTTTTTAACTTTATGCTGGACAGTTAATTTGTAACAGTTAATTTACTGTTGTATAACTGTATTTGTTGGCTTGTTGCTGACTTGCTGCTGTCTGTGTCATAAACTTTATGTTGGCATGTTGGATGTTGGATGTTAACATTTAAGTTACTTTGTAGTTTGTTGCTTTATTCTTATTTTTAATTTAAAGCACAGGTTCGGTTATTACCCGAATATCCGAATTTACATTTCGGTTATTCGGTTAGTTTCATATTTCGGGTAGCATTTTGAATAGTAGAATTAGCTATAATTCGGTTTTCGGTTATAACCGAATAGCCATTTCGGTTCGGTTATAACCGAATGCTCACTCCTACCAGAAGCCCACACGAGAGAAGCCCAACCCGATTAGCAATTAGGACCAAAAACAAACCCTACCTCTCCAACTTCTCCATCATTGCTATCAATTAAATGTGCCACCCTCGTGTAACGTGCAACCGCCTAGTATAAAAGGTAATTCTTCCAAATTGACAACTTTACCTATCAATTCAAATTTTAGACGCCCTTTCGAGCTCTAGACTTCCTTATTTCTCATATTTCTTACTCTTCTATGCAAACTATCAACAATGCCGTCTTCTGGTTTTGCTAATGCCATCCCAATTCATGCCATTCCTCTTACCACTATTCCTCATACACCCAGCCCTAGCAAGGCCGCTTCGGGGTCAAACCTTAACCCCACTGATACCCCAAGCAAAAGCACACCAAAAAAGCCTTTTTCAAACCCTTCCATCTTCTTCCAGAGTGCAGAACAGTTTACTCATGCCAACACTGCATCAACCTTGACTGATAAGGATGTTCAGAATGCATATAGACGGTACCAGATCCCGGCGACCCACCAATTTTGTCGTCCCACCGCCACCAAGAGGATGTACAAGTGTCCGGATGGTTGGACTGCCAAGCCTCTGACACTTCTAGAAAAAGGGGTTCGATTCCCCCTACATGTCTTCTTGGTTACGCTCCTGGGATTTGTTGGCGTTGGATTCGCCCAACTGGTCCCGAACTCCTATATTCACATCTTGGCGTTCATTGCCTTCTGACACGAAGTAGGCGTCGCCCCCACTCTCGAATTCTTCTTCTCCATATACTCCATCACCAAGTCCAGAGAGAAGGGGTTCAAAGTTCTGGGGAAAATAGCTGCAAAACCCGAAGAGAACTTCGATCGACGATCTCTGATCAGTACTCCTTCCAGTAACTGAGGATGGCATGAGCAATGGCTCTTCGTCAAAGGGCCTGAAATTGCCTCTCTCCCAGAATGGACGACGTTAGACAAGGTTTCTGCCGACTTCGAGGATATAGCCGAAGAGCATGTCAAAGAAATGATCGAACTCTTAGACAACTTCCCGAAGAAGGAATGGAATTATGGTCTTCTTACCAAACAGGCCTGGTTGTACGACCACAAATGTAAGTTTCAAATTTTTATTGACATATAACTTGCTGAAATTTGTTATTGTAAATGGATCTAACAAAATGTATTTCTCTGTTGCAGTATCTTTGATCAAATCCACATCAATTGACCGAAGAGATCTGGAAAAGTTTCTCTCGGGCAAATCTCCATCACCCCCCACCAAAACCCCCCAGGAAGAGGTTTCGGCTTTTGAATCCCTAGATGCCGAAGATCTTCCTGTAGAACCAGAAATTACCGAAGAAACCCTCCGACCTCGCAAAAAGAAGTGGGCTGTTTGAAAACCAAGGTCCATATCACAAGAATCCCAACCAATATCTACCTCCAGCTTGATCGATATGCCTGCAAACGAACAGATGCAGGCTCTTCATATCAAGAAAAGGCGAGTCAAGGTAACTCCCTAGACTACTGATGACCTTCGGGTTCCCCCGCCTGTGGAAATCTTCGTTTCTGAAGAAGAGCAGGGAGAACAACCTGAGACTTCAGCTCCTTCTCGGAAACGAAAACAACCTTCAAATGATCAACTGCCCCCTCCTCCAAGACCTACTCCTGTTCAACCTCCACCTCCTCCGGAATCGCCTATTCAATCCCCTATCCACAATGAGTTCCACTCGCCTTCTCCACCACCAGCATCCCCTACTGCCTTTTAGCGTGAAGCCATGTCTTCACCAACTGTATGGCCTGAGTTCAATGGAAACTTCCCTTTCCAACTCTTTGATTCATTTGTTAGGGAGACCGATGAGCACCGGTTCGGCAACAACTCGATCCGAGACTTAATCGAGGAAGGCATGAGTTATCATGCCAAGGTAAATTTGTCATTTTTTCTGTTTAGTGAAATTATGTACATATATCCCAAAGATTAACTGATTGTTTGTGAACATCTACAGGCAAATGATGTCTTTGGGAGGCTTCTTCCTCTATACAAGGAAGTTGAGGCCGAAGAGGATGCAGCCCGTCGAGAGAACATCATTCTGAAGTCAGCTTTGACTAAGGAAAGAGGTGACCTCGGCACTGCTCTCTTCAACAATGAAGGCCTCCAAAAGGATCTAGCTCAAAAAATGGAAGAGTTGAAGATTTGCGAGGAAGAATTGAAGAAAATAAAGGCCAGTCAGCAAGAAATGACTAGTATGAATGTCAATCTTGACACTAAGAACGAGGCTCTAAGGATTAGAAATGAAGAACTTTGTATAGCCAATCAGAGCTTGGCGATACAAGTCGACAATCTTCAGGAGAAGGCTCGCGAGGACAAAGGGAGACATTTGACCAGACGTCGCCTACTTTAGGATAAGATAGAAAGCTTGAAGGATCAAGGTCCCCTTTTAACCGAAGAGCTTCGCAAGCAAATCCAAGAAGAATATCGTCAGTCAACAGAGTTGAACGAGAAGGTGTTTCAAATGTTCTCTGATGGATATTATGAATGCCGAAGCAAGGACAAGGCAAAACTTGTCACAACTAAGGTTGATCCGACCATACTCGATTCTTTCGAAGACAAAGCTAATGCTTGAAGATGATTTCCTTTTCTTTAACTTGTAGGACTTCTATAAAAAATTTCTATCTTTTCATGTAAATACAATTATGCTTAATAAAATATCAATCTTTTTCCTTATTACTCCATTGTTATTAATTTCTGTTTGTAGATCAATATCGTAAGAAATGTATGATCCCTTAACTGAAACTGTTAATAAATAACTAAACAAGTTATATAATAGATAAGATGAAGTTAAGTAATGAGGCAATCTGAACTCAACACTTAGAAAAATTTAGGTAATAAAGTAAAGGAATACTTATTCGTTACCGAAGTGCGAGATAGATCTGCTTCATAGGGAATTTGTTTACCACGAAGGGCCTAACAAACCCACAGGATGACATTTGCCTACCACGAAGGGCCTGACAAAGTCTAAAGGACCAACTTCCAATAAGGCTACCATCGAATGGTCAGCGAGTCCACCTGAACCTCCTTACACCGATGACGTTTGCCTACCACGAAGGGTCTGACAAACTCATAAGGACCACCAGCCAATAAGGTTACCATCGAATGGTCAACTAGTCCACCCGAACCTCCTTATACCGATGAATTGAATAGCAACGAATACAATACTTGTTGAGAAAAAAAGAACTTTTATTGATGATGACTTAAACATTTACAGACTTCCGGTATACTGATACTGTATCTACTGAAAATATTTCCAAAGCCTGCCAACATGCCAAGTATTTTTGATTTCGGATCTTTCCAATGCGCTCAACCGATAAGTCCCCGGCTTCAGTACCTCAATGACTACATACGGTCCTTCCTAGTTCGGCATCAGCTTTCCCAAGTTCTGAGGCATAGATGCTTCGACTTCTCTAAGAACAAAATATCCCACTTCAAATCTGCGAAGCTTGACCCCCTTATTATAATGCTTAGCCACTCTTCGTTGATAGGCTGCCAATCTGATTAAAGTTGTTTCTCTGACTTCTTCAAGCAAATCAAGATTGACCTTCAGCCCTTCTTCATTGTAGATCTCTTTGAATTGACTGACCCGAAGACTTGGAGATCTAATTTCAACTGGGACTAAGGCATCAGTACCATAGGCCAGTCTAAAAGGTGAATCCCCTGTTGTAGTCCTCGGTGTAGTCCGATAAGCCCATAGCATGCTGAACAGCTTCTCTGGCCATCTTCCCTTAGCTTCATCCAGCCTACGCTTGATCCCATTCAGCAGCGTTCTGTTGGTCACTTTAACTTGTCCGTTCGACTGTGGATGAGCTACTGAAGTCTTTCTGTGCTGAACTCCCAATTCCTTCAAAAATGCCTCAAATTTCGATCCCACAAACTGACGTCCGTTATCCGATATCACCACCTTAGGAATTCCGAAACGAAACACTACTGACTCCTTCATGAACTTCAAGAATTCCTATTTTGTTATTAACCTAAGTAGCTTCGCTTCTACCCATTTGGTCATATAGTCGATGGTAACTATAACAAAAAACTAACCTGACCTTTAGCTTTCGGTAATGAAATATGATCGAGTATAGCTCTTCTGGTGGCTGATGTGGGATCGGACTGTTGAGTTGACACTTCTCGCACTTCTTAACATACTCCGTTGCTTCCTTGAAGATGGTAGGCCAGTAGTACCCCTGACGAAGTACTTTGTAGGCTAATGACTTAGCAGCCATATGATCGCCACAGATGCCTTCGTGAACTTCTCGGAGAGCATATTCAGCTTTGGACGGAGTTAAACATTTCAGCAATGGAGATGAGAAGGCCCTTCAAAAAAGATCTCCATCTATCAAAACGAAGTTAGCACTCTTATATTTGATTTTCTTGGCCAGCATCTGATCCGAAGGTAAGACGCCATCTGCCAAATACTCCAGATATGGAGTCAACCAGCAGTTGGATCGATCAATGCATAGTACTGATTCATGATGGACACTAGGATGTTGTAAAATTTCCAAGTAAACGGATCCATAAGAAATGTTAGCATCCGTAGTGGCCAGCTTCGAGAGTGCATCGACAATGGAATTGTCATTACACTCAACTCCTTGGAATTCATACGACTGGAAATACTGAAGCCGATCTTTCGATTCTGCCAAGTACTTGACCATTCTATGACCTCGGGCTTCGTATTCCCCTGAGAGTTGTTTACGACCAACTGAGAATTACTGAAGATGACTATTCTCTGCACTTCGAGACTCTTAGCTAATCTTAACTCAAATCTGATGGCCTACGTACCTTGAATCCCTCTCTGGACTTGTCAAAATGATCCATGCTCCGCTGATGTCCAAAGTAAAAGACCCATCTGCATACAGCGTCCACGAGCTCTGCTTCTGCTGAAGAACTGCAACTGCTCTGTCAGACCCTTCAGCTTCTAACCCAGCTTCATCTGCTTCAAAAAACAAACACTCGACCACAAAATCAGCCAAGGCCTGCCCCTTGATGGCATTTCAGGGATGATATTCAATAAAAAATTGAGACAACTCCATCGTCCATGCAGCTAATCTCCCCGAAACCTCAGGTTTTCCCATAATTTTTTTCAAAGGCTGATCTGTGTATACTGTTAGGTTTGTAATATTCATGAACGCAATCAAATTGCAAAAATAATGCGGAAACATGTAAAATCAGAGTTTAAAAATTTTACAAACCATAAACCCGGATCACCCTTTATGCATAATTATTAATAAAACGAAAAAGAAAGAATAGGAACCATACCCTTTAAGATCCGAGCTTCCTCAGGTACAAGTTCACCTCCAATCCTTTTCGCGTTCAACTTGAATCCACCGGGTTTGGTTCCTTCCTTTGATCAACGTTAGCCACCCAAGTGTTTGGCCTCTAAAGGTGATCCACCAAGGAAGAATAGAGATTCAAGAAGATGGGTATTTGGCTCAAACCCTAGTTTTCTATCTCTATAGAAAAAGTGGCGTACTCTCCCAACTATTTGAATTACGTATTCTAATAATACGTCAACCTCTCTTTTACCCATAATAAGACTCCTCTTATTTATAGATGTGGGCAACCCATCCTTAACAATTAAGGAATTGGGTTTTATTTTAATTAATTAAACTCTTTTAATTAATTAGGCTCCTAATCTTATTAGGAATAATTAATTAACCTTTTAATTAATTAAGCTCCCTAATCTTATTAGGGATAATTAATTAAACTCTTTTAATTAATTTGCCTCCTAATCCTATTAGGATATTTGAGAGTACTTTTATTAATTAATTCCCAAACTCCTTTAGGAATTAAATAATAATAATCGTAATAATAATAATAAGACTCCTCTTATTAATTTATATTTAATATTTCCAAAATATTAAATAATAAATATTAAGCCATTTAATTTATTCTATCACCATAGATTAAATTAAATATACTTAACTTATTATTACGATTATGCCATTAACTTCTTAAATAATTATTCTTCCTTTTATGGTGTGACCCTTTAGGTTCTCCATATTAAACCGGTTGTGAATAAATTAATTAGAACAATTCTAATCTTATTTAAATAAATAAATTAAACTAATAATTTATTTAAATAAATAATATTTATTCTACAATAGGGATAAGCCTCCCTAGCGATCAACGACTTTCCAGATAATATAGATTTCAACATTAATCATAAAGAACCTTTGAGTAAATAGTTACCGTACAATTCAATCCTTCCACCATACAATGTCCCAATTAAATATAAGACATGGAATTACTGTCAAGTCTTATTTTATTTAATTATATGTATTTCGACTCTTAAATGCACAACTCCAAATAATGCAAATTAGAAACTCCTTTCTAATTTCATTCTGCCTTGGCCAAGGACTACTGAGTTGTCATTTATCGAATCACATAGGACATTTCTCTTCTTTTACTAGAAGTGGTAGATTCTTTATTGATCATACATTATCTCCATGTACAACTTATTATACCCAAGCATACCCTTTGATATACCCTAAGGGTCTTAAGGAATAAGTCAAAGTATAACTCATCATACACAAGATACTATGATGATCTCAAGTTCAAGGATCACTTGTACTACTATCACTACAGGAATTCCTATTGACATGCAAGTAAAACTCCATTAGGTATTCCTTAGCGAGTCACGTTCAGTGAACTTATTCTCTAATAAGCACCTATATACTTGCTTTAGTGTCACCACACAAATGATCATGAGATCAATCATCCTCATCAAATGAGCAAGCAACGTATGTACCAATCTATCCAGATTCACTAATCCCCAATTTAGTAATCCAACGATTGGGAACTATTTTAGTTTTAAGCTTTCTAAGAATTTAGATCTCATTAGAATGATCATCATCATTATTCTAAAAGCAGTGCTTAAAACTATGGGTTTATCACATATTATAAAACAGCATCATGTAGATAATTAAAAGCCTTTAATAAATTAATACATTTTATTAATAAATGAATAAGATTGTTTACAAAGTATATGCTTTATCATCAAACATGATTGACTTGTGTGCATACTACTTTCAATCTCCCACTTGCACTAAAGTCAATCGTCATGGTATCTCATACTCTTCTTCTCTAAGTGACGATTATCCTGCTGTTGGATAAGCTTCAGTAAATGGATATGTAATGTTGTTCTTGAGAGTCCACTATCTCTTTAGTGATTTCCCATCTTTCAATGATTCATTTAATCAAATGAAAGTGCCACAACACATGTTTAGATCTAAGATGAGACTTATGAACTATTCCTAGTTCTGTAATGAATTTTTCATCCAAACAATCAACTTGTAGCTTCATTTATAGCAATATACTTTGTCTTTATCACTAAACCAACAACTCTTTGTTGTTTGGAACCTTTCCAATTCACTGCACCACCGTTCAAGGTAACCCTTTACCTTAAAGTGGATTTTCTGTCGTCTTGGTCTGTCTGAAAAAAAAACTTGTGTCTGTTAAGCCCTCTAGTTTTAATTCAGACTCACCATAAATCTGATAACATCCTTAGTGCCGGTTAAGTACTTTAAGATGTTTTTCACCGTCTCACAGTGAACTTCTCCAGAATATGACTGATCAACATCAGGTCGCGTATATTTCATTGCATACATGATTGTCACTCATGCGATCTCTCTTTTAGGAGTCTATGGGGACTATTAAGAGAGATACACTCCATGGCTCATCAACATGAGACATCCCATGGAGTTTGCCATGCTAAACGACTTTAGCATCAAATGAATATACGTTCTTTGGGTTAAACCGAGCATCCTTTTAAATCTATCTATATAGATTTGCATCCCCAATTTAGATACTCTTCCCAAATCATTCATGGAGGAATGTTTAGACAACTTTATCTTTACTGATTGTAGCATTGGTATGTCATTCCTTATTCGTATTATATCAACATATAATACCAGAAATGTCACGACTCTCCCACTGACCCTTTTGTACACACTAGGTTCATTTTTGTTTTTGATAAAATCAAACTCTTTTGATTATCATATCAAAATGAATGTTCCATTTTTGAGAAGATTGGTTTAATCCATTTCTCTGAGTGTCTATAACTCTTACCTCATCGTATGTAACTGGATCATCATCTTCTATGATACGTACCTCATCATCATCATCCATGATGAATCCATACCTCCTAGGTATCTTCGGTACTATTCCAGATTTACGATTCGGTTGTGGTACAATAGGTCTATCTATAGGTTCCTCTTATTTGACTTGTAGTGTTTTGTGGTTCTTGAACTTTTCAAGATCTATAATCCTCCCACTAGCCCCTTTAATGATAAACATCTTTATCTTAGAAGGCAGCGTGTTTCGCAACAAACACCTTTTGCTAAGTAGGATTATAGAACATATACCCTAAATTTACTTTAGGATGTCCCACAAATCTATACTTGTCAAATTTTATCCCAAGCTTATCCTTTGAAACAGTTTCACATAAGTTGGACATGCCCTTATCTTAACATACTTAAGATTAGGAATCCTCCCTGTCCATAACTTTTATGGAGTCTTGGGGCCGGACTTTGAGGTTACCTTTCCGTAGATATGCAGCCATTTCTAGGACATTACCCTAGAAGGATACTGAAATGTCGGTAAAATCATTATGGACCGCACCATATCCAATAAAGTATGATTTTTCCATTCAGATATATCAATCAATTATTGCGTATCAGGATGTGTCCATTATGACAAAACCATTTGAGATGATCTAGAAACTTATTGCACAAGTATTTATTCCTTGATCTAATCAAAGAATCTTAATACTTTGTCAATTTGTTTCATTTCTGAATTCTTTGAACTTTTTAAATAATTCACACTTGTATTTCATCAAATACAAACATTCAAATCTTTGAATGATCATCTCCTTTTCTTATACTAATTTGTTCAATTTGTAAAATAATTTTTCACGTAAGTCAAGTATACAAAATCTATTAAGTAATATTGCAGTTCTATACAAAACATTATTATTATAAATAGAACAACAATTGTTCTTAAATATAATACCAAAATTTCATTGTCTAACAATAAAATGGAAATGATGTTTCCAACAAGAACTGGAATACAATAACAACTTATTGACTTAATTGACTTGCCCGTAGGAATTGCTAAACTATAAGTTCCTATGGCTAATGCAGCAACCTTTGCTTCATTTCCCACACATAGGTTTACTTATATTTGTTTAGCTTTCTACTTCTACTTGGTCCATTCATAAATCTATATTTATGATAACCAAAGTCAGTATCCAATACCCAAGTAGAACCTTGACTTAAAGAAAAATTTATCATGAACAAAATTGTATTTGTAACCGAAACTTCACTAAGCTTCTTTGGTTAGCCTCTGCAAGATGCTTCTTGCAGTTTCCTTCCAGTGTCCAGGCTTATTGCAGTGGAAGCAAACTCCTTTGCTATCCATATCAGTTTTGTTCTTATTATCCTTTGTTTACACCTTTCTGTTTACCTTCTTTGAATCGTTCTTCTTTTCAGAAGATCCTTTGGCCCCTACCAGTAAGACTTGGTCTTTCTTGGTTGGAAAGTGACTCTCAACATTTTTCAACATGTTAAGCAAATCAGCGAGGCTGATATCTAGCTCGTTCATATGAAAAATTCACAACAATTGTGAAAGGAGTCCGGAAGTGAGTGCAAGATCAAATCTTGGTTCAACTCTCCATCCATGACAAAACCAGATGTCCTAATTGTTCAATCAAATTGATCATGTTATGGACTTTTATCTGTACCGTAGTGTCATCGGTCATTCTAGATCGGAAGAGCTCCTTAGATATCTGATATCTATAGTCCTACTTTCCTCACCATCAACTACTTGATGTGCAGGAATGTAATAGGAGCATCCATAGTTTCATGCTGACGCTGAAGCTCGTTACTCATGGATGCGAGCATGATGCATTGAGCCAACTATGCATCATCTAGCCACTTTCTAAAAGTAGCAATATCTTCCTCAGAGGCATTGTCTGCAACCATTGCAGGGATAGGCGTATTAAGGACATAAGATAGCTTTTCAGCCATGAGAACTATTCTCAATTACCTTAACCAATCCGTTTAATTCGGTCCGGTTAATTTAGCATCTAATATGCTACGCAGTGATAGTAATTTAGACATTGTAAAATTCTGTAAATGAATTTGTAATTAACAACATTTTAACATACATTCTTTTATTAATTACCAAAATAATTTAGGTCTTGTTTTAAATTGGTATCTCCCACTATTTTCTTCAAACTATATTACCCTCATAAATATAGTTCGGCAAAATCCAATTAAAGATATGCTAGTGAGAATAAGGATCCCATTTCAAATGTATATAGCCTTGTGTGTGCACAACAAACTATATATAAATAAATAGGTAGACAACTCTTGTCAATTACATCAACTATGTAACTCCTTGTATTTTACCTCTTAAATCATAATGGTCAAGTGTGTGCACATCCGAACTAAAATGATTTAAGTTAAGTCAGACCCATCATTTCCATATAAGTGAAGAGAAAACTACAGCCCTTGTGTGTGCACAACAAAGCAGTAATGTTCAATTCCTTATAAACATCATATGTAATAAAAAATAACATCTTAAATATTTAATACTCGCCTTGTGTGTGCACAACAAACTCATATTAAATATTCAATACTCTATTGTTTCTATCATGCTAGAAGGCGACGTTCGATATTCCAAATATCTTTGAACGTTACAACTTAATATAAAATATTTGAGGGATTTGTTATTAAAATGTCTCATCTTGTTTAGCGCGCATGCACATATATATATAAAATACGCGTCATATTAATTAACATGCGAAGCATGTTTGCATAATATATAATATATATAGTATAAGCATGCACATATAGAATACTATATTCTACCCGGATTGATTATGGACTTTTATTCTAGTTTGGTTCACTAGAGCCACCAAGTGAACCAAAAGGTCAAACCCTAGGGGTGCAAGAATTAATATTTAAATATAACTATTACATTTAAACCCGGGCTCCATTACAAACGGGTATTCACGCGCTCCTTGCTCCTCGATCTCCAATTCTTCAAAATTAATTCTAACTATTCCTATTACAAAACTATTTAAAATAAATAGAAACCTTGATCAGCAGTCAAGGGGAAGTACATAGGAGGGAGATAGAATTTACATTAAGAAAAATTAGAGAAGACGAGGTACGCAGACCCCATTTAATAAAACCCATACATTCAAGCATCCAACTAAAATAAAATCCAATCGCATTGGTCAATAGTCCATAATCAATCCCATTTATTATCATACACATCACCATATGCATCAATAAATAACATTCATCTTATGAATAAGTAACATTTAATATATATATTGATATCATTTAATGGGCAAATTTAGTTAGTATAAAATCTATTTTGAATCAAAATAAACTCCTTTATTTTAATCCAAATTTAAATCAAAATAAAACTATTTTATTTTAATTTATCCAATTTTGAATAAAATAAACTATTTTATTTTAATCAAAATTTTTAATCAAAATAAACTCCTTTATTTTAATTAATTATGGAATCCAATTCCATAAAAAAATAACTCCTTTATCAAAGGAAACACGGATTATTTTCCTATTCACAAATAAACTCTTTTATTTTGAATAATATGAAATCATATTTCATATCTAAATAAACTCCTTTATTTAAGGAAATTAGGATTCTCTTTCCTATTCACAAATAAACTCCTTTATTTTGAATAATATGAAATCTTATTTCATATCTAAATAAACTCCTTTATTTAAGGAAATTAGACAATCAAATTTCAACTCCAATTAGTTATCATGGAATCCAATTCCAACTCTAATTAGTTAGCATGAAATTCAATTTTAAAATTAAAATAAACCTTTTATTTTAAAATTAAAATAAACATTTATTTTAATAATAAAATAATTAAGATTATATATATATATATATATATATATATATATATATATATATATATATATATAACCGTATATATATATATATATAATATATGTATCACGTTCCTTCCTTTAAACAAATCGTGGCCTGTTCCTTTTTTTTTAAAGAATACTAGCCAAGCTCCTGATTCCATTTGAATTCAAGGCATGTCAACCAGATTAATAATCTGAATCCTCCCTTGCCACGTCACATGAACCAGCAACTAAAAAAAAATGAAGCACGTGAATTCAGCAGCTCTGACACGCGAAGTAAATTTTTTTTTTAATTTAAATTTTATACAATAAAATTATGCCCAATTAAATTTGTTCTAAACACATATCAATATACATATCAAATTAAAATAATTAATAATTTGCATAAAGGTTTGGCTCTGATGCCACTGTTAGATTTGTAATATTCATGAACGCAATCAAATTGCAAAAATAATGCGGAAACGTGTAAAATCAGAGTTTAAAAATTTTACAAACCATAAACCCGGATCACCCTTTATGCATAATTATTAATTAAACGAAAAAGAAAGAATAGGAACCATACCCTTTAAGATCCGAGCTTCCTCAGGTACAAGTTCACCTCCAATCTTTTTCGCGTTCAACTTGAATCCACCGGGTTTGGTTCCTTCCTTTGATCAACGTTAGCCACCCAAGTGTTTGGCCTCTAAAGGTGATCCACCAAGGAAGAATAGAGATTCAAGAAGATGGGTATTTGGCTCAAACCCTAGTTTTCTATCTCTATAGAAAAAGGAGCGTACTCTCCCAACTATTTGAATTACGTATTCTAATAATACGTCAACCTCTCTTTTACCCATAATAAGACTCCTCTTATTTATAGATGTGGGCAACCCATCCTTAACAATTAAGGAATTGGGTTTTATTTTAATTAATTAAACTCTTTTAATTAATTAGGCTCCTAATCTTATTAGGAATAATTAATTAACCTTTTAATTAATTAAGCTCCCTAATCTTATTAGGGATAATTAATTAAACTCTTTTAATTAATTTGCCTCCTAATCCTATTAGGATATTTGAGAGTACTTTTATTAATTAATTTCCAAACTCCTTTAGGAATTAAATAATAATAATCGTAATAATAATAATAAGACTCCTCTTATTAATTTATATTTAATATTTCCAAAATATTAAATAATAAATATTAAGCCATTTAATTTATTCTATCACCATAGATTAAATTAAATATACTTAACTTATTATTACGATTATGCCATTAACTTCTTAAATAATTATTCTTCCTTTTATGGTGTGACCCTTTAGGTTCTCCATATTAAACCGGTTGTGAATAAATTAATTAGAACAATTCTAATCTTATTTAAATAAATAAATTAAACTAATAATTTATTTAAATAAATAATATTTATTCTACAATAGAGATAAGCCTCCCTAGCGATCAACGACTTTCCAGATAATATAGATTTCAACATTAATCATAAAGAACCTTTGAGTAAATAGTTACCGTACAATTCAATCCTTCCACCATACAATGTCCCAATTAAATATAAGACATGGAATTACTGTCAAGTCTTATTTTATTTAATTATATGTATTTCGACTCTTAAATGCACAACTCCAAATAATGCAAATTAGAAACTCCTTTCTAATTTCATTCTGCCTTGGCCAAGGACTACTGAGTTGTCATTTATCGAATCACATAGGACATTTCTCTTCTTTTACTAGAAGTGGTAGATTCTTTATTGATCATACATTATCTCCATGTACAACTTATTATACTCAAGCATACCCTTTGATATACCCTAAGGGTCTTAAGGAATAAGTCAAAGTATAACTCATCATACACAAGATACTATGATGATCTCAAGTCCAAGGATCACTTGTACTACTATCACTACAGGAATTCCTATTGACATGCAAGTAAAACTCCATTAGGTATTCCTTAGCGAGTCACGTTCAATGAACTTATTCTCTAATAAGCACCTACATACTTGCTTTAGTGTCTCCACACAAATGATCATGAGATCAATCATCCTCATCAAATGAGCAAGCAACGTATGTACCAATCTATCCGGATTCACTAATCCCCAATTTAGTAATCCAACGATTGGGAACTATTTTAGTTTTAAGCTTTCTAAGAATTTAGATCTCATTAGAATGATCATCATCATTATTCTAAAAGCAGTGCTTAAAACTATGGGTTTATCACATATTATAAAACAGCATCATGTAGATAATTAAAAGCCTTTAATAAATTAATACATTTTATTAATAAATGAATAAGATTGTTTACAAAGTATATGCTTTATCATCAAACATGATTGGCTTGTGTGCATACTACTTTCATATACCACCAACAACCTACCCTGAAAATATTGACTAAGCTTTCGACTAGCTATTATCAAAGCAAATGCAAATTTTTCAATGTTTGGGTACCTTGCTTCAGCATCCCTAAGGACATGGCTTACGTAGTAAACCGGGTGCTGCTTACCCCAACTTCACGCACCAAAATTGCTCATACTGCCAATGAAATAGATGCTAAGTACAAGTATAGAGGCTCAGTAGGAGCGGGCTTCACCAACAAAGGCGTCGAAGACAAATAGGTCTTGATACTCTGGAAGGCGTCTTCACATTTCGAAGTCCACTGGAACGTCTTCTTATTCATCGGCCCTTTCAAAGTGTCAAAAAACGGCAAACATCTTTCTGCCGACCTGGACATAAATCTCCTCAATGTTGTAATCCTTCCAGTCAGACGTTGAACATCTTTAAATGACTGAGGAGTCTTCATATTCAGGATTGCTTGAATCTTCTCTAGGTTGGCTTCAATTCCTCTCTGACTGACAAGATAACCCAGAAACTTGCCAGCCCCTAATCCGAAGGTGCACTTAGTAGGATTCAGCCTTAAGTTGTGATGACAAACTGTCTGAAAGCATTCTTCTAAATCATCTAAGTTTTTCTGTACCTACATGCTTTTGACAATGATATCATCGACATACACCTTCATGTTCTTGCCCAATTAATATCTGAATACATAGTTCATCATCCTCTGGTATGTGGCCCCGACATTGATTAGGCCAAAGGTCATTTTCTTGTAGGCATATACCGAACGATGCGTAATGAATGCCGTCTTCGGTACATCCTCTTTACATATCGAAATTTGATGATACCCAGAGAATGCATCCATGAAGCTCAATAAAGCATACCCCGAAGTCGCATCGATGAGCTGGTCAATGTGGGGTAGCGGGTAGAAATCCTTAGGACAAGCTTTGTTCATATATGTATAATCGATGCATACTCGCTATTTCCCATTCTGCTTCTGGACCAGCACCATATTTGCCATCCACTGTAGGTAGTTGATCTCAAAGATGAAGTCCGTAGCCAGCTGCTTTGCAATCTCTTCATCGATGATCCGTTGGCGCTCAGGTGCAAAAATCCTCCTCTTCTTTTGCCGAACCAGCTTCTTTGATGGGTCCACTTCCAATCTATGCTCAGCAATCTCCCTGCTCACCCCTGGCATATCTTAAGGTTCCCACACAAAGATGTCAGCATAGCAGCGTAGGAGCTCCATAAGGTTCGTTCGGAGAGGTTCCGGCAGACCCGAACCTATTTTTACCATCTTGTTTGCCTTGCCAAGAATGAGTTCAATCTCTTCTGTTTCCCCAGCTGGCATGACTAATGGCTCTGAACTGCTCTCAGTGAAGGGTTCGATCTCTATCGCCATGGTCTGTTTCTACTTTGACACCCCTACTCCCGAAGTAATCACTGCATTTCTATAACATCTTCTAGCCAAATCCAGATCCCCTTTCACCTCTCCCACTCCATAAGCCGTAGGAAATTTGATTTTGAAATGAGAGATCGAAGTCACAGCTTGTAAAGCAGTTAAAGTAGGCCTCCCCATAATGGAATTATAAGCAGAATCTACATGCACAACATAAAATTTGCAAGTTATTTCTACCTATTGGGGGGCCGTTTCGAAGATGATCGACAGCTCAATAGTTCCAGCCACCTTGACTAGATTGTTGCTGAAGCCGTATAAAGGAGCCTCCTGCCCGATTTCCATCTTCTGCCCATCCAGATGCATCCTCTGATAAGCGTGGGCATACAAAATATCCACGGAAGACCCATTATCAATCATCATTCGCTTCATATCCACTGAACCCACTTGTGCAGTCACCACCAATGATCCCTCATGCGGTTCGATGGTTTCCGAAGGGTAATCCTCATCAGTAAAGGAGATTATCGTACCCAGATAAGGTCTGTCAGTCTTCGGGAGGGTAAACACCACCGACATGACCGAATCTAGATAACTTCGGCGCTTCTTTCCAACAAGCTTGCCAGAAGTGCCCCCGGTGATGACGTCCACCACATGCCTTGCAGGCTGTCCAGGAGCTGGCAATGCTTGCTGAACTGGCTGAGCTGCCTGAACAGGCTCTCTATCCCGCTGCTGGGCTTGTTGATTCGTTCTTACAGCCACATACTAAACTAAGGCTCCATCTTGAACCTTCCTCTCGATAAAGTCCTACAGACTAGCACAGTCATTTGTATCGTGACCCGAAGCTTGGTGATAGTCACAATATTTATGAGAATTACCTTTTTCGGGCTTAATGTTATCTCGAGGTGGTTTGAAGATAGGTTAATTTTTGATTTGGTCCAGGATGACAGCCCTATCAGTATGAAGTTGAGTGTACGTCCTATTTACTTTCTGGGCCGGAGCGGACGAACGACCTCCTCCCTGTCTCCAGTTGTTGTTGTACTTCTTCGACCCACCATCATAGCGGTCTTTGTTCCCTTCACTTTTCTTCTGGTCCCCGTCTGTTTTGTCCCGATCTATCTCTTTGAGCCGATCCGAGGAAGGACGCTTAAGACTACTCATGGCCTCCTCTACGAAGATTTAGCCTTCTGCCTTATCGAAAGCTTTAACAAGACTCTTCGGGTTGTGAAACATCAACTTCTTCACCAACTTTTCTGATTTGACTAGGTCTAATCCATTTTGAAACAGTCCAACGACTTGTAGATCGTTCAGGTCTATCACTTGGCCGACTGCTTCACGGAACCGTTTCACATATTGTCCCAAAGACTCATTCGAATACTGTCGAACCTGAGCCAATGAGCCGGTTGGTTTTCCCCTCCTCCTATTGCTCCCAAAATGAGCATGTAAGTTACTGCATAAATCCGCCCATGACGAAACTGAATTCGAAGGCAAAGTTTCCATCCACTACCTGGCGTCTTTACAAAGAGTTGTAACAAAGGTATGACACTTAATAGCATCGCTAAAGTCATAATAATCCATCAGTCGGTTGAACGCCTGACTGTGGTCATAAGGATCCCCCGATCCATCATAGCTTTCTATGTGGGGCAACTTCTTGGTGGGGTCAGCTTTCTCTTTAAGAATCTTTGCGGTAAAAGGAGATGCCTTCTTTCTTGAAGTATCCTTTGTTTGTTGGACTTCGACAAGCTGCTTCCGAAGTTCCTTCAGTTCTTTAACCAGATACTCCACTCCTTCTGGCTGAGATGATGCTTCTTTTTCCGGTGACTCTTTCTTTTTTTGAGTAGACCGGGCTTTAACAATGGAACCCCCAACCTTCACGGGGCTTCTCTGACGATGAGTGTCCACATGGTGGTGTGCCCTCAGTGGACCCTACGGAGTGCGAATTCTAGACCTGCTTCGTCGCTGAGAGCTCTGTTGCTGTGACGAGAATATACAAGGCAAAGTGACTTCTTTTTATTCTCGGGTGTATACTCTCTGGACCGGCCTCTCTGCCTGCTTCGACCTTACTCCCTAGAACCGACAGGGTGGTGTGCCCTCTTCGATCTTTGGGGAGTAGGGCTTCTTGAACTTCTTCATTCTCAAGGTTGGCCCCAAGATTCACGACCCGAATGGGCAGGCTCTTTTCCCCTCCTGTGCCTAAGCTCTTCAGACTGAACATAGCTAAACGCTTCTTCCCTTAGCTCCGCCATTCGAATCATTTGCTCGCCTATATCCTGTCGTTGTTTCAGAAGTACCTCCATAGCCTTATCCTCTTTGTCTGCCATCTTAGCTAACTTGGAGGCCTTATCATCTCGGTGTCGGGTTCTAGGCGGTGTGCCTTCTACCCATTTTCGATCATGACCAAGTCCTTTCTCTGCCGTGAAAACTAGCCTTCGCTTAACGTTACCCACGAGCTTCGGGCGAAAACCTTCAGATGGGCGTTTAGAAGCCGTGCTGGCATGAGGACTGATTGCAGGTCCCAAACGATCTTTGACTGATACTCGCGGTATAGATGAACTGACAGCCATCGGCTGTCCTTCAGGTATAGGTGTTCTACTCTTCCCCATGAATTCTGACGTAGAACAAACACATTTTGTGATTGAAAATATTCAAGACACTAGAACTCAACCCTCCTTCTAGCGCCAATGTTAACGTCAAGATCTTTCCTCACGTCCTAATAACCAAAGATGTGTCCGATATCCTACACAGTTCAACAAGTCAACACCCAAAGCTTGACGGCTTGACCGTCGGGGGATAGCTCCGGTGTGTGAGTCAGTATCAGCGATCACAAGGTTAACAATGGAGGAAAAATATGTCTAGTGCTTGAGCGATAATAATTTGGATAAGTGATTTGTTACCTTTTTTCCTTGTGTGATCGTTACCCCATATGCACTCCAAAAACCCGGTTTACCATGCCACCCACTATCCCTGACAGAGCCCACTCCCACATCCAGTGATTCACCTGTTACTCCATCACCTTTGTCCACCGCCGGCTATTAGTGTCCCATCCTCATTAGTGCAATGCAGACAGTGGCAGAGATAACAATCAACTGTTATCTTTTGTCATGATTACCGGTCAAAACTAGGATAAATTATAATTTGTATAATGAACCGACCCAATGACTAAGTCCAATATAATTAAGATGACCCATCAGACCGGATCCAACCGAAATGACCCAATAGAATAATCAAATAATTTGGCCCAACCTATTCGGTCCAAAACGTAAAATATATCATAGTCCAAGGGAGGAGCCCATTCGGTTTGGCACAATACGAAAAGTATTATGGCCCAACATTGTTTATCCTCCTTGTTGCAGAAAAGAATAATGAATTGTTGTTTAAAAACCATTAAGTACGGCTAACGGGTGCTACCCCATTGCCAGATATTAACAGCACGTCATTCTAGCAGAATAAACGTGACAATAGATGACCATATAATAAGAAGCCTTGGGGACGAAAGAATAAGAGAGGCCACCATAACAACAAATTTCAGAACCGCGACAATTCAGGCCACCGGAAGTGGCAAATGTCTGGGTCGGGTAAAAATAAAGAAAATGCAACACAGATAAAGAACAAACCAGATGTTTATTTTAGGTGTGGGATGAAAGGGCATTGGTCGCGTACTTGTCGTACACCGAGACATCTGGTTAATTTATTCTAGGAGTCTCAAAAGAACAAAGTGATGGAGGCAGAAATAAACTTTGTTAATCATCAATTGAATAATGTTGATGTTCCACTAATGACCAACAATGAGGAAAAGGTTGTTGATATTATTGGACCTTCTGAAAGTATCTTTTGGGATATCGTTTAATTTTTTTTAATTAAACACCCTGCATATATAATATTATTAGTTTTTATTCTATACGTGGTATGTGTTTTTCATGAATAAAATTATAAATGAGATGTAACTTTTCTTATTTATGTTTTTTATATTTGTCAGACCATTTTTATGGATATGGAGGATATATGTTTAGTAGACAGTTCAACAACTCATACAATCCTTCGAGAAATATTTTTCACAACTGAACAGCGCTAAGGGAAATGTAGGAACTATCTCTGGTACATCAAATTTAATCGAGGGATTTGGAAAAGCTAGTAAATCATGAAGAAATTCTAGTAAATCAAATTTATCAAGTTTTTATAAAAAATGCTCTATATTCTAGTAAATCATGAAGAAATTTCCTTAGTTTTAAAGATATTTGACTAAATGATTTTCACATTGAAACAACTAATGAAAATGATAATGAATATCTTCTCATCACCTCTACTATTTCTGGAAAAAAGAATATATTAAAAAAACTTCATTCAATTTCTTCTGAATTATATATTATGAAAATTAGAGCAATTGAGTCTCATACTATTATGATTCCAAAATTCATAGATCCCAAATCCTTTATGCTTTGGCATGAAAGACTCGGTCATCCATGAACTTCTATGATGCGCCGTATTATTGAAAATTTTACTGGTCATCCTCTCAAAAATAAGAAGATTTTTCCTAGTAGTGATTTTCCTTGTGCTGCGTGCTCTCGAGGAAAATTACTTGTTCGACCATCACCAGTAAAAGTTTATAAATAATCCCCAAAAATCCTAGAGAGAATTCAAGAAGACATTTGTGGACCCATTCACCCATTGTCTGGGCCATTTCGATATTTCATGATTTTAATAGATGCTTCAACTAGATGGTCTCATGTTTGTCTTCTCTCTTCTCAAAATTTTGCCTTCTTAAATAACTTTGCTGTCTCAATTATTGATTTAATAATATAACATATGTGACGCCCCCAAAATAGGTCCATTCCATCCAACCCATTTTGAGTCGCCAAATACATGGTACAGAAACAACCGCAACTTTTACAACCCATAAACTGTGAGTTTAAATACAAACATTGTCATCTAGACAATATACATACCCAACTATGTCCTCAATACAATTATTGATATATTATTTTACAAAAATGGTGAGGACTACTAAACATCTCTCTCAAGGACCATCAATTCATACCCCGACTCGTACCCGCTATATTCTCGTCTCCTGAGAAGAAAATGGAACAAAAAGGAAAAGGGTGAGCTCAACTAGCTCAGTAAAGAATATTATGACTAAGATAATATACAACAAATTATCGTTAGTCTTCAACAGGGAAAAATCTGATAGAATACAATAGACAACAAGTTTTAAATCAATATTCGCAGCGGAAAATATTAATTCATAGAAGAGTTACGTAGAGGATGAAATCTACTAATGTCTATGAATTTAACAGTCCATCAACAGTATTTTTATCCCTGTAACATCAATCAATGCACATCTTGTATCATATATTCATCCTTGCACTACAGGCCAAGGATATTCATTTGTTGGTCATGTTCATCTAAACACCTGTTCATCTTTGCACTACGAGCCAAAGATATTCATCAGAAATCATTCATCTTTGCACTACAGGCCAAAGATATTCAATATTACCTCCTTTAAGACTGAAGATGATAAAAAAATATTTTTAAAGAAGCGAATCCAGTGAAACAAAATGACAAGGATTAAGGATTAAGGATTCGTACTTTGTTTTATCCATGTTCAAAAATACCTCATAAATAATCATAGTGGTGTAAAATTCAAGAATGATCAAAACATGGATACAATCAAAGCTAGTATTCACCATAGATATTTTGGACGAAAAGAGAAAAAAAATAATTTTTCTGTGAATAGTGCCGTATTCGTGAATAGTGCCGTATACGTGAATAGTACCGTATACGTGAATAGTAACTCCGGCACAAAAAGTTCCAAATTTGATAAAAACGTTCACCAATATTTCGGCATAATGATATTGAAGAAAATAATACCATTTGAGAAGAAAATAACATCCCTTACCTCAAAATAGCCGTACTTCTGACTGAATTTCGGTATAGTGCTGACAGAAACTCGCACCGTATAGCAACACTCAAAGTATACTCACAAGAATACGCTCGATAATATAGAGAGAGAAAGAGAGAAAACTTTGTTTCTGGTGTGATTTTCAATTCTAACTTAGCCCTCTATTTATAGGAAAATGTTAGAACGCCAAAGGAGACTAAAATATTAAAATATAATATTTTCTTAACAATTTCTACGCATGTGCTAAGTTAGACCAGCCACCATTGAAGAAAATTCCAGCAGCCCATGTGAATTACTCACCAACCAAAAAGTGGGTCCCACCCATAATTAATAAAAAAATCATTTTATTTTCCGTAACTTCAATAATTCATAGAAAATAGCTCGGTTATCAGAAAAATTCGAAATTCGCGACTTTCCATGGGAAATTCCATTCTCTACAACTTTGCAGAAGAAAATTTTTCCAAATTCCAAACAGAAATTATCCGAAATCCACAAACGGGCAATTTTACAGTCTATAATCAATTTTCGGTCAAAAATTATGTCCACCGACACACAAAATATGTGTTAAACATTTAATGCCACAAAAATATTCTACCTCCTTATGTACTCATATATCCCACATTCATTGTAAAAATATCATTGTTAATATATTATTAAAATAATATATTTAAATGAATTATTTTATCAGAAAAAGATAAAATATTAATTTTCAACAATTGTCACATTAAAAATTTTCTCCATCTATATCCACATAAAATAAATATTTTCTTTATCATAATAATCAATAATTAATTATTAAAAATAATATTACAAAATCACAGTACTGACAACCAGGCCGTTCCCAGGATAGAGGGGGCTTTCCAATAAGGATTTCTCCTTACTGGCGCGCAATTAGATGACCAAACCTCTCCTTGACAGAACTTTCTAGACATTGTCAATAATGTTATCTGATAATATTATTCAAATAATATGAATTATTGATCTGATAATGGAAAATACTGTGCAATGACAATTATTAAAACAATAATAATATAAATATCAATGCAGCAATTATTGAATCAATAAAGTAATGAACAGTAACTCCTGTAGCAATTATTGAGTAGTGCCTTCTTACGTAAGGATCAATAATTCAAAATACTGTGCAATACCGTGTGCTACTGTGCAACAACGCGTATTACTGTATTTTAACCACCGGGTATTTCAACAGTGTAAACGGTAACAACTACGCCGTTATTTTTAAACAGCTTATATTTGTCGTTTTCTTCCTCCAATCGCTTTCCGTTATGGGGCCCACACATGGCTGCGCCGTCGTACGAATATTCCCCGACAGTACGAATATTCCACGACCAAACGAATATTCCCCGACAACAATATTTTATAACCACTTGCTTATTTTGAAATGTTTGCGTATTTTACCCATAACTATCCACATTATTCAAATCAACCCTTACTATTCAAAATAATAATTAAAGGAAATTAAATTTCATTTATTAATTATTTGGGGTCTTACAACCTCCCCTCCTTATGAAATTTCGTCCTCGAAATTGACATACGTACCTGGTGTTTCGAAAAGGTGAGGATACCTCGCTTTCATTTCCGTTTCCAACTCCCAGGTCATTTCCTCTATAGCATGATTCCTCCACAAAACTTTAACTTGTGGTATTACCTTCGTGCGTAGGACATGCTCCTTCCTATCCAAGATCTTGACAGGTACCTCCTCATACGTTAAATCTTCGGCTATCTCGTCCGGTTCTAACTCAATGACGTGGTTCGGGTCTTTCACATATTTACGAAGCACAGATATATGAAAGACATTATGAACACGAGACATACTTGGAGGTAACGCGAGTCTATAGGCTACATTACCTACTCGATCAAGAATTTGAAACGGACCAATAAATCGTGGATTAAGCTTTCCTCTCTTCCCGAATCTTGTAACTCCCTTCCATGGGGCAACACGCAACAATACATGATCCCCAACACTAAATTCTACGTCCTTTCGATGAAGATCCGCATAACTCTTTTGTCGATCTTGTGCCGTTTGTATACGTTGTCGAATCGTTTGGATCTTCTCTGTAGTCATACGTACTAACTCGGGTCCCAATAATGTTGCTTCACCCACCTCGTCCCAACATACTGGAGAGCGACACTTTCGTCCATACAATGCTTCAAATGGGGCCACACCAATGCTTGCCTGATAACTGTTGTTGTAGGAGAATTTCACCAATGGTAAATATTTATCCCAACTGCCCTTGAAGTCTAGGACACAGAGTCTTAATAAATCTTCAAGAGTTTGGATAGTCCTCTCTGATTGTCCGTCCGTTTGAGGATGGTATGCCGAACTGAATCGTAACTCCGTACCCATAGCTTTTTGCAAGCTAACCCAAAATCTTGAAGTAAATCTTGGGTCACGATCCGAAACTATGGATACTGGCATGCCATGCAACCTTACAATCTCATTTACGTACATTTGAGCAAGACGTTCAAGGGAATAAGTCTCCCGTATCGGCAAGAAATGAGCAGACTTGGTTAATCTATCAACAATAACCCAAATAGCATTGATGCCTTGAGAAACCGTAGGAAGACCCGTAACGAAATCCATAGTAATGTGTTCCCACTTCCATTTCAGAATCTCAAGTGGTTGCAATGGACCCTTTGGCACTTGATGCTCTGCCTTTACACGTTGACAAGTTAAACACGTTGAAATAAACTTTGCAATCTCTCTTTTCATATTGTTCCACCAAAATGTATGTCGAAGGTCACGATACATTTTGGTACTTCCAGGATGAATTGCAAACGGAGTATTGTGTGCTTCCATCATGATCTTGTACTTCAAATCAGGATCGTTAGGAACACAAAGTCTGGAGTGGACTCGAAGTATTCCTTCTTCATCAATTCTCGCTTCTGGAATGTCACCTTCTTGTACTTTCATCTTCATATGCATCAGCTCCGGATCGGTGGCTTGAGCAACCTTAACTTTTTCTATTAAAGTTGGCTCTATGCGTATACTTGACATCATTGCACTCATTCCTGCATATGATCTTCTACTCAATGCGTCAGCTACCACGTTCGCTTTTCCAGGATGGTATTGAATAGTGTGGTCGTAATCTTTCAACAACTCGAGCCAACGTCGTTGCCGCATGTTGAATATATCTCCACTTTCTCCCCGTATAGATAGTGCCTCCAGATCTTTAGCGCGAAAACGACTGCTGCCAACTCTAGATCATGAGTAGGATAATTCCTCTCATACTCTTTAAGTTGTCGCGAGGCATAGGCTATGACTTTCCCACGTTGCATGAGAACACATCCTAACCCTTTGCCCGAAGCATCGCTGTAGATAACAAATCCATCCGAACCAGATGGTATTGTTAGAACAGGTGCCGAAATAAGTCTCCTCTTAAGCTCTTGGAAACTCTTCTCGTATTCCTCGCTCCATACGAATTTTGTATCCTTCCGAGTTAGCTGAGTTAATGGAGTAGCAATTCGAGAAAACCCTTCCACGAATCTCCGATAATAACCAGCTAAGCCCAAAAAGCTACGTACTTCAGTGACCGACTTCGGTTGCTCCCAACTTTGTATTGCTTCAATCTTCGTCGGGTCAACAGATACTCCATTTTTTGACACCACGTGCCCAAGGAATGCTACTTCCTCAAGCCAGAACTCGCATTTCTTCAACTTAGCATATAACTTGTTTTCACGAAGCCTTTGGAGTACCAGCTTCAAATGGTGCTCATGATCTTCACGACTTTTGGAATATATGAGGATGTCATCAATAAAGACAACAACGAATTGATCCAAATAATCCTTGAATACTCGGTTCATCATATCCATGAAAGCAGCAGGAGCATTAGTCAATCCAAAAGACATGACTAAGAATTCATAATGCCCATACCGAGTTCTGAAGGCAGTCTTTGGAATATCCTCAGTTCTAATTTTCAGCTGATGATATCCAGAACGAAGATCTATTTTTGAAAAGAATTGTGCTCCTTGCAACTGGTCAAACAAGTCATCAATACGAGGTAGAGGATACCTATTCTTGATGGTGACATGGTTCAATTCCCGATAGTCAATACAAAGTCGCATACTCCCGTCTTTCTTCTTTACGAATAAAACAGGAGCACCCCAAGGAGATGTACTAGGACGAATGAAACCGATGTCCAATAACTCCTGTAGTTGGACTTTTAACTCCTGAAGTTCAATAGGAGCCATTCGATATGGGGTTTTAGAAATGGGCTTTGTACCAGGTTCAAGATCAATAAAGAATTCAACTTCACGTTCTGGGGGTAGACCGGGAAGTTCTTCAGGAAATACGTCAGGAAAGTCAATAACAACAGGAATATTATTCAATTTTGACGTGTCTTTATTCAAATCCATAACATGGGCTAAGAAAGCTTGACATCCGTTTTTCAATAAACGAATAGCTTTATGATTAGATATGACAGTGATTGATTTTAATGGTTTAGTTGCCTGAATTCGAACAACAGGTTGATTAGGAATATGAAAACTAACAACCTTACGAAAACAATCAATTTTGGCATGATGAGTAGTTAACCAATCAATCCCTAAAATCACATCAAAAGCAAGTATCTTTAAAGAGATCAGGTCAACAGGTAAGGTGATGGTGCCAACTTGAATGAAACAAGATTTATAAACAGTGGATGTGATAAAAGTTTCTCCTAACGGAGTTTCCACAGATAGGTCAAAGTCTAATTTCTCTGGAGTCAAGTTTAAACGTTGAGCGCAAGCAGGAGAGATAAATGAATGGGTAGCACCGGTATCAAGTAAGGTATAAACTTCGTAAGAATTTATAAATAGCTTACCCGTGATCACCTCGTTTGGGTTCCTCGCATGTTGACCAGTCACAACAAACGCTCTTCTAGGAACCATTGACTTTGGCTTTTCTGGGACAGTCTTTTGAGTCACCGTCCCCGCTGAACTAGGTTTCGCTACCGTACAATCTCGAGCGATATGTCCTTCCTTTCCACAATTATAGCATACCTTGAACTGTTGTGGGCAGTTTGGACTGATATGTCCCTCTTTCCCGCACTTATAGCATATAACCGGTGGTCTTTCTCCTCCCTTAGAACCAGTTGCTGCCGGAACTGTCGTCTTCATATGGTCGTTGTTAAATCTCCTCTTTTTAAAATCTCCTCCTGACTCGCTTCTTCTATTTTCATAGCTATGATTACCACCAGAGTGGTTACCATTTTTGTCCGTCTTTTTCTTTCTCCACTGGTTATTGTTGTTTTGCTGACTGCTATCTTCAGTATGATCCTGATTGTGGTACCTCGGTTGACCGTACTCGTTGTCTCGCTCCAACAATTGAGCCCTGTTAACAACATCTGAATAGAGAGAAAATTTATGAGAGATGAGATATTGTCGTATGCCGGGTTTCAAACCTCTCAGAAACATCCGCGTCATACGTTCCTCATTCTCCACCAAATGAGGTGCAAACCTGGATAACTCTGCAAACTTTGCCTCGTACTGAGACACCGTCATGTTATTTTGTTCTAATCTGATGAACTCCACTTCCTTCATATGACGAACACTTTCAGGAAAATATTTGTCATTAAATAGTTTCTGAAACGTCTCCCAAGACATGCTGAGTGCGGCTGGATGGGTACGTTTCACAGACTCCCACCAGTAGTCTGCCTCGCCACGGAACATAAAGGTGGCGAATGGAACCTTTTGTTCCTCCGTGCATCCCAAGACATCGAATATCTTGGTAATTTGCTTGACCCATGTCTCCGCCATGATCGGGTCTGGCTTTCCCTTAAATTCTGGTGGTCCCAGCTCTTTGAACTGCTTGGCTGTGACAACCCGTGAATTGTTATCATTTCCTCCTGTATTTTGAACACGAGTCTCCCTCGTCTGATTTTGCATGAACTGCAAAAAGCTTCTAAACATTGCGTCGTTCATCGTCTGATCAGTGGTGTTGTTCACAGGAGGAACATTACCAGCCTGTTGCACGTTCTCCTCGTTGGTAAGTACAGGCATCTCCACGGTCTCATTAACTCCATTGTTAACATTCTCGGTTGCCATTCTTAAATACTGCCATAAAACAAGGGTTAATTAAGCAAATCACATATCACATAATATCCCTATATACTGACCAACTAACAAATAAGCTTAGGTAGGACAAACTAGCGAAGGATTTACTCGTCTCTCCCCTCCTAGTTCTATTCCCCGATCTCCGCCAGAGATCATATCCCTAAGCTCTGATACCAACTGTGACGCCCCCAAAATAGGTCCATTCCATCCAACCCATTTTGAGTCGCCAAATACATGGTACAGAAACAACCGCAACTTTTACAACCCATAAACTGTGAGTTTAAATACAAACATTGTCATCTAGACAATATACATACCCAACTATGTCCTCAATACAATTATTGATATATTATTTTACAAAAATGGTGAGGACTACTAAACATCTCTCTCAAGGACCATCAATTCATACCCCGACTCGTACCCGCTATATTCTCGTCTCCTGAGAAGAAAATGGAACAAAAAGGAAAAGGGTGAGCTCAACTAGCTCAGTAAAGAATATTATGACTAAGATAATATACAACAAATTATCGTTAGTCTTCAACAGGGAAAAATCTGATAGAATACAATAGACAACAAGTTTTAAATCAATATTCGCAGCGGAAAATATTAATTCATAGAAGAGTTACGTAGAGGATGAAATCTACTAATGTCTATGAATTTAACAGTCCATCAACAGTATTTTTATCCCTGTAACATCAATCAATGCACATCTTGTATCATATATTCATCCTTGCACTACAGGCCAAGGATATTCATTTGTTGGTCATGTTCATCTAAACACCTGTTCATCTTTGCACTACGAGCCAAAGATATTCATCAGAAATCATTCATCTTTGCACTACAGGCCAAAGATATTCAATATTACCTCCTTTAAGACTGAAGATGATAAAAAAATATTTTTAAAGAAGCGAATCCAGTGAAACAAAATGACAAGGATTAAGGATTAAGGATTCGTACTTTGTTTTATCCATGTTCAAAAATACCTCATAAATAATCATAGTGGAGTAAAATTCAAGAATGATCAAAACATGGATACAATCAAAGCTAGTATTCACCATAGATATTTTGGACGAAAAGAGAAAAAAAATAATTTTTCTGTGAATAGTGCCGTATTCGTGAATAGTGCCGTATACGTGAATAGTACCGTATACGTGAATAGTAACTCCGGCACAAAAAGTTCCAAATTTGATAAAAACGTTCACCAATATTTCGGCATAATGATATTGAAGAAAATAATACCATTTGAGAAGAAAATAACATCCCTTACCTCAAAATAGCCTTACTTCTGACTGAATTTCGGTATAGTGCTGACAGAAACTCGCACCGTATAGCAACACTCAAAGTATACTCACAAGAATACGCTCGATAATATAGAGAGAGAAAGAGAGAAAACTTTGTTTCTGGTGTGATTTTCAATTCTAACTTAGCCCTCTATTTATAGGAAAATGTTAGAACGCCAAAGGAGACTAAAATATTAAAATATAATATTTTCTTAACAATTTCTACGCATGTGCTAAGTTAGACCAGCCACCATTGAAGAAAATTCCAGCAGCCCATGTGAATTACTCACCAACCAAAAAGTGGGTCCCACCCATAATTAATAAAAAAATCATTTTATTTTCCGTAACTTCAATAATTCATAGAAAATAGCTCGGTTATCAGAAAAATTCGAAATTCGCGACTTTCCATGGGAAATTCCATTCTCTACAACTTTGCAGAAGAAATTTTTTCCAAATTCCAAACAGAAATTATCCGAAATCCACAAACGGGCAATTTTACAGTCTATAATCAATTTTCGGTCAAAAATTATGTCCACCGACACACAAAATATGTGTTAAACATTTAATGCCACAAAAATATTCTACCTCCTTATGTACTCATATATCCCACATTCATTGTAAAAATATCATTGTTAATATATTATTAAAATAATATATTTAAATGAATTATTTTATCAGAAAAAGATAAAATATTAATTTTCAACAATTGTCACATTAAAAATTTTCTCCATCTATATCCACATAAAATAAATATTTTCTTTATCATAATAATCAATAATTAATTATTAAAAATAATATTACAAAATCACAGTACTGACAACCAGGCCGTTCCCAGGATAGAGGGGGCTTTCCAATAAGGATTTCTCCTTACTGGCGCGCAATTAGATGACCAAACCTCTCCTTGACAGAACTTTCTAGACATTGTCAATAATGTTATCTGATAATATTATTCAAATAATATGAATTATTGATCTGATAATGGAAAATACTGTGCAATGACAATTATTAAAACAATAATAATATAAATATCAATGCAGCAATTATTGAATCAATAAAGTAATGAACAGTAACTCCTGTAGCAATTATTGAGTAGTGCCTTCTTACGTAAGGATCAATAATTCAAAATACTGTGCAATACCGTGTGCTACTGTGCAACAACGCGTATTACTGTATTTTAACCACCGGGTATTTCAACAGTGTAAACGGTAACAACTACGCCGTTATTTTTAAACAGCTTATATTTGTCGTTTTCTTCCTCCAATCGCTTTCCGTTATGGGGCCCACACATGGCTGCGCCGTCGTACGAATATTCCCCAACAGTACGAATATTCCACGACCAAACGAATATTCCCCGACAACAATATTTTATAACCACTTGCTTATTTTGAAATGTTTGCGTATTTTACCCATAACTATCCACATTATTCAAATCAACCCTTACTATTCAAAATAATAATTAAAGGAAATTAAATTTCATTTATTAATTATTTGGGGTCTTACAACATATTATGCAGATGATACTGTGACAATAATTGAATCAATAATATGAGAGATATGATGCAGCAATTACTATAGCAATAATTAAGTATAACTAAGTGACTTCTCACGTAAGTATCAATAATCAATATCGTGTACTACTATGCAACCACGCGTCTTACTGTAATTTTACTACTGGGTAGCTCAACAGTTTTAACGGTAACACTTTCGCCGTTATTTTTATAAAAAGATAATTCTGTCGTTTTTTAACTACGACAATACTTCCGTTGTGGGGTCCACCAATGATTGTGTCGTCGTACGAATATTCCCTGTTAAAACGAATATTCCCCGACCAATTGAATATTATATAACCACTTGCTTATTTTGTAAAATTTATAAATATTACGCACAACTATAACATTATATCAAATCCACACCATAATATTCAAAAATATATTCCGAGAAAATTATTCTTTATTCATAAAAGTTGGGGTCTTACATCATATCTCTCATATTATTGATTCAATTATTGTCACAGTATCATCTGCATAATATTTATTATTATTAAATCAATAATTGAGACGATAAAGTTATTCATATTATTATTTGCAATATTGACAATATCTAGAAGTTCTGTCAAGGAGAGGTTTGGTCACCTAATTGCGCACCAATAAGGAGAAATCCTTATTGGAAAGCCCCCTCTTTCCTGGGAACGACCTGGTTGTTAAATATTGTGGGTTATAATATTAATGATGAATAAGCTCGTGTTGATTAAAGATGAAATTGATAGTTTCATTGTGTTGGGATTATTAGTGTTAGTGAAAATCGACATTTATTTTGATAATAATTGATGTCTGGAGGTTATATTGACCAATCGGGTAATTAATCGGATAAATGAGCAATTAATTGCTATTATTTCACATGATTATAACTATTTGTTCACATGTGTGTACTATTGATTCACATTCATGTACTATTAGGGGAGGTGGTGCAAGATTGATAATACTTGCATGACTAAATGAAAAATGGAGGTATAGATGACGGTACTATAGTGTAATTAGTTTTTTCACATGATTATACTATTAAGTCACATGAATGAACTATTAATTCATATTATTTACTATTAGGGGAGGTGGTGCAAGCTTGATAATACTTGCAGGACTAAATTAAAAATGAAGAAAAAGAGGAAGGTATTATACTAATATTTCGAGTCCCAAAACGTGCAATTATCGAAACTATATTTTCCTATAAATAGAAGCTCATTCTTCTTTCATTCTCACCAATTCACTAAGTCTCACAAGAGCAATTATTATAGAGAGAAAGAAGGAGAGAAGTCTGATACCTTACTATTCTAGTATCTAGTTTCTTCTAAGGTAAGGGGTATTATTCTTTCGTATTCATGAAGAAAATTATTTTCTTTCAATACTCGTAAGGGTTGTTATTCCATTCTTTATTATTATGTTGGAATAACCTGTCTATGCGAAGTACCGCATACATGGTGAAATTCTTCTATTATTCCATTCTTTATTATTCTGTTGGAATAACCTGTTTGTGCGGTCTATCGCATGCCTGGTGAATTCTGTTGTTATTCCATTCTTTATTATTCTGTTGGAACATCCTGTCTGTGCGGATTATGCATGACCTGGTTCCATTCTTTATTATTCTATTGGAACATCCTATCTGTGCAGATTACGCATGACCTGGTTCCATTCTTTATTATTTTGTTGGAATAACCTATCTATGCGGATTACGCACGCCTGATGAATTCTTCTGTTATTCCATTCTTTATTATTCTGTTAGAATAATCTGTCTACGTGGATTACCACATGGCGACAAAAATCCATTTGCGGTTTCATATATTCTATTATACTCAGTTGATTAAAGTTTTGGTTTCTATACTCCATGAAATTAGTGGAATATCCTTGATATTTGTGCTTCATCAAGTATCTTTTCATGAAAATATTCTTCTGAGCATTCTTGAATTTTACTCCACAAAGCAGTATCATATTGACAATTTGGACGTTATTGATTCCTAGATAAATTAAATTATAAATCTTTACAAATGTATTCTTGAACTTGTAGTGCATAGATGGACTTTGTATGATTATGACAAGGGATTATTCGGTATAATCATGACCGTAGTGTTACAAATGATGTGGTAAAAGTCCTCATTGGCCATAGTGCATTGATGGACAGTTGTTGGCATGATCATGACCATTGATGAATACACGAATATCCTTGGTCCATAGTGCATGGATAATTTGTGGTCGTGATACTAATGAATATCCTTGGTCGTAGTGCAAGGACGATGTGGTTTATTTATTAAGCTCAGTCTCAGCGATAAAAGTGATGAAAAACCTTTTAAATCATAGAAGATTGTAGATTTTATTCTCTACTTGACTCTTATAATGGATTGCTTGTTCCGCTGCAGTTAAACTTGATGTTTATTATATTTTATCAGTTTAACACTGTTGAAGGCTAATGATAATTTATTTTGCATTATCTTAGTCATAATATTTCTTACTGGGCTAGTTGAGCATACCCTTTCTTTCACTGTTCTCTTCAGGAAATGAGAACGTAGCTGGGACTAGTCGGGGAACAGAGTGACGGTCCAAATGATAGCATTAGTAGTCCTCACTATTCTGTTAAATAGTGTGACAATAAATGTAATGAGGACTACATTGAGTATGGATATTGTCTAGATGACAATATTCTTGTTAAAACTCTTAGATTATGTTTTGTCGTATTTTACACGACTGTTGTATAATTAAGTTGTATTTGAATTTTGTACCATATATTTGGGGACTCAAGATGGGTGATCTATACCTATTTTGGGGGCGTCACAGTTGGTATCAAAGCTTAGGGATATGATCCCTGGCTGAGATGTGAGACAAGAACTAGGAGGGGAGAGACGGGAAATTCCTTTGCTAGTATGACCTACCTATGTTTATTTGGTATTTATTTGGTTGGTCAGAGTATATGGATAATATGTGACATGTCAATTAACCCTTGTTTTGTGGCAGTATTTGAAAATGACATCCGAGAATGTTGAGAATAGCAATGGAGCACAGGAGACCGTTGAGTCTCCACAGATCAATAATCAGGATAATGTGCATCAGTAAGGCGACAATCCTCATGCAAACAACAACACTGACCAAATGATGAACGATGGAATGTTCAGAGGCTTTATGCAATTTATGCAACATCAGGCGAGAGCGGCTCCTGTCCAAAATGTAGGTGGAAACACTGGAAACTCTCGGACGGTCACCGCTAAAAAGTTCAAGGAACTGGGACCACCGGAGTTTATTGGAGAGCCAAAACCACTTAAGGAGGAAACGTGGATAAAGAAGATCACCAAGTTATTTGATGTTTTGAGATGTTCTGAGGATAAAAAGGTTCCATTTGCCACCTTTATGTTGCTAGGAGAGGCAGATTACTGGTGGGAATCGATAAAGCGTACTCAACCTGCCGCACTGAAGATTTCTTGGGAGAAGTTCCAAGAACTATTCAACGACAAGTACTTTCCCGAAGGTATTCGTTACATTAAAGAGGTAGAGTTCATCAAGTTAGAGCAGAACAATATGACCGTGTCACAACACGAAGCTAAGTTTTCGGAGTTGTCCCGGTTTGCGTCTCACTTGGTTGATAATGTGGAAAGAATGACGAGGATGTTTCTAAGAGGTTTGAAACCCAAGATACATCAATACTTAATTTCTCACAAACTGTGTTTGTATTCAGATGTTGTTAATAGGGCTCAGTTATTGGAGCGCGATAACGAGTCAACTCAACCAAGAGAAAGCAGCCGGCAAAATGATAATACCAGTGGTAGCAGTCATCGAAGCGGTGACAACAAACGTGGAGGGAATCAACATGCTAGAAATGATAACCAATTCGGTGGTAATCATGGCCAAGAAAGTAAAAATGGACATTTCAAGAAAATGAGATTCAACAATGATGGAAAGACGTCATCACCATCACCCATTGTTAAGGAAGGAGAACGACTACCTATCATATGCTTCAAATGCGGAGGGGAGGGACATATCAATCCAAAATGCGTGATGCAGTCCAAATCGTGTTATAATTGTGGAAGAGAAGGTCACCTAGCCCGATTTTGTCATGCACCAAAGACAATTTCAGCTGGGATGGAGGCACCAAAGGTCGTCCCAGAAAATTCAAAGCCGGTAGTTCAAGGGAGAGCGTTTGTTGTAACCTCCCAGAAAGCAAGGAACCCGAATGAGGTCATCACGGGTAAGCTTATCATAAACTCTAGCAAAGTCTATACCTTATTTGATACCGGTTCTACCCATTCTTTTATTTCTCTTACTTGCGCTCAACGTTTAAATTTGACTCCGGAGAAATTAGACTTTGATTTATCGGTTGAAACTCCATTAGGAGAAACCTTCATTACATCCACTGTTTATAAGTCTTGTTTGATTCAAATCGGTAACCGCACGTTACCTGTCGATATTATTTCTTTAAAAATACTTACATTTGACGTGATTCTAGGGATTGATTGGTTAACTACTCATCATGCTAAAATTGATTATTTCCGTAAGGTTGTTAGCTTTCATATTCCTAATCAACCTATTATGCGAATTCAAGCGACCAAACCATCAAAATCAATCACGGTCATCTCAAGCCATAAAGCTATTCGTTTATTAAAAAACGGATGTCAAGCTTTCTTAGCTCATGTCACAGATTTAAACAAAAATACATCATATTTGAAAGATATTTCTATTGTTAATAAATTTCCTGACGTATTCCCTGAAGAACTTCCTGGCCTACCCCAAGAGCGTGAAATTGAATTTTTTATCTACCTAGAACCCCGTACAAAACTCATTTCCAAAGTGTGACAACCCAAAAATAGGTCCATTCCATCCAACCAATTCTGAGTCGCCAAATACATGGTACAGAAAACAACTACAACTTTATTACAACAATTGTCGTGCAAAATACAACAACACATATGCTGTGAGTTTGGATACAAATATATACCAACTGTAACTCTTGACACCAACTTTGGATAGCACGTCACAATGACACCTTACATAAAGGTATAGTCAAAAACTATTTTAGAAATTAGAATCTTTGGGAAGTGCTCAAGGAAACCTTCGTACATAGGAGGCCATGCTTCTAGGTTATGATAGATATCATATGGCCACAGAATTTTCCTTGGTTGACCCAATAGACCCCAAAGAAAAATGAGAAGATTACTATCATATTCTTCCCAATGGTGAGCCTTCTCTTGACATATCATTATTTCCACTGTCTTTAATTGAGAGTTATATTTCAAATAGACTCCAAGATCATATAGGTAGTGCTGGTAGATATACTCAGCAAGTGGATGTGCACAACCTTGTCTTATGATGACACAAGGTTGTAAGTAATTAGAAATCTTGTATGATAGTGGCAAAACATCCTTCCAAGTTAAATTCTGTAAGACCCCAAATAATTAATAAATGAAATTTAATTTCCTTTAATTATTATTTTGAATAGTAAGGGTTGATTTGAATAATGTGGATAGTTATGGGTAAAATACGCAAACATTTCAAAATAAGCAAGTGGTTATAAAATATTGTTGTCGGGGAATATTCGTTTGGTCGTGGAATATTCGTACTGTCGGGGAATATTCGTACGACGGCGCAGCCATGTGTGGGCCCCATAACGGAAAGCGATTGGAGGAAGAAAACGACAAATATAAGCTGTTTAAAAATAACGGCGTAGTTGTTACCGTTTACACTGTTGAAATACCCGGTGGTTAAAATACAGTAATACGCGTTGTTGCACAGTAGCACACGGTATTGCACAGTATTTTGAATTATTGATCCTTACGTAAGAAGGCACTACTCAATAATTGCTACAGGAGTTACTGTTCATTACTTTATTGATTCAATAATTGCTGCATTGATATTTATATTATTATTGTTTTAATAATTGTCATTGCACAGTATTTTCCATTATCAGATCAATAATTCATATTATTTGAATAATATTATCAGATAACATTATTGACAATAGTCTAGAAAGTTCTGTCAAGGAGAGGTTTGGTCATCTAATTGCGCGCCAGTAAGGAGAAATCCTTATTGGAAAGCCCCCTCTATCCTGGGAACGGCCTGGTTGTCAGTACTGTGATTTTGTAATATTATTTTTAATAATTAATTATTGATTATTATGATAAAGAAAATATTTATTTTATGTGGATATAGATGGAGAAAATTTTTAATGTGACAATTGTTGAAAATTAATATTTTATCTTTTTCTGATAAAATAATTCATTTAAATATATTATTTTAATAATATATTAACAATGATATTTTTACAATGAATGTGGGATATATGAGTATATAAGGAGGTAGAATATTTTTGTGGCATTAAATGTTTAACACATATTTTGTGTGTCGGTGGACATAATTTTTGACCGAAAATTGATTATAGACTGTAAAATTGCCCGTTTGTGGATTTCGGATAATTTCTGTTTGGAATTTGGAAAAATTTTCTTCTGCAAAGTTGTAGAGAATGGAATTTCCCATGGAAAGTCGCGAATTTCGAATTTTTTCTGATAACCGAGCTATTTTCTATGAATTATTGAAGTTACGGAAAATAAAATGATTTTTTTATTAATTATGGGTGGGACCCACTTTTTGGTTGGTGAGTAATTCACATGGGCTGCTGGAATTTTCTTCAATGGTGGCTGGTCTAACTTAGCACATGCGTAGAAATTGTTAAGAAAATATTATATTTTAATATTTTAGTCTCCTTTGGCGTTCTAACATTTTCCTATAAATAGAGGGCTAAGTTAGAATTGAAAATCACACCAGAAACAAAGTTTTCTCTCTTTCTCTCTCTATATTATCGAGCGTATTCTTGTGAGTATACTTTGAGTGTTGCTATACGGTGCGAGTTTCTGTCAGCACTATACCGAAATTCAGTCAGAAGTACGGCTATTTTGAGGTAAGGGATGTTATTTTCTTCTCAAATGGTATTATTTTCTTCAATATCATTATGCCGAAATATTGGTGAACGTTTTTATCAAATTTGGAACTTTTTGTGCCGGAGTTACTATTCACGTATACGGTACTATTCACGTATACGGCACTATTCACGAATACGGCACTATTCACAGAAAAATTATTTTTTTTTTCTCTTTTCGTCCAAAATATCTATGGTGAATACTAGCTTTGATTGTATCCATGTTTTGATCATTCTTGAATTTTACACCACTATGATTATTTATGAGGTATTTTTGAACATGGATAAAACAAAGTACGAATCCTTAATCCTTAATCCTTGTCATTTTGTTTCACTGGATTCGCTTCTTTAAAAATATTTTTTATCATCTTCAGTCTTAAAGGAGGTAATATTGAATATCTTTGGCCTGTAGTGCAAAGATGAATGATTTCTGATGAATATCTTTGGCTCGTAGTGCAAAGATGAACAGGTGTTTAGATGAACATGACCAACAAATGAATATCCTTGGCCTGTAGTGCAAGGATGAATATATGATACAAGATGTGCATTGATTGATGTTACAGGGATAAAAATACTGTTGATGGACTGTTAAATTCATAGACATTAGTAGATTTCATCCTCTACGTAACTCTTCTATGAATTAATATTTTCCGCTGCGAATATTGATTTAAAACTTGTTGTCTATTGTATTCTATCAGATTTTTCCCTGTTGAAGACTAACGATAATTTGTTGTATATTATCTTAGTCATAATATTCTTTACTGAGCTAGTTGAGCTCACCCTTTTCCTTTTTGTTCCATTTTCTTCTCAGGAGACGAGAATATAGCGGGTACGAGTCGGGGTATGAATTGATGGTCCTTGAGAGAGATGTTTAGTAGTCCTCACCATTTTTGTAAAATAATATATCAATAATTGTATTGAGGACATAGTTGGGTATGTATATTGTCTAGATGACAATGTTTGTATTTAAACTCACAGTTTATGGGTTGTAAAAGTTGCGGTTGTTTCTGTACCATGTATTTGGCGACTCAAAATGGGTTGGATGGAATGGACCTATTTTGGGGGCGTCACAGTTGGTATCAGAGCTTAGGGATATGATCTCTGGCGGAGATCGGGGAATAGAACTAGGAGGGGAGAGACGAGTAAATCCTTCGCTAGTTTGTCCTACCTAAGCTTATTTGTTAGTTGGTCAGTATATAGGGATATTATGTGATATGTGATTTGCTTAATTAACCCTTGTTTTATGGCAGTATTTAAGAATGGCAACCGAGAATGTTAACAATGGAGTTAATGAGACCGTGGAGATGCCTGTACTTACCAACGAGGAGAACGTGCAACAGGCTGGTAATGTTCCTCCTGTGAACAACACCACTGATCAGACGATGAACGACGCAATGTTTAGAAGCTTTTTGCAGTTCATGCAAAATCAGACGAGGGAGACTCGTGTTCAAAATACAGGAGGAAATGATAACAATTCACGGGTTGTCACAGCCAAGCAGTTCAAAGAGCTGGGACCACCAGAATTTAAGGGAAAGCCAGACCCGATCATGGCGGAGACATGGGTCAAGCAAATTACCAAGATATTCGATGTCTTGGGATGCACGGAGGAACAAAAGGTTCCATTCGCCACCTTTATGTTCCGTGGCGAGGCAGACTACTGGTGGGAGTCTGTGAAACGTACCCATCCAGCCGCACTCAGCATGTCTTGGGAGACGTTTCAGAAACTATTTAATGACAAATATTTTCCTGAAAGTGTTCGTCATATGAAGGAAGTGGAGTTCATCAGATTAGAACAAAATAACATGACGGTGTCTCAGTACGAGGCAAAGTTTGCAGAGTTATCCAGGTTTGCACCTCATTTGGTGGAGAATGAGGAACGTATGACGCGGATGTTTCTGAGAGGTTTGAAACCCGGCATACGACAATATCTCATCTCTCATAAATTTTCTCTCTATTCAGATGTTGTTAACAGGGCTCAATTGTTGGAGCGAGACAACGAGTACGGTCAACCGAGGTACCACAATCAGGATCATACTGAAGATAGCAGTCAGCAAAACAACAATAACCAGTGGAGAAAGAAAAAGACGGACAAAAATGGTAACCACTCTGGTGGTAATCATAGCTATGAAAATAGAAGAAGCGAGTCAGGAGGAGATTTTAAAAAGAGGAGATTTAACAACGACCATATGAAGACGACAGTTCCGGCAGCAACTGGTTCTAAGGGAGGAGAAAGACCACCGGTTATATGCTATAAGTGCGGGAAAGAGGGACATATCAGTCCAAACTGCCCACAACAGTTCAAGGTATGCTATAATTGTGGAAAGGAAGGACATATCGCTCGAGATTGTACGGTAGCGAAACCTAGTTCAGCGGGGACGGTGACTCAAAAGACTGTCCCAGAAAAGCCAAAGTCAATGGTTCCTGGAAGAGCGTTTGTTGTGACTGGTCAACATGCGAGGAACCCAAACGAGGTGATCACGGGTAAGCTATTTATAAATTCTTGCGAAGTTTATACCTTACTTGATACCGGTGCTACCCATTCATTTATCTCTCCTGCTTGCGCTCAACGTTTAAACTTGACTCCAGAGAAATTAGACTTTGACCTATCTGTGGAAACTCCGTTAGGAGAAACTTTTATCACATCCACTGTTTATAAATCTTGTTTCATTCAAGTTGGCACCATCACCTTACCTGTTGACCTGATCTCTTTAAAGATACTTGCTTTTGATGTGATTTTAGGGATTGATTGGTTAACTACTCATCATGCCAAAATTGATTGTTTTCGTAAGGTTGTTAGTTTTCATATTCCTAATCAACCTGTTGTTCGAATTCAGGCAACTAAACCATTAAAATCAATCACTGTCATATCTAATCATAAAGCTATTCGTTTATTGAAAAACGGATGTCAAGCTTTCTTAGCCCATGTTATGGATTTGAATAAAGACACGTCAAAATTGAATAATATTCCTGTTGTTATTGACTTTCCTGACGTATTTCCTGAAGAACTTCCCGGTCTACCCCCAGAACGTGAAGTTGAATTCTTTATTGATCTTGAACCTGGTACAAAGCCCATTTCTAAAACCCCATATCGAATGGCTCCTATTGAACTTCAGGAGTTAAAAGTCCAACTACAGGAGTTATTGGACATCGGTTTCATTCGTCCTAGTACATCTCCTTGGGGTGCTCCTGTTTTATTCGTAAAGAAGAAAGACGGGAGTATGCGACTTTGTATTGACTATCGGGAATTGAACCATGTCACCATCAAGAATAGGTATCCTCTACCTCGTATTGATGACTTGTTTGACCAGTTGCAAGGAGCACAATTCTTTTCAAAAATAGATCTTCGTTCTGGATATCATCAGCTGAAAATTAGAACTGAGGATATTCCAAAGACTGCCTTCAGAACTCGGTATGGGCATTATGAATTCTTAGTCATGTCTTTTGGATTGACTAATGCTCCTGCTGCTTTCATGGATATGATGAACCGAGTATTCAAGGATTATTTGGATCAATTCGTTGTTGTCTTTATTGATGACATCCTCATATATTCCAAAAGTCGTGAAGATCATGAGCACCATTTGAAGCTGGTACTCCAAAGGCTTCGTGAAAACAAGTTATATGCTAAGTTGAAGAAATGCGAGTTCTGGCTTGAGGAAGTAGCATTCCTTGGGCACGTGGTGTCAAAAAATGGAGTATCTGTTGACCCGACGAAGATTGAAGCAATACAAAGTTGGGAGCAACCGAAGTCGGTCACTGAAGTACGTAGCTTTTTGGGCTTAGCTGGTTATTATCGGAGATTCGTGGAAGGGTTTTCTCGAATTGCTACTCCATTAACTCAGCTAACTCGGAAGGATACAAAATTCGTATGGAGCGAGGAATGCGAGAAGAGTTTCCAAGAGCTTAAGAGGAGACTTATTTCGGCACCTGTTCTAACAATACCATCTGGTTCGGATGGATTTGTTATCTACAGCGATGCTTCGGGCAAAGGGTTAGGATGTGTTCTCATGCAACGTGGGAAAGTCATAGCCTATGCCTCGCGACAACTTAAAGAGTATGAGAGGAATTATCCTACTCATGATCTAGAGTTGGCAGCAGTCGTTTTCGCGCTAAAGATCTGGAGGCACTATCTATACGGGGAGAAAGTGGAGATATATTCAGATCATAAAAGCCTCAAATATTTCTTCACGCAGAAAGAACTCAACATGCGGCAACGACGTTGGCTCGAGTTGTTGAAAGATTACGACCACACTATTCAATACCATCCTGGAAAAGCGAACGTGGTAGCTGACGCATTGAGTAGAAGATCATATGCAGGAATGAGTGCAATGATGTCAAGTATACGCATAGAGCCAACTTTAATAGAAAAAGTTAAGGTTGCTCAAGCCACCGATCCGGAGCTGATGCATATGAAGATGAAAGTACAAGAAGGTGACATTCCAGAAGCGAGAATTGATGAAGAAGGAATACTTCGAGTCCACTCCAGACTTTGTGTTCCTAACGATCCTGATTTGAAGTACAAGATCATGATGGAAGCACACAATACTCCGTTTGCAATTCATCCTGGAAGTACCAAAATGTATCGTGACCTTCGACATACATTTTGGTGGAACAATATGAAAAGAGAGATTGCAAAGTTTATTTCAACGTGTTTAACTTGTCAACGTGTAAAGGCAGAGCATCAAGTGCCAAAGGGTCCATTGCAACCACTTGAGATTCCGAAATGGAAGTGGGAACACATTACTATGGATTTCGTTACGGGTCTTCCTACGGTTTCTCAAGGCATCAATGCTATTTGGGTTATTGTTGATAGATTAACCAAGTCTGCTCATTTCTTGCCGATACGGGAGACTTATTCCCTTGAACGTCTTGCTCAAATGTACGTAAATGAGATTGTAAGGTTGCATGGCATGCCAGTATCCATAGTTTCGGATCGTGACCCAAGATTTACTTCAAGATTTTGGGTTAGCTTGCAAAAAGCTATGGGTACGGAGTTACGATTCAGTTCGGCATACCATCCTCAAACGGACGGACAATCAGAGAGGACTATTCAAACTCTTGAAGATTTATTAAGACTCTGTGTCCTAGACTTCAAGGGCAGTTGGGATAAATATTTACCATTGGTGGAATTCTCCTACAACAACAGTTATCAGGCAAGCATTGGTGTGGCCCCATTTGAAGCATTGTATGGACGAAAGTGTCGCTCTCCAGTATGTTGGGACGAGGTGGGTGAAGCAACATTATTGGGACCCGAGTTAGTACGTATGACTACAGAGAAGATCCAAACGATTCGACAACGTATACAAACGGCACAAGATCGACAAAAGAGTTATGCGGATCTTCATCGAAAGGACGTAGAATTTAGTGTTGGGGATCATGTATTGTTGCGTGTTGCCCCATGGAAGGGAGTTACAAGATTCGGGAAGAGAGGAAAGCTTAATCCACGATTTATTGGTCCGTTTCAAATTCTTGATCGAGTAGGTAATGTAGCCTATAGACTCGCGTTACCTCCAAGTATGTCTCGTGTTCATAATGTCTTTCATATATCTGTGCTTCGTAAATATGTGAAAGACCCGACCACGTCATTGAGTTAGAACCGGACGAGATAGCCGAAGATTTAACGTATGAGGAGGTACCTGTCAAGATCTTGGATAGGAAGGAGCATGTCCTACGCACGAAGGTAATACCACAAGTTAAAGTTTTGTGGAGGAATCATGCTATAGAGGAAATGACCTGGGAGTTGGAAACGGAAATGAAAGCGAGGTATCCTCACCTTTTCGAAACACCAGGTACGTATGTCAATTTCGAGGACGAAATTTCATAAGGAGGGGAGGTTGTAAGACCCCAAATAATTAATAAATGAAATTTAATTTCCTTTAATTATTATTTTGAATAGTAAGGGTTGATTTGAATAATGTGGATAGTTATGGGTAAAATACGCAAACATTTCAAAATAAGCAAGTGGTTATAAAATATTGTTGTCGGGGAATATTCGTTTGGTCGTGGAATATTCGTACTGTCGGGGAATATTCGTACGACGGCGCAGCCATGTGTGGGCCCCATAACGGAAAGCGATTGGAGGAAGAAAACGACAAATATAAGCTGTTTAAAAATAACGGCGTAGTTGTTACCGTTTACACTGTTGAAATACCCGGTGGTTAAAATACAGTAATACGCGTTGTTGCACAGTAGCACACGGTATTGCACAGTATTTTGAATTATTGATCCTTACGTAAGAAGGCACTACTCAATAATTGCTACAGGAGTTACTGTTCATTACTTTATTGATTCAATAATTGCTGCATTGATATTTATATTATTATTGTTTTAATAATTGTCATTGCACAGTATTTTCCATTATCAGATCAATAATTCATATTATTTGAATAATATTATCAGATAACATTATTGACAATGTCTAGAAAGTTCTGTCAAGGAGAGGTTTGGTCATCTAATTGCGCGCCAGTAAGGAGAAATCCTTATTGGAAAGCCCCCTCTATCCTGGGAACGGCCTGGTTGTCAGTACTGTGATTTTGTAATATTATTTTTAATAATTAATTATTGATTATTATGATAAAGAAAATATTTATTTTATGTGGATATAGATGGAGAAAATTTTTAATGTGACAATTGTTGAAAATTAATATTTTATCTTTTTCTGATAAAATAATTCATTTAAATATATTATTTTAATAATATATTAACAATGATATTTTTACAATGAATGTGGGATATATGAGTATATAAGGAGGTAGAATATTTTTGTGGCATTAAATGTTTAACACATATTTTGTGTGTCGGTGGACATAATTTTTGACCGAAAATTGATTATAGACTGTAAAATTGCCCGTTTGTGGATTTCGGATAATTTCTGTTTGGAATTTGGAAAAATTTTCTTCTGCAAAGTTGTAGAGAATGGAATTTCCCATGGAAAGTCGCGAATTTCGAATTTTTCTGATAACCGAGCTATTTTCTATGAATTATTGAAGTTACGGAAAATAAAATGATTTTTTTATTAATTATGGGTGGGACCCACTTTTTGGTTGGTGAGTAATTCACATGGGCTGCTGGAATTTTCTTCAATGGTGGCTGGTCTAACTTAGCACATGCGTAGAAATTGTTAAGAAAATATTATATTTTAATATTTTAGTCTCCTTTGGCGTTCTAACATTTTCCTATAAATAGAGGGCTAAGTTAGAATTGAAAATCACACCAGAAACAAAGTTTTCTCTCTTTCTCTCTCTATATTATCGAGCGTATTCTTGTGAGTATACTTTGAGTGTTGCTATACGGTGCGAGTTTCTGTCAGCACTATACCGAAATTCAGTCAGAAGTACGGCTATTTTGAGGTAAGGGATGTTATTTTCTTCTCAAATGGTATTATTTTCTTCAATATCATTATGCCGAAATATTGGTGAACGTTTTTATCAAATTTGGAACTTTTTGTGCCGGAGTTACTATTCACGTATACGGTACTATTCACGTATACGGCACTATTCACGAATACGGCACTATTCACAGAAAAATTATTTTTTTTTCTCTTTTCGTCCAAAATATCTATGGTGAATACTAGCTTTGATTGTATCCATGTTTTGATCATTCTTGAATTTTACACCACTATGATTATTTATGAGGTATTTTTGAACATGGATAAAACAAAGTACGAATCCTTAATCCTTAATCCTTGTCATTTTGTTTCACTGGATTCGCTTCTTTAAAAATATTTTTTATCATCTTCAGTCTTAAAGGAGGTAATATTGAATATCTTTGGCCTGTAGTGCAAAGATGAATGATTTCTGATGAATATCTTTGGCTCGTAGTGCAAAGATGAACAGGTGTTTAGATGAACATGACCAACAAATGAATATCCTTGGCCTGTAGTGCAAGGATGAATATATGATACAAGATGTGCATTGATTGATGTTACAGGGATAAAAATACTGTTGATGGACTGTTAAATTCATAGACATTAGTAGATTTCATCCTCTACGTAACTCTTCTATGAATTAATATTTTCCGCTGCGAATATTGATTTAAAACTTGTTGTCTATTGTATTCTATCAGATTTTTCCCTGTTGAAGACTAACGATAATTTGTTGTATATTATCTTAGTCATAATATTCTTTACTGAGCTAGTTGAGCTCACCCTTTTCCTTTTTGTTCCATTTTCTTCTCAGGAGACGAGAATATAGCGGGTACGAGTCGGGGTATGAATTGATGGTCCTTGAGAGAGATGTTTAGTAGTCCTCACCATTTTTGTAAAATAATATATGAATAATTGTATTGAGGACATAGTTGGGTATGTATATTGTCTAGATGACAATGTTTGTATTTAAACTCACAGTTTATGGGTTGTAAAAGTTGCGGTTGTTTCTGTACCATGTATTTGGCGACTCAAAATGGGTTGGATGGAATGGACCTATTTTGGGGGCGTCACAAATTCACCTCACCCTCAACATCTATAGACCACCGTTCTATTCCCCTGTTATCTCCTGCTTGACCCAGCTACACTTTTATTACCTGAAAGGAATTGTGAAGCAAAAGGGTGAGCACAACTAGCTCAGTAAAGAATATCATAACTAAAGATAAATAAATTATCAATAGACTTCAACAATAATAAATCAGAGATTTAGAACATATGGTAGATGATAAAACTTTTAAACCATAGTTGCAGCAGAACGAGCAATCCATTAGAAGAGTCAAATAGCCCATAAAATCTATTATCTTCTCCATGTTAAAAGTCCACCAACAATGTTTTATCCTTGTAACATCAATCAACAATTCCTGTCCACAATCACGTGTATAACTCATAATCGTAATTGTAGTTCTAAATTCATTTCCTCATCCAGGACAATGTTAATTTTCATCACCTGAAACATCAAAGATCATGGTTATACCAAATCACAGTTCATGTTCATAATCATACTGATAAATTCATCTTTGCACTACGGGCCAAAGATATTTATCAACAGTTCATCTTTGCACTACTGGCCAAAGATATTCAACAACATGTCATCTTTGCACTACAGGCCAAAGATATTCATCAGTTGGTCATGTTCATCTAAACACCTGTTCATCTTCGCACTACTGGCCAAAGATATTCATCAGAAATCATTCATCTTTGCACTACAGGCCAAAGATATTTAGTTATATCATCATTTAGGACTGAGGATGATAAAAAATATTTAAAGAAAACGAATCCAGTGAAGCAAAAGAACAAATATTAAGGATTCGTATTTCAGCTATTCCATGTCCCAAAATACCTCATAAATAATCATAGCGGAGTAAAATTCAAGAATGATCAAAACATGGATACAATCAAAGCTAGTATCTAGAATAGATATTTTGGACAAAAAGAAGAAAATTTCTTTTTTCGGTAAATAGTGCCGTATTCGTGAATAGTACCGTATACGTAAATAGTGATGTATACGTGAACAGTAACTCCGACACCAAAAGATAGAAATTTCACAAAAAACATCATCATATTTCGTGAATAGTACTCGTGAATAGTAACTCGTGAATAGTAACTCATGAATAGTAACTCATGAATAGTAACTCATGAATAGTAACCCCGACATAAAAAGTTCCAAATTTGATAAAAATTTCCAACCAACATTCTGGCATAATGATATTGAAGAAATAATATCATTTTAGAAGAAAATAACATCCCTTACCTCAGAAAAAATAGTACTTCTGACTGGAATACTGGATATAGTGCTAAAAGAACTTGCACCGTATAGCAATACTCGAAGTACTAAAAAACTCACAAAAATACGCTAGATATATAGAGAGAAAAATCTTTAGTTTCTGGTGTGATTTTCAATTCTAACCTAAGCACCTTATTTATAGGAAATGCTTAGAACACCAAAGCAGAAAATTTAATAAAATATAAATTTATTTTTCTTAAATTCCTACGCCCACATTTTTGGTCAAGCCATCAGTCATACAAATGCCAACATCACCAAAAATGTTTTTCATGAAAATATTACTTAAAACTCCAAAAAAAAATAATAATAAATTAATCCGAACTTCAATAATTCATAATAAATAGCCCTTTTATCAGAAAATTCGTATCTCGTGAATTTTTGTAGGAAATTCAATTCTTTACAACTTTGCAGAAGAAAGTTTTTCCAAATTCAAAACAGAAATTGATCGAAATCCACATACGGACGATTTTACAGGCTATAATCAAATTTCAGTCAAGAAATGGGCCCACATACATGTTTAACATGTTTTAAATAAATTTTGCAATAAAAATACTCTTCCTCCTTATATACTCATATATCCCACATTCATTGTAAAAATATCATCATTATTATATTATAATAATATAATAAAATATTATTTTATCATAAAAGATAAAATATCGATTTTCAACAATTGTCACTTTTAAAATTTTCTCCATCTATATCCACATAAAATCAATATTTTCCTCATCATATAAATTAATAATTAATTATTCACAAATAATATTACAGAATCACAATAATGACAACCAGGCCGTTCCCAAAAAAAGAGGGGGCTTTCCAATAAGAATTTCTCCTACTGGCACGCAATTAGGTGACTAAACCTCTCCTTAGACAGAACTTTCTAGACATTACCAATAATGCTATCTAATAATATTATTTAAATAATATTAATTATTGATTTGATAATGAAAAATACTATACAGTGACAATTATTAAAATAACAATAATATAAAATATCAACGCAGCAATTATTGAATCAAAAATAAAATATTGAATAGTAATTACTGTAGCAATTATTGAGTAGTGCCTTCTTACGTAAGAATCAATAATTCAAAAATACTATGCAATACCGTCTGCTACTGTGCAACAACACGTATTACTTTATTTTAACCACCGGGTATTCCAACAGTATTAACGGTAACGATTACGCCGTTATTTATAAAAACTTTAATTTGTCGTTTTCTTCATCTGCCAGTTATTCTGTTATGGGGCCCACAATGGCTGCGCCGTCGTACAAATATTCCCCGACAGAAAGAATATTCCACGACCAAACGAATATTCCCCGACAACAATGAATATTTTTATAACCACTTGTATATTTTTGAAAAAAATTCATATATTACCCTTAACTTTAACTTTTTATCAATTTAACCATTTACTGAATAGTAAGAAAAATTGAAGACTTTTATTTCATAAAATTCGGGGTCTTACACAAAGCCCCATATCGAATGACTCCTATTGAACTTCAGGAGTTAAAGACCCAATTACAGGAATTGTTGGACATCGATTTCATTCGTCCTAGTACGGCTCCTTGGGGTGCTCTTGTTCTATTCGTGAAGAAGAAAGATGGAAGTATACGACTTTGTATTGATTATCGGGAGTTGAATTATGTCACCATCAAAAATAGGTACCCGTTGCCTCGCATTGATGACCTGTTTGACCAATTGCAAAGCGCCAAATTCTTTTCAAAGATTGATCTTCGTTTCGAATATCATCAGTTGAAGATTAAAACTGATGACATTCCAAAGACTACTTTCAGAACTCGGTACGGGCATTATGAATTCTTAGTCATGTCTTTTGGATTGACTAATGCTCCTGCTGCCTTCATAGATATGATGAACCGAGTATTCATGAAATATTTGGATCACTTTGTGGTCGTTTTTATTGATGACATCCTCATATACTCCAAAACCCGTGAAGACCATGAGCAACACTTGAGGTTGATACTCTAAAAGCTTCGTGAAAACAAGCTATATGCCAAGTTGAAGAAATGCAAGTTCTGGCTTGAGGAAGTTTCATTCCTTGGGCACGTGATATCAAGTCATGGGATATATGTTAACCCGACAAAGATTGAAGCAATTCAAAGCTAGGAGCAACCTAAATTAGTGACCGAAATACGTAGCTTTCTCGGCTTAGCTGGTTATTATCGAAGATTCGTAGAAGGATTTTCTCGAATCGCTACTGTATTAACTCATCTGATTCAAAAAGATACAAAATTCGATTGAAGCAAGGAATGTGAGAAGAGTTTTCAAGAACTCAAGAGGAGACTCATTTCAGCACCTGTTCTAACAATGTCATCTAGCTCTGAGGGATTTGTCATCTACAGTGATGCTTCAGGAAAAGGGTTAGGATGTGTTTTCATGCAACATGGGAAAGTCATAGCCTATGCCTCACGACAACTAAATGAATATGAGAGGAATTATCCTACTCATGATCTAGAGTTGGCAGCAGTCATTTTTGCGCTTCAGATTTGGAGGAATTACCTGTATGGAGAGAAGGTTTAGATCTACACGGATCATAAAAGCCTCAAATATTTCTTCACACAAAAGGAACTCAACATGCGGTAACGACGATGGCTTGAGTTGTTCAAAGATTAAGATCATATCATTCAATACCATCTTGGAAAAGCGAACGTAGTAGCTGATGCATTGAGTAGAAGATCATATGCGGGTACGAGTGCATTATTGTCAATGCAAAGGCCCATTTTATATGACTTATAAAGGATGGAGATAGAGTTAAAGACTCCAGGGACCCATGTGATGATGGCGAATATACGAGTATAACCGACTTTAATCGATAAAGTTAAAGCTGCTCAAGCTACAGACCTGGAGCTGATGTGTATGAGGAAGAAGCTTCTATGCCGGAAGCAAGAATCGAAGAAGAAGGAATACTTCGAGTCGACTCCAGACTTTGTGTTCCTAACAACCCTGATTTAAAGTATAAAATCATGATAGAGGCGCACAACACATCATTTGCAATCCATCTTGGAAGTACCAAAATGTATCGTGATCTTCGACATACATTTTGGTGGAGCAATATGAAGAGAGAGATAGCGGAGTTTATCTCAAGGTGTTTAACTTGTCAACGAGTCAAGGTGGAGCATCAAGTACCAAAAGGTCCATTGCAATCACTTGAAATTCCAGAATGGAAGTGGGAGCACATTACCATGGATTTCGTTACTGGTCTTCCCAAGGTTTCTCAAGGCATAGATGCAATTTTGGTCATTGTTGATAGATTGACCAAGTCTGCTCATTTCCTACATTTACGAGAAACTTATACACTTGAACGTCTTGCTCGTATGTACATAAACGAGATTGTAAGACTGCATGGTATGCTGGTATCCATAGTTTTTGATCGAGACCAAAGATTCACTTCAAGATTTTGGGTTACTTTGCAAAAAGCTATGAGCACGGATTTACGATTTAGCTCGGCATATCATCCTCAGACGGACGGGAAGTCGGAGAGGACTATTCAAACTCTTGAAGATTTATTAAGACTTTGTGTCCTTGACTTCAAAGGAAGTTGGGACAAGTTCTTACCCTTAGTGGAGTTTTCCTACAACAACAATTATCAAGCAAGTATTGACATGGCTCCATTTGAGGCATTGTATGGAAGAAAGTATCATTCTCTAGTATGTTGGGATGAGGTGGGTGAAACAACATTGTTGGGACCGGAGTTGGTACGTATGACTACGAAAAAGATTCAAACGATCTGATAATGTATAAAAACCTCACAAGATCGACAAAAGAGTTATGCTGATCTTCATCGAAAGGACGCGGAATTCGATATTGGAGATCATGTGTTGTTACGTGTTGCTCCATGGAAGGGAGTTACGAGATTTGGAAAGAGAGGAAAGCTCAACCCTCGATTCATTGGCCCATTTTTAATCCTCGATCGATTAAGAACTGTGGCCTATAGACTCGCCTTACCGCCAAGTATGTCTCGTGTTCATGATGTTTTTCATATATCTATGTTACGTAAATATGTGAAAGACCCGAACCACATTATTGAATTAGAACCAGATGAGATAGATGAAGATTTAACGTATGAAGAGTTACCTGTTAAAATCTTGGATAAAAAGTATCATATTCTACGCTCTAAACTTATACCTCAAATTAAAGTTTTTTGGAGAAACCACGATATTGAGGAAATGACCTGGGAGTTAGAATCTGAAATGAAATCAATGTATCCTCACCTCTTCGATATACCATGTACGTACCCTAATTTTGAGGAAGAAATTTCATAAGAAGGGGAGGTTGTAAGACCCCAACTTTTATGAATAACGAATAATTTTCTCGAAATATATTTTTTGAATATTATGGTGTGGATTTGATATAATGTTATAGTTGTGGGTAATATTTACAAATTTTGCAAAGTAAGCAAGTGGTTATATAATATTCGTTTGGTCGGAGAGTACTCTTTTTAACAGGGAATATTCGTACGACGGCACAATCAGTGGTGGACCCCACAACAGACGTATTGTCGTAGTTAAAAAATGACAGAATTATCTTTTTATAAAAATAACGACGAAAGTGTTACCATTAAAACTGTTGAACTACCCGGTATTAAAAGTACAGTAATACGCGTGGTTGTATAGTAGGACACGGTATTGATTATTGATGCTTACGTGAGAAGTCACTCAGTTATACTCAATTATTTCTACAATAATTGCTGAATCATATCTCTCATATTATTGATTCAATTATTGTCACAGTATCATCTGCATAATTTTTATTATTATTAAATCAATAATTGAGATGACAAAGTTATTTATATTATTATTTGCAATATTGACAATGTCTAGAAGTTCTGTCAAGGAGAGGGTTGGTCACCTAATTGAGCGCCAATAAGGAGAAATCTTATCGAAAAGCTCCCTCTTTCTTGGGAACGACATGGTTATTAAATATTGTGAGTTATAATATTAATGATGAATAAGTTGTGTTGATTAAAGATGAAATTGATAGTTCCATTGTGTTGGAATTATTAGTGTTAGTGGAAATCGACATTTATTTCGATAATAATTGACGTCTGGAGGTTATATTGACCAATCGGGTAATTAATCAGATAAATGAGAAATTAATTGCTATTATTTTATATGTTTATAACTATTTGTTCACATGTGTTTACTATTGATTCACATTTATGTACTATTAGGGGAGGTGGTGCAAGATTGATAATACTGCATGACTAAATTAAAAATGGAGGTATAGTTGAATGTACTATACTGTAATTAGTGTTTTCACATGATTATACTATTGAGTCACATGAATGAACTATTAATTCACATTATTTACTATTAGGGGAGGTGGTACAAGTTTGATAATACTTGCAGGACTAATTTAAAATTAAGAAAAAGAGGAAGGTATTATACTGTAATATTTTGAGCCCCAAAACGTGCAATTATCGAAGCTATATTTTCCTATAAATAGAATTTCATTCTTCCTTCTTTTCTCACCAATTCAGAAAAGCTATAGAGCAATTATTATAGAGAGAAATTATAGAGCGAAAGAAGAAGAGAAGTCTGCTACCACACTATTCCAGTATCCATTTTTTCTAAGGTAAGGGGTATTATTCTTTCGTATTCATGAAGAGAGTAATTTATTTCAATACTCGTAAGGGTTGTTATTCCATTCTTTATTATTATGTTGGAATAACCTGTCTATGTGAAGTACTGCATACATGGTGAAATTCTTCTGTTATTTCATTCTTTATTATTCTGTTGGAATAACCTGTCTGTGCGGTCTATCACATGCCTAGTGAATTCTATTGTTATTCCATTCTTTATTATTATGTTGGAACATCATGTCTGTGCAGATTACGCATGACCTGGTTCCATTCTTTATTATTCTGTTGGAACATCCTGTTTGTGTGGATTACGCATGACCTGGTTCCATTCTTTATTATTCTGTTGGAATAACCTGCCTATGCGGATTACGCACGCCTGGTGAATTCTTCTGTTATTTCATTCTTTATTATTCTGTTCGAATAATCTATCTACATGGATTACCGCATGGCGGCAAAAATCCAGTTGCGGTTTGATATATTCTATTATACTCGGTTGATTAAAATTTTGGTTTTTATACTCCATAAAATTAGTGGAATATCCTTCATATTTGCGCTTCATCCAATATCTTTTCATGGAAATATTTTTCTGAGTATTCTTGAATTTTACTCCACAAAGCGTTATCATCTTGACAATTTGGACATTATTGATTTCTGGATAAATTAAATTATAATCTTTACAAATTTATCCTTGAACTTGTTTTTATTGAATTCTTATATTATTGTCATCCTCCTCATGTTTATAATATGTTGAAAGTCATCTGTGGCCTGTTTTGTATAGATGGACTTGGTATGATTATGACCAGGGATTATTCGGTATAATCATGACCGTAATATTACAAATGATGTGGTAAAAGTCCTCATTGGCTGTAGTGCATTGATGGACAGTTGTTGGCATAATCATGACCATTGATGAATACACGAGTATCCTTGGCCTATAGTGCATGGATAATTTGTGGTTGTGATACTAATGAATATCCTTAGCCATAGTGCAAGGATGATGTGGTTTATTTATTAAGCTAAGTCTCAGCGATAAAAGTGATCAAAAACCTTTTAAATCATAGAAGTTAGTAGATTTTATTCTTTACTTGACTCTTCTAATGGATTGCTTGTTCCGCTGCAGTTAAACTTAATGTTTATTATATTTTACCAGTTTAACATTGTTGAAGGCTAATGATAATTTATTCTGCATTATCTTAGTCATAATATTTCTTACTGGGCTAGTTGAGCTCACCCTTTCTTTCACTGTTCTCTTCAGGAAATGAGAACGTAGCTGGGACTAGTCGAGGAACAAAGTGACGGTCCAGATGATAGCATTAGTAGTCCTCACTATTCTGTTAAATAGTGTGACAATAAATGTAATGAGGACTCCATTGAGTGTTAATATTGTCTAGATGACAATATTCTTATTAAAACTCTTAGATTATGTTTTGTCGTATTTTACACGACTGTTGTATAATTAAGTTGTATTTGAATTTTGTACCATATATTTGGCGACTCAAGATTGGTGATGTATACTTATTTTAGGGGCGTCACATATGATGCAGCAATTACTGTAGCAATAATTGAGTATAACTAAGTTACTTCTCACGTAAGAATCAATAATCAATACAATGTGCTACTATGCAACCACGCGTATTACTGTACTTTTACTACCGAGTAGTTCAACAGTTTTAACGGTAACACTTTCGCCGTTATTTTTATAAAAAGATAATTCTGTCATTTTCTAACTACGACAATACTTCCGTTGTGGGGTCCACCAATAATTGTGCCGTCGTACGAATATTCCCTGTTAAAACGAATATTTCTCGACCAATCGAATATTATATAACCACTTGCTTACTTTGTAAATTAATTTTGTAAATATTACCCACAACTATAACATTATATCAAATCCACCCCATAATATTCAAGAATATATTTCGAGAAAATTATTCTTTATTTATAAAAGTTGGGGTCTTGCAGTTGTGCACATCCACTTGTTGAGAATATCTACGAGCACTACCTATATAATTTTGGTGTTTGGTTGAAGTATAATTCTCAATTAGAGACAGTGGAGATAATGATAGGTCAAGAGAAGACTCACCATTGGAAAGAATATGATAGTAATCTTCTCATTTTTCTTTGGGGTCTATTGGGTCAACCAAGGATAATTCTGTGGACATATGATATCTATCATAACCTAGACGCATGACCTCCCATGTACAAAAGTTTCCTTGAGCACTTTCCGAATATTTTAATTTTAAAAATAGTTATTGACTGTACCTTTACGTAAGGTGTCATTGTGACGTGCTATCCAAGGTTGGGATGAGAGTAACAGTTGGTATATATTTGTATCATAACTCACAACATATGTGTCGTTGTATTTTGCACGACAATTGGAGTAATAAAGTTATAGTTATTTTCTGTACCATGTATTTGGCGACTCAAAATAGGTTGGATGGATTGAACCTATTTTGGGGGCGTCATAGTTGGTATCAAAGCTTAGGTATATGGTCTTTGGCGGAGATCAGGGAATAGAACTAGGAGGGGACAGATGAGTAATATCCTTCGCTAGTGTGTGTCCTACCAAAGCTAAATTTTCTTACTTAAGTTGACAAATCGTGATATATCAATTTACCTTTGTTTTGAATCTGTATTCTAGAATGAGCAATGAAAAAATCCTGATGACCGATGAGATAGAATCTGAAATGAAAGCAAGGTATTCTCAACTCTTCAAAATACCAGGTATGTAAATTTCGAGGGTGAAATTTCATAAAGAGGGGAGATTGTAAGACCCCAAATTTTATGAAATAAAAGTATTCAATTTTTCTATTTTGGTAAATAGTTAAATTGATAAAAGTTTAAAGTTGAGGATGATATTTGAAAATTTTGCAAAGTAAGCAAGTTGTTATATAATATTCGTTTGGTCGGGGAATATCCGTACGACGACACAATCATTGGTGGACCCCATAATAAAATAACTGTTGGATGAAGAAAACTACAAGTTTGAATTTTTATAAATAACGGCGTAGTTGTTACAGTTAACACTGTTGGAATACCCCGAGGTTAAAATATAGTAATACGCGTGGTTGCACAGTAGCACACAGTATTACACAGTATTTTTGAATTATTGATTCTTACGTAAGAAGGCACTACTCAATAATTGTTACAGTAATTACTGTTCAATATTTTTTTTATTGATTCAATAATTGCTACGTTGATATTTTTTATTATTGTTGTTCAATAATTGTCACTGTACAATATTTCACATTATCAGATCAATAATTCATATTATTTGAATAATATTATTAGATAGCATTATTGGTAATGTCCAAGGAAGTTCTGTCTAGGAAAGGGGTTTGGTCACCTAATTGCGCGCCAATAAGGAGAAATCCTTATCGGAAAGCCCCTCTTTCCTGGGAACGACCTGGTTGTCATAATTGTGATTCTGTAATATTATTTGTGAATAATTAATTATTGATTTATATGATAAAGAAATATTTATTTTTGTGGATATAAATGATGGATAGGGAAATATTTATTTTGTGTAGATAGAAATGAATGAATTAATGCTGTGGTGTTTTATCAGTATTTTGTCAGAATGGAGGAATTCTTAGAAAAGTGTCAATTGTTGAAAATTGATATTTTATCTTACATTATAAATGTATAATGTGGTTATATAATAATATAATAATGGTGATATTTTTACACTAAATTCACGGTGCATGAATCAAATGAGAGAAATCTAGAAATCAAAAGAAGAACAAAATATGGAATTTTCAGAAAAATTAGTTTATTACTTGATTTTGTAAAATTCATAACTCTTTGTGTATAATGAGTTAGGAGATGAGCCACATATCAAAAGAAAACCCTGGAAGTAAGTTAACCGTAGAAATTGGAATCACCCAAAAATTCATTGTAAATTTTTTGTGGTGACTGTTTGAGTGAAACTGGTACGAGGGACTTACAGTCCGAAAATCAAATCAGTGTTCTTAAAGCTATATTGCGTGAGTTATAATTTTGATCCGATCATTGGATCGTTGTTATTTTTGGATATGTTATACATATATAAGTTGAGTATTTGTCCATAAATTTTGGACCGTTAAAAATTAAAGTATGATTTGTTATGAATTTTATGAGGTATTGAAAATCATCCGTTTGTAGATTTCGGATATTTTCTATTTGGAATTTGGAAAAACTTAAAGATACAAAGTTGTAGAGAATTTGATTTCCTATGGAATGGACATAAAATTTGTATTTTTCTGATAGAAGGGCTATTTATTAGGACTTAGTGAAGTTTCAAAAAATAAAATATTTTTTTTAAAATTAAGGGTGGGACCCACTTTTGGTTGGTGTGGAAATCTGATTTTGGTGGGCCCCACTGGTGGTGGGTAAATATTGGGTCAAAAATGTGTACGTAGAAAATTATTTTGAAATAATAATATTTTATTATTTTAGTCTCCTATGGCGTTCTAGTATTTTCCTATAAATAGGCGCTTAAGTTAGAATTAAAAATCACACCAGAAACATAAGTTTTCTCTCTCTATATTATCGAACATATTTTTGTGAGTATTTAGATATTTTGAGAGTTTCTATTCAGTGTTCCTTCGGCTTTACATTCGATATTCCAGTCAGAAATACTGCTCTTTTGAGGTAAGGGATTGTAAGGGTTATTATGTTTTTCAGTTTCGTAATTTTTTCGTGCCTCAAAAATTCTGGAAAAATTTGAAATGATAATTTGATGAGTTTTCTAGATTGTGTCCAAAATGGCGATTTTGGGATGTTTAGATTAGGAGTTATGAATTTTATCGGAAAATACTATTTTAAAAGTAAACCCTTTTAAATCTTTGTGGTTAACTCCAAAATTGGTGAATTTTTTTTGGGAGTACATGTATATAACAGAAGTATACTCTATAAATTTAGAAATTTTTGGACAAAAGTACAGTTTATAATAGATGTCTAAATATTCGGCAGTTTTGGCCATATGAAAAATAATAAAATAATTTTAAAAATTATGAGAAAAGTATATGTTCAATATGGGACTATATTTTGCTAAATCCCAGAAAAGAAAATTTTCTGGGACTGATTTGGTATTTTTCATGAAAATGGACTAGTTAAGAGTAAAGGAATTAAATATGTTATGTGAAAAAAAATTTGGAAAATAGGATTTTATGACTTGAAAACCCTATATAAGGTATATGCAAATTTTTTGATGAGGGTTTTGGTTATTGGTGATGAAATCTTATGAGTTTGGCATTTTAGGATGATTAAATGCATTATTTAGTAAAGTGTAAACAATTAAAATAAATTATTTATAAGTTTAAGAAATGATTAAATATTGTGGTAATATTAATAATATTAGATTATGAGATTATTAAATGATTTATAACATTTGGATTAAGGTGTTATGAAATCATTGATTTAAAATATTATTTAATGATTAATAATATTAGTAAATAAATTTAATTTTATTATATAATGAATAATATTAAATGGAGTTTATTATATAATGAATAATGTTATTATCTTCGTTAAATATTTGTTGAAATATTATTTTCTGTTCAAATTATTTTTGATATAATATTATTCTTGAATTTTACTCCACAAAGCAGTATCATGTTGACAATTTGGATATTATTAAATTCTGAATAAATTAAATTGTTAAAATCTTTAAACTTTATTATTTATCTCATGTGATTGATTCTTTATATCATTGTCATGATCCTCATGCTTATATTGTGTTGAAAGTCATCTATGACTAGTAGTGCATAGATGGACTTGATATGATTATGACCAGGGATTATTCGATATAATCATGACCGAAATGTTACAAATGATGTGGTAAAAGTCATCTTTGGCCCGTAGTGCATCGATGGACTTGGTATGATTATGACCAGGGATTATTCGGTATAATCATGACCGTAATTGAAAACACGAATATCCTTGGCCCGTAGTGCGTGGATAATTCATAGTCATGATACTATTAAGCTAAGTCTCATCATTATTAGTTTTACAGTTGTATATCTTTGGCCTGTAGTGCAAAGATGGACTATTGGTTATTGGTTTTACAATTGTATATCTTTGACATGTAGTGCAAAATTGGACTGTTGATTTACTTGATTATAAATATGAATTGTGATTTAATTATAATCTGTGGTGGTTCAGGTGAAGACAGGTGATGAGAGTTCTCTTTGTCTTGGGTATAACAAAGAATTGTTGATGAGTATTACATGAATGAAATATTAACGATGGACTTTTAATCTAGAGAAGATAGTAGACATTATGTTTTACTCGACTCTTCTAATGGATTGCTTGTTCCGTTGCAACTATGGTTGAACAGTGTTAAATTGATAAAATATAACAAACATCAAGTTTAACTGCAGCGGAACAAGCAATCCATTAGAAGAGTCAAGTAGAGCATAAAATCTGATATCTTTTATGATTTAAAAAGTTTTTCATCACTTTTATCGCTGAGACTCAGCTTAATAAATAATCCACATCATCGAATCACCCCTGCACTACGACTAATAATATTCTTTAGTATCACGACCACAAATTATCAATGCACTACGGGCCAAGGATATTCGTGTATTCATCAATGGTCATGATCATGCCAACAACTGTCCATCAATGCACTACGGGCCAATGAGGACTTTTACCACATCTTTTGTAACATTACGGTCATGATTATATCGAATAATCCCTAGTCATAATCATACCAAGTCCATCTATGCACTACAGGCCACGGATGACTTTCAACATAATATAAACATGAGGATGATGACAATGATATATGAATTCAATAAAACAAGTTCAAGGATAAATTTTTAAAGATTTATAATTTAATTTATCTAGAATTTAATATTGTCCAAATTATCAACATGATACTGCTTTGTGGAGTAAAATTCAAGAATGAAATGATTTGGACAGCAAAAAAAATAATTTTTGTTATGAATAGTACTCCGGGTGAATAGTACCCGAGTGAATAGTACCCCGTGAATAGTACTTCGGGAATAGTACTCCGTGAATAGTACTTTGTGAATAGTACTTTATGAATAATACTTTGTGAATAGTACTTTGTGAATAGTATCGTATAAATGAATAGTACTCATGGACAGTACTCCGGCATAAAAAACTTAAAATTTAACAATAATGTGCAGAAAATATCCTTGTGAAGCGATACTAGATGAAACGCAAATTTTAAAGATATTCTACTAATTTCACGGAGTATAGAAGTAATACTTTAACAAAATGAGGGTATAATCAGGAATACGAGACGAAATAATATTACTCACATACTACAGAGTATGGAAGAAAATATTATTCCTATGAATACTGAACAAAATAATATCTCTTACCTCAGAAGAAGACTGGATACTGGAATAGCGAGGTAGCAGACTTCTCTTCTACTTTCTCTCTAAAGCTTCTCTCTCTATAAATGCTCTTGTGAGTCTTAGTGAATTGGTGAGAATGAAGGAAGAATGAGCTTCTATTTATAGGAAAACATAGTTTTGATAATTGCACGTTTTGGGACTCAAAATATTACAGTATAATACCTTCATCTTTCTTTTCATTTTTAATTTAGTCATGTAAGTATTATCAAACTTGCACCACCTCCCCTAATAGTACATCTTGTGAATCAATAGTACAATTATGTGAAAAAAATAATTAGAGTATAGTACCTTCATCTATACCTCCATTTTTAATTTAGTCATGCAAGTATTATCAATCTTGCATCACCTCCTATAATAGTACATAAATGTGAATCAATAGTACACACATGTGAACACATAGTTATAAGCATGTGAATTAATAGCAATTAATTGCTCACTTATCCAATTAATTACCCGATTGATCAATATAACCTCCACACATCCATTATTATCGAAATAGATGTCGATTTCTACTAACACTAATAATCCTAATACAATGGAGCTATCAATTTCATCTTTAATCAACACGAACTTATTCATTATTAATATTATAACTCACAATATTTAACAACCAGGTCGTTCCCAGGAAAGAGGGGGCTTTCCGATAAGGATTTCTCCTTATTGGCGCGCAATTAGGTGATCAAACTTCTCCTTGACAGAACTTCTAGACATTGTCAATATTGCAAATAATAATGAGAATAACTTTATCATCTCAATTATTTATTTAATAATATAAAATATTATGCAGATGATATTGTGACAATAATTGAATATATAATATGAAAGATATTATGCTGCAATTCCTGTAGCAATAAATAAGTATAAATGAGTGACTTCTCCCGTAAGCATCAATAATCAATATCGTGTGCTACCATGCAACCACGCGTATTACTGTACTTTTACCACCGGGTAGTTCAACAGTTTAACGGTAAAACTTTCGCCGTTATTTTTATAAAAAGATAATTCTGTCGTTTTCTAACTACGACAATACTTTCGTTGTGGGGTCCACCAATGATTGTGCCGTCGCACGAATATTCCTTGTTAAAATGAATATTCCTCGACCAATTGAATATTATATAACCACTTACTTACTTTGAAAAATTTGTAAATAATACCCACAACTATAACATTATATCAAATTCACACCATGATATTCAAAAATATATTTCGAGAAAAATTAATCTTTATTCATAAAAGTTGGGGTCTTACAACCTCCCCTTCTTATGAAATTTTATCCTCGAAATTAGGGTGCGTACCTGGTATATCGAAGAGGTGAGGATACGTTGACTTCATTTCAGATTTTAACTCCTAGGTCATTTCCTCAACATCGTGGTTTCTCCACAAAACTTTGACTTGAGGTATAACCTTGGAGCGTAGAATATGATCCTTTTTATCCAAGATTTTTATAGGTACCTCCTCATACGTTAAATCTTCCGCTATCTCGTCCGGTTCTAATTCAATAATGTGGTTCGAGTCTTTCACATATTTACGTAACATAGATATATGAAAAACGTTATGAACCCGAGACATACTTGGCGATAAGACGAGTCTATAGGCCACAGTTCCTACTCGATTGAGGATTAAAAATGGGCCAATGAATCGAGGATTAAGCTTTCCTATCTTTCCAAATCTCATAACTCCTTTTCATGGAGCAACACATAACAACACATGATCTCCAATATTGAATTCCACGTCCTTTCGATGAAGATAAACAAAACTCTTTTGTCGATCTTGCGAGGTTTTTATACGTTGTCGAATCGTTTGAATCTTTTCAGTAGTCATACGTACCAACTCCGGTCTTAACAACGTTGCTTCACCCACCTCATCCCAGCATACTGGAGAATGACACTTTATTCCATACAACGCCTCAAATGGAGCCATGCCTATACTTGCTTGATAACTGTTATTGTAGGAAAACTCCATCAATGGTAAGAACTTGTCCCAATTTCCTTTGAAGTTAAGGACACAGATTCTTAATAAATCTTCAAGAGTTTGAATAGTCCTCTCCGACTGCCCGTCCGTTTGAGGATGATATGCCGAACTAAATAGTAAATCCGTGCCCATAGCTTTTTGCAAACTAACCCAAAATCGTGAAGGTAATCTTGGGTCTCGATCAGAAACTATGGATACTGGAATACAATACAATCTTACAATCTCGTTTATGTACATACAAGCAAGACGTCCAAGTGTATAAGTTTCTCGTATCGGTAAGAAATGAGCAGACTTAATAATGTGTACTAAAATTCATATAATAAAATAATTATTATAATTATTTTAAAAATCATTTCATATATTATTTAAATAATATATGATTATATTTTCATGGAAAATAATTAATAAAAATATTTCTGCTATAAAAGTAATTATTATAAGAATATAATTTATAATAATCAATAATTCTAAAATAAAATTATTTGTAAATATTCATGTAATAAATATATTTTTATTTACAACATAAATACATATACACATTATCTTGTACAAATCCTAATCCTTAAAATAAAAATAAAAATTATACGCAAAATTTTTGATTTATTTATATAGAAAATATCGGGTTGTTATATTCACCCTCCCTTATAAAGATTCCGCCCCCAGAATCACCGTTTTAAAACCTATAATATTAGGGTACATAGCATACACAATCATTGCTAGTAGATCTCGATCATCTTTGATCGAACTGATCTTTAACTATTTATATAAAGCTTGTCTATCTGATTAAACAGAAATTTGATTTCTAAAAGAACTGAAATTCCTCCTTTAAAATAATTTATAAAATAATTCATTATATATATAGGAAAATAGTATATAAGAAAATAAAATTTGTTCGAATAATACCTGGAGTTGCATCTCCGGCTGCTACCGTATCTTGTACATTCATGCTGAAGACTCGTACGGTTGATTTTGTTAATTTTTTTGTTGAAGTCGGTCCCATTTTCGCCAATGTCCTGCTGCCTTTCCTCGTATTCGCATTCTTTTCCTCCCTTCTCCTTCTTGGACATTCTTTCACATTATGCTCCATTGATTTACAAATAAAACACCAACTATACACTCTTGGATTGGGGCAGTTATGAGAGATATGTCCATCCTGCCGACACTTATAGCACACAAACTTTCTTTTTAAACACACTCCCGGCCTAATTCTGGTATTATCGAAATTATCTCATTTCATCGTATAGGTGACAAAAGTTTTCTTTTGTCCCTCCGTTACCCTAGTTATCACACACGCGTCAACAGGGTCAGTTGATCTTCTAGATCCTGGCAGTACGACAGCCTTGAAGCCTTTGAAATTCGTCAATTGATTGTCTGGCTGATTTCCCGCGGCTGGTATTCCATTATGCATAGCTTGAGCGATCACATTCAAGATATTCTGTATCAGCTCTGATTATTCTCCGATTTCGTTGATAGGTTTTTCTATCCTTTAGTTTCATTTTCGTCTCGGCACCATTCTCATAAATTATTCTTTATTAACTTACTTTCTAAGCCTTATTATATAATTTTATTATATTAAACTTGTTTCATTACTTAAACATAGATTCATATTCATTCAACGATTTCAAAATACAATACATATTATATCACATATTGCTTTAAACATCAGCTATCCCTCTGTGACTACAAAAGTCAGGATTTACAACCTTGATTAATACAAAAGTTTTAGAATATTACATTACACAGACATACTAAGCACACATATTACATTAAACACGCCTACCATCAGAACTTATACTACCTACTTACTAAGCCTTTTTTCTTGGACAACCGTTTGCTCGATGACCTTCCATCCCACAGATAAAACATGCTCCTAGCTTGAAGTCAGGACAATGATGAGAGGTATGTCCCTCATGTTCGCAAATGTAACATATCTTTCTCCCTTTCCTGCATACGCCTTCATGTTTCTTGTCACAGTTTGTACACTTTTCTATTTTGTTAGCGTCCTCTTGGTTGTTACCGGATTTTCCTAAGTCATGATCTTCTATCCTTCTTTTCCCCTTCTTGCTCGAATCTGCACACTATGTGTTGCTTGTGGCTCCCATTTGATCAATTTGGATTTTAAGCTTATTTTGTTCTTCCATGGTTTCTATTAACGCTTGACGCAATTGACTATTTAACAGCTTTTTTATTTCCCACAGCCTTTCAAGAGAAGAAACCTTGTTCCTCAGATCCTGCACCTCCGTTGATGCTTGATCAACTTCAACTTTAGTGTCCAAATCACTATCTGTCAACTCCACCATCTCCAGATCTAGTACTACGTTTTCTACAATAATCACATCGTCCGAGTTATTTTCATTATGAGCCTCTATTTCAACTATTGGCTTCGATATCAGCTCGGGTGTATGGGTTTGATCATTCTTCATGCTATAAGCATAAAATAAGCCTTTTCTACCAGACATCTACACACATAAATTATCCTGATTAGCATATAGTATATACAAACAACAATTAAGAATTTTATATAAGTTATCTTTTATTTTGTTTGACGATGAATTTATCCAATTCATCTCTTTTTAAACTCTATATGAGTTATTTATATTTTCAACGTTTACCTCTATTCTAAGGTTATAGCCTAAGGTCTAGCCCACCTAAGGTTTTTAACCCTAAGCTCTGATACCAACCTGTAAAGCCCCCAAATATGGGCACTTGAAACTCGAACTCGGTGCTTCACGATACCATTTCTATGAGCAGAATAATACTAATAATAATAACAATAATATAAAATCAAACTTAATTTACATTTATCAGAGTCTAATCCCTAGGTACGCGACCTTTAAACATTCATTTATATGATACATAATAGTTATCATTGTCTTAATAAAGTCCTACTATTACATAAAATACCAAAAATCTTATTCTGTTTGCTTTCCTTTTCCTTTGTTTCTGCATGAGGTTTCTGGTTCTTCACACTTAGCTGAAAACATTTAAATTAAGCAAGGATGAGCATTTGAATGCCCAGCAAGTAATAACAATTATAATTATATTTAGCTGAAAGGATTAAATGTTTTCTCTATAGATCACTTCTACAACGATTCAATAGTTGTGAAGTAAATTGATCCGATAATAATAATATAACAACCCTCTTTCAAATTTTTAAAACTACGTATTGGCTATAACTAGAGTTAAGGTGACATACTATGAACATTATTTTTATTTTTGAAAAGGTTAAACAGAACTTCATCTGTAAACCGTCATAACTTACAGGCACGGGGATAATCAGCCCGTTGTACTCTGTATTGATCAACACTACATGCAAGAACGAGGGTATCGCTCACTCTGTCCACCTTGGGTGCATAAAAATTTTTCCCGGTAAGGGATGTTCATACTTGTTTGGGTTCCAAACCAAAGCAATTCAGTTGGATAATAATAAGGTTTTATATGTTCAACAATAATCTATAATTCAACATATATATATATACGGGTAATTGACAAAGGTGTATCAACATGTGATTAAATACAATGATTATCCAAGTGGGGACACTTGTATAACCATTTATAGAAATTAACGAACATAATATATATCTGAATTACCATATACTAACATGTTGATAATCAATGAGCGTATATGATATAGGGTTAATAATATATACAGTAATAATATAATTCAGAAATATTCTTACTCATGTCCATTGCATAAAGAAAATGCAAAGGTAAGATACTTGCCTGATGCGCTGCTTTTGATTCGCTAGTTAGTTTTATCTTTTATATAACCACCTATCAGTAATAAGATCATTTTACTGATTAGAATAACATATCTCAACATATAATACTGCTTATTGTAGTCATCACATAACCTAATCAAACTGTTACCTATGTTTAACAACAATTGAATTACAAATAAACACATATCTAATCAAATTATCTAAGTTCAAATCAATTTCTGAAACATATCGGTGTACAGACGGCTTTATCGGGTAATTATCGAGTATAAGACTCTATCCTGTAACTTAGTATCAGTCATATTATTTTTAAATGACTTAATATAATTTTAAAATATTTATTATAATTTATCATGAATTTTCAAACATCGGAATCATTATTAAATGATTTAAATATTAAAAAAAAATTCTATTATCATTAATATTTAATAAATATTAAACTATTAATGAAAGCATTGCCAAAATATTAAAGTTATTTATAATAACTTAGAATATTTTTAAAGCATTTATATTACCCTTAAATAATTTTTAAAACATTTAAAATCATGTTTAAATAATTATTATTAATATTTAAGTATTAATGTTTTATTTATCAAAATATTAAAAGTCATTAAGTATAACTTAAAATATTTTTAATTCATTTATATCTTTTTTAAATGATTTTTAAATTAATAAAACTATTTATTTAATATAATTATTAAATAAATTTAATATTATTAATAATAAATTAATAATCCTTAATATTAAATTATTATTGAAATTATCCTTTAAATATTAAAAGTTATATTTTATAACTTAAAATATCTTTAAACACTTTATTTTCATTTAAAATAATTTTCATAATATTAAAATCATTTTTAAACTAAATTATTTAATATAATTATTAAATAACCTTAATATCATTAATAATAATTAATTAATGAAATTTATCTTTAAATATTAAAAGTTATATTTTATAACTTAAAATATTTTTAAACACCTTATTATTATTTAAAATGATTTTTAATATAATAAAATAAATTTTAATTTATTTATTAAATAAATTAATGATCATTAATATTAATTTATTAATGAAATTTATCACAAAATATTAAAAGTCATTAATAATAACTTAAAATATTTTCTTATATCATTACATAATTCTAAATGAGTTTTCAAGTATTAAAATCATTTTAAATAATTTATTTAATATTAGAATTAAATAAATTAAATGCCTTTACTATTCTAAAAATATTAAATATTTATGAAATATATTCAAAATAAATAAAAACTAATTTTCAGAATTTAAAATAATTTTTAATAATTTATTTGGTATTTTTAATAATTAAAAACTATTTTTTCTATTTATTTAAATAAAAATAATTAATTTTTAGAAATTAAATTAATTAAAATACAGTGTCTGTCGTTAAAGACTGCCTGTAGCGACAAAACTGTCGCTATAGGTGTTCTTCGCGTTCTTGGCTAAACCTAGAACATGCATGTTAGTTACCAAGTGGCCTCCTTTGACCAAGATTTCTGATTTGATCATGATGTTTCTGGACTTGGTTTTGGTCAGAGCGTGTAGTTCTAATGTAGGACTACATGACCCATCAACAAACATGATCATAACATACATAACCAACGAGATCTGGAGCCTTGAAAAAGCTATCAGAGTTGTTCTTAATTTTCTGGGTTACCCAGAAATGAAGAACAGTTCGACTAGCTAGTTTTGGGCTTTCACAACTTGTTGTTCTCGTAATGTTTTTGTGATATAAACTTTGCAGTGTATAGAAAACATGCAAGGGTAGAGATCCATTTCATAAAAGCAACATAACAACCAGTGAGTTAGCAGATCTATGCCAGTCAACCCATGTCAGACGACACGGTCAAGCGTTTTCTGGGTTACCCAGAAAACGGCTTCCATGCTCGTCTGGCTTGGTTTGACCGTACACTACACTTCACCTGTTAACCTTTTGAGTGATCTTAAGCCACAACAATGAAGTATAACAAACTTACTACAACTTAGACCCACGATCCATAACAGAACATCAAAGTACTGTCAGATATAATGCTTAGAAAATATTGTTAGACGCTGCAAACTACTTTCTAGGTTACCCAGATTCCCTCTGGTCATGCCCGGTCAACGGGTTTTAACCAAGAATAACATACGATCTAGACATGTAATCACAGTGGTTCTACTTCCAGATTAAAGAACATATAACAGGCTACAGATTACAACTTTAAAACATCAAAAATTAAAAACATGCAGAGATCTACAGCCACTGACATTCATTGTCAGACCACCAATAAATTTTTTTCCAGATTTTTGAAATCTTCAAATCCGAGCCTCTAGATGTTATGGATCTAACATCTAGCAACCCAGATCATCATTATACTCTATACCTAACATGTTTAACACAAAAAAATAACATCAAATAATAGATCGATGGTCAGATTCTTAGGTAGGGTTTATACCTTTTCATTGATCTATCTTGTATTTGGGCTTCTGATTTGTTAGTCGATTTCGTGGGGATGGTTTTGCGACTGATATTTTTTGAAATTTTCAAAGGTGTGGGGCTTGAGAGAGTTAGCTTGAGTGTTGTGCACAAAATGGCTAATAAATGCAATCCTCTCTCTCTCTCTCTCAATCTATATATAGAAGTATTAGATGCATGTATGGCTGGGCATAGAGCTGATTGTTGTCAATTAGAGAGCACATGGGGTGGTTTAAGTGGTTCACCCACTTCTCCTATTGTCAAAACCTAGTTGTTAGTAGGACTGAGCAAAAAACGGGTATAACCGAATTACCGAACCGAACCGAAATAATTTAACCAAAATTTTCTAATAATTGGGTTATTTTCAATTGTTCGGTTATATCCGAATTTTTGTATGGTTTTCGGTTAGGTTGTACGAGTTTTACTTTTGGGTTATTCGGTTTAACCGAATAACTGAACAACTCTTTACTAAATTGAAAAGTCTCAACAAGACAGCAAGTCAGCAGTCAGCAGTCAGTACTCAGCATTCTTCAGCAACTCAGCACTCAGCCACTCACAAGTCACAACTCACAGGTCAGTAGGTCACAGAATCACAGCATCTCAAGACTCTCAACTCTCAAGCCCATTCAATATTCTCGAAGACTCCATGTCTCGAACTCTCAGACCTTAGTACCTAACTCCGTCTCACTCTCAGTCTCTACTCTCTCAGTCTCAGATTAGATCTCTGATCTCTCTCATCTCAAGTCTCGACTCTCGACTCGTCTTCACTCTTCTCGAACTCTCAATCTCAGAGTCTCAGATCTGAGATCTCTCAAGCCTCAAGTCTCCAACTCTCATCTTCTTGACGCCGGCGACCCTTCATCGCTAACTCTCGAACTCTCAGATCTCGGCGCTGACGGGCGACGACAGCTTTCCATTTGTTAAGGTAATTTTGTTATTTACCTTGACTCAGTTTAGTGCATCTTGTATTCTGTATAGCTTATTCTGCTATATAAGAGTGTGGTTTATTTATTATTTATTTTTTATTTAACTCAGTTTATATGCACATATTTGTGTATGTATTTATTTTTGTGTAATTGTGTCTGTGCATGTGTAATTTCTGAGGTTTTGAAAAGAAATTAGGAAAAAGTTGAACAATGATGGGTTGAGATTGGTATACATTTAAACCTTCATAAGTGAGCTTTCAACATATATAATTATAGGTTTTTCTTATGTATGTTGAATGTTAGAATGTATTTCAGTATGTGACATTTGAATCTGCAATGGGGTTAAAGATTTGAATCTGCTTTGTTGGTACTTGATCGATTGTATTGTATTTGGTCTTTGGAGTAATGAGCTACTGTTCAACCATGAGTTATTTAATAATAAATATGGCAACTCATTTATTCCTATATTGTTATGTTACTTAGAGTTTATGGAAATCTATATTTGTTATATTACTTCAAGTTGTATATTATCTATAATATTGGTTAAGAAAGACTTTCAAATAAAGAGAGCAGCCACTGAGGTTGAGCTTGATGGTCACTTATTTGTGTTAGACTTGTTGCATATGATGAAATTGGACTTGAAGACAGGTATGCAGCAGCCTATTGCCTGGATTGATGAAGCAGGCACTTGATTTTTTTAAAAAACTTTCTCTGATTATGACAAAGTTCATAAGTGCTGCTACCATGAATATGAGAAAGATCATACTCATTATTTAACTCATTAATTCCTATATCGTAACAGAAAATGAATATAAATATGGCTACTCTAGCCTAAACTTGGCGGGGCAATATATAAACACATAAACTTCATATATCTTTTACTTTTAGCTATTGATATACATTGCAGGGTAAGTAGGTTTAATGGGCTTCCATTGTGTACGTCTGAAATGGGCTACTGGCTACCTGTAGGTTTAGTTGTTTACAGTCCCTAGACAATTTGAGCCTCAAACAGGCCTAGAGGGGGTATTTGCTAAGGGGCAAGGACAATACTAAATTGTTGAATGAGTTGTGGTCTAATAAATTAGTGTATCTCTCGCCTAAACTTCATATTTCTGAAGAGTTGTAATTGAATTTATATATATTCAATAGAATTATTCGTCGTTATTTGTTAATATGATTTGCTTTAAATTTTCAGATGATGTCAAGAAGTATTTTAAACGATTTTTATATGGTGGATGATTCGTTCAGTTTTGGCAACAAACTTTTCATGAATGTTTGCATTTTTAATTATTCAAGAACAATAACTTATTTCATGATAATGATAGCTTCAAATCATTAGCACAACTGTGTTAACTATTAAAGATCAAACATCATTCTTCACTACCTAACTGCCATCTACTACCTAACTGCAGTTGCTGAGATATCTTTTGCTTTGTTGTTCCTGTGTTGGCTTCTTGTTGTTGATGCCTGTTGCTTGTTGGCTTGTTGGCTTGTTGCTGGGAAAATGGGAATCCCATGGAGTCATGTTGTTGAGTTCTTGTTGTTGCTGCCTGTTGCTTGTTAGCTTGTTGCTGGGAAAGTGGGAATCCCATGGAGTCATGCTGCCTGTTTAATTTGTCGCCTTGTTGCTGACTTGCTGCTATATTTTTAAACTTTATGTTGGACAATTAATTTGTAACAGTTAATTTGCTGCTGTATAACTGTATTTGTTGGCTTGTTGCTGAATTGCTGTTGTCTGTGTCATAAACTTTATGTTGGCATGTTGGACGTTGGATGTTAACATTTAAGTTACTTTGTAGTCTGTTGCTTTATTCTTATTTTTAATTTAACGCACAGGTTCGATTATTACCCGAATATCCGAATTTACAATTCGGTTATTCGGTTTTCGGTTATTCGGTTAGTTTCATATTTCGGGTAGCATTTGGGATAGTAGAATTAGCTATAATCAGTTTTCGATTATAACCGAATAGCCATTTCGGTTCGGTTATAACCGAATGCTCACTCCTAGTTGTTAGCCTCAATAATGTATAGAAGGGTATAACGGTCTTTTGTATTTCCAATTTAATGGCATTCTTGTCATCCTTGCAAACCCTTAGGGTTTGACCCTAAGGTTTAGCACAAAATATTTGTAATATCTAGCAATTAGGGTTTGCACAAAATAATAATAATAAAAAATCTTAGTTTCTAAAATTTGTAATTAGGGTTTTCTTAATTATATTAGTTTTCTAATTACTTTTTACAGAAATATTAGGGTTTAATATCACTAATTATAATTAACATTACTAAATAATCAATTAGGGTTTATACTTTTGGTAATTAGGGTTACCAATTACTAAATTAGGGTTATAGTTTAGTAATTAGGGTTTTCCAAAGATTAATTAAGGTTTCTAGATTTTAATTAAGGTTTACCTAATTAATCATTTAATACACAACATAATTCATATAACACAGTTATATAACAGTCTTAAACTCACAATTGATTTTTAAATTAGGGTTTCTCATAGTAAAACTAGGGTTTTCAAATATTGTACCATAATTGACCAATCATTGACAGTACGTACATAAAGTACATATTTATATCTCTGAAAAATCAAAATATAATTAATATTATATTATTATTCTCATCCCTTGATTAAAATCTAAAATTAAGGTTTGAATTCCATATCTGATTTATTTGCCTTACATAACATTATTAATTAAGTTAAAATAATTAACTTAATAATATGTACTAAAATTCATATAATAAAATAATTATTATAATTATTCTAAAAATTATTTCATATATTATTTAAATAATATATGATTATAATTTCATGGAAAATAATTAATAAAAATATTTCTGCTATAAAAGTAATTATTATAAAAATATAATTTATAATAATCAATAATTCTAAAATAAAATTATTTAAAAATATTCATGTAATAAATATATTTTTATTTACCACATAAATACATATACACATTATCTTTTACAAATCCTCATCCTTAAAATAAAAAAATTATACGCAAAATTTCTAATTTATTTATATAGAAATATCGGGTTGTTACATTCACCCTCCATCATGATTTTATATTTCAAGTCAGAATCGTTAGGAACATAAAGTCTGAAATTGACTCGAAGTATTCCTTCTTCATCGATTCTTGCTTCCGGAATAGCACCTTCTTGTACTTTCTTCCTTATACGCATCTGCTCAAGGTCTATAGCTTAAGCAGCTTTAACTTTATCAATTAAAGTCGATTCTACTAGTATATTTGACATCATCACATGGGTCCCTGGAGTCTTTAACACTACCTCTATCCTTTGTAAGTCATAAAAAATGGGCCTTTGCGTTGACAATATCACACTCGTACCCGCATGTGATCTTCTACTCAATGCGTCAGCTACTACATTCGCTTTTCCAGGATGGTATTGAATGGTATGATCGTAATCTTTCAATAGCTCAAGTCATTGTCGTTGCTGCATGTTGAATTCCTTATGCGTAAAAACGACATCTGCCAACTCTAGATCATGAGTATGATAATTCCTCTCATATTCTTTGAGTTGTCGTGAGGCATAGGCTATGATTTTCCCATGTTGCATGAGAACTGTTGGGTAAAATCTAATTACGCACAACACGCAAGTATACGTGGTCAACAATTAATATAGTGAAAGTAGATTATCGTTCCCACGAGGAATTGTTTAATATAAAATTACGAAGTACTAACCCGTAACCAACTCAATCCTATTTAAACGAATGAATTTTAAATTATATAAATTAAATTATTTAATTACACTAATTCTAATTATCACTAATTAAAAATCAAATTACGGAGATTTAAGATCACAACTTCACTTATTGCTTCATTTAAGTTAACACACTTCTCATCAATTATTTTCTATCTTGAATTATTAATCAAGAACACTAAAGCAGATAAAACCACCTCTCGATGCATAATACCCATACTCACTTAAATCCACAGATGATAGAATTAAGCAAGACACCCTAATTAACTAATCCACTATATCTCTATGTGAATTAAAATTAAAAAGGATTTAAAGCACAAGTTCTCTATAAGATTACATGCGATATTAGGTATATCTCTATCCTAGACATAAATTATGTATTCCAACGCCATGCAAAAAACAAAATCACGTGTTATTATGATTAGATCTAAATCTAAGATTTATCTCTCGAGTTCATATATATTATCACGGTAATTGATGGCCAGTCAATTAAACAATTAAGTCCAAATTAAAATAGACAATCCACACGATAGAACATAATAATTAATAGCGAAGCAAATTAAAATAAACTACACAATAAGATCCATTGTAATCTCAAACAAAGAATTAGTTCATGATTATTGAATTAAAACTAAGAATCCACAATTGAATAATCATTAAAAGGCAAAGATAAAAGAAGATGAGAAGATAGAACCTATTGTCTATAGATTTGATGCTCCCTCCTTGCTCCTACTTTGAATCTTCAATGGTCTCCAAGTTGCTTCATTCTCCAAATATAACAAGAACTAGTGTTTTGATCTAATTTACTCTAATCTAATCTAATTGAACCCTCTATCTAGTCTTTAATCTCCCCTAATCCTTGTGATTCTCCTCCTTTTATAAGTCTCTTTATATGTCTTTAAGTCCTCTTGGAAGTCCTTGTGTCAATGATAAGTCAGTTTTATACCTACTTATCCGGCATCTATTACTTGAATTATTTGCTTAATCTCATGTTTCTTAGTGACTTTTCATGCATTTTGTTTCCATTTTGTAGATTATATGCTTGGAAGCGGCAATGAGCGACTATTGGTATAAAATTTGCAAGGAAAAGCAATTCCGGTTAAAGTTCGGGTTTTCATGTTTATTTTATGTGCATTTCTTGTTTGTGGCGTGGAACTTGGATTATGTTAATAAACTCTTTATTGGCATTCCGGAACGTCTTACATCATTTTAATTGGAAGCTCGGATGCGAGAGTATGGTTGTTAGCAACAAAGACAAAGTTTTGAGTTGATTTGGTTGTCGTTACACAGTAGCAGATGCTTCCGATGCAATTTCGACAGTCATCTGTTTGTTATTTCTGAAAGCTCAAAGAATGAAAGTTGTATATCTCGTCGATAGCTTCGATTTGATAGGTCGCGGGCCTCATAATTACTCCCGGTTTGAAAGTTATGGCAGTTTTAACAGAGGAAGCAATATCAGCAAAATTAATAGACAGTTGGTGCCCAGCCGGGGCTGGGCCCTTTTATGCTTTACCACCCAGCCGGGGCTGGGTGTCTGGGTAGCAATATCAGAAGGGTATCCAGCTGGGGCTGGCTTGTGCAAAGGAAAATGTCCAGCTGGGCCTGGGTACTCGAAAATCAAGACTCCTAGTTGGTTTCTAGTGCTACAAGTGTGGAGTTTTAGAGATGGTAATGACTTGGGACTTGTATATGCATGGAATTATAGTCAAAATACATGTGGTAGTATATATATGGACATAAAACTCTGAGATTAGAATATACACAAGGATAAATTACGAAGAAAAATCTCAGTTTTTCTAGCGAGCATAGGAGGAGTATTTCAAGGCGATTTTCGAGACGATTGCGATTCTAGGCTACGTGAGGGGTGTTTTTCAATATTCTTCATCTTAGTTTATTATTTGTAATTGAAAAGATGATTTCCATGATTTATTCAGTGTTTATTTCATTTATTATGAACTAAATCACTTTTTAGGCTTATGATGGATCTTTAAGTGAATCTATGGTTTTGTAAACTTTGATTTCCAATTTAATAAGCTATTTCCAGTTTATCTATATTAATTTGTGCTTGAATCTATGAATTGCCTGATCAACAATTCTTTGTGGAGTTGGATGGAATCGAGAGAGGATCTTCAAATCTAGACCTAGTTGATATAGCATGTGTTTAGGATTTTGTTAATAGCTTAAACTTGATGAGTGTTAAGGTAGAGATATGCTTGACAACGCATGTAATCGGATAGAGAACTTAGTCTTCAACCTTCTTCAATTGTAATTCACATAGAGATATAGTGAGTTAGTTGTTTAACGTGTTTAACGGATTTCTATCTTAATTGTGGATTGACGTTAATATGGTATTAGTGCATCGAGAGGTGGTTAATACTATGTTCGTGTTCTTGATTAATAAACTGGAATAGTGAGTTGAATTAGAATAAAAGTGTTAAAATCAGAGTGAAACTTAGGGTGAAATCATAAGTCTAATTCTCCATTAATTATTTGAAATTCCAGATTTTGATATTTGTGATTGGTTTGTGATAGTTTAATTATTTTTTAATTTAGAATAGTTATTTTTAATCATGGAATTTGATTTGTTTAATAAAATTAGGGTTAATAGAAGATTGGTAATTGTAAGTTGAGATTTTTGCTAATAAGTCTCTGTGGGAACGATACTCTACTCATCACTTTATTACTTGTTGACCACATATACTTGCGTGTTGTGCGTATATAGATTTTATCCAACAGTCAATCGGATCGAAACAATCTTTTTCGGACTCAAATTTGACCAAAATTTGCATTTTCGTGCATTTTCTGGGCATACCCCCGCCCCGACGGGGTCTAGGCTTGTTTTGGGCCCGCCCCGGTGGGCTAGGAGCCTGTCTTGTGACTTGCATGCCCACCCCGGCGGCGGTTTTGTGAAGGAATTTTTTTTGCTCTGACGTCATTTCGGAAAACGGCCATAACGTTTGATCCGGGAAGAGTTACGAGGCCTGCTACCTATGAAATTGAAGATATCGACGAGATCTACAACTTACATTCTTTGAGAGTTGAGAAATAACGAACGGATGAAGGTCAAAATTGGGCTGGAAGTGACTGCTATGCAAATGGCCACCCAAAACAGTCACGTTCGACGTCCGTTGGTACAAATGTTATAACTCTTTCACCCCGGCGGAGGTTTTGTGAAGGAATTTTTTTTGCTCTGATGTCATTTGGGAAAATGGCTATAACGTTTGATCCGGGAAGATTTACGAGGCCTGCTACCTATCAAATTGAAGATATCGACGAGATCTACAACTTACATTCTTTGAGAATTGAGAAATAACTAACGGATGAAGGTCAAAATTGGGCTGGAAGTGACTGCTATGCAAATGGCCACCCAAAACAGTGACGTTCGACGTCCATTAGTACAAATGTTATAACTCTTTCACCCCGGCAGCGGTTTTGTGAAGGAATTTGTTTTGCTCTGATGTCATTTGGGAAAATGGCTATAACGTTTGATCCGGGAAGATTTACGAGGCCTGCTACCTATCAAATTGATGATATCGACGAGATCTACAACTTACATTCTTTGAGAGTTGAGAAATAACAAATGGATGAAGGTCGAAATTGGGCTAGAAGTGACTGCTATGCAAATGGTCACCCAAAACAGTGACGTTCGACGTTCGTTGGTACAAATGTCATAACTCTTGCATCCGAACTCCGATTGGAATGATTTAAGATATTCCAGAAAGCTAAGAAGAAGCTCTAAAATGTAATCCAAGTTCCAAACCAAGAACATGAAATAAACATAAAAGACCAAACGATGTCCGGATTGCTTTTCTTTGCGATTTCATATCAATTCTTTGCGATTTCAACTCCCAAGCATATAATCTACAAAATGAACACAAAATGCATGAAAAGTAACTAAGAAACATGAGATTAAGCAACTAATTCAAGTAACAGATACCTAATCAGTAGGTATAAAACCTACTTATCAAATACCCCCAAACTTAAACATTTGCTTGTCCTCAAGCAAAAACACAAAACAATAATGCAATTAATCTACATGCCTACGAATCCAGCAGTAATGACAGAAACAAGTCTATTCAACCGGCCTTAGAGAAATCAAGTTAACATGATAATACATCATATCAAAACTCATCAATAACTTCCCAATCAGTCATCAAATCTTAGACTGTTATCACTAATATAGTGCGTGTGTGCTCCACAACAATGTTAACTGATATAAAATCAAATTTAACACATATCAAGTCTCTTCTAAGGCATCATACGATGTGAACTAAAGAAATCCAAAAACACGCTAGATCCAACTAAAATCAAACAATTACCAATATCAAGGGTAAACATGGGATACTTATACTTTATTTATCATCCACGGGGGCTTTTTGCTCTTATTTCCCCTTTTATTCAATTTTTTTTATATATACACATCGCTATGCAATGTCTTATTCCCTTAGGCTTTTCAATGCTACCTTAACGAGCTTTCCACCAACGACTCCCAGACCATTAAGACCTTAGGGCGCTAGGTGTAAAGACAATCCCGTCGGGCTTACTTACTCAAGTAACAAAGACCACAAAACTAGACAAGCACGCCACGATGTTTATTCATACTTTTTTTTCTTTTTCTTTTTCTTTTTCTTTTTTCTCTTTTTATAGCTTATATACCCAAAATATTCCCCCAAACTTAGGTTCTTGTCTAACTTTCGCCATCACTACTTGTTCTTGTCATTCTTTCATTCAAACTAGCATTATCCTTTAGAATCCCATTATGTATCAATTTACTCAATCAATCAACAAGTTGTTTTTACTGTGCTATCCTTATTATACCAGTTTCAAACAGAAAAAGACTCAATTCATAACAAGAAATCACATCAAAGCTCTAATAGTCAGTACTATATTTGTCTACCCAATTCTAATCTCATCATTGGCCAAAACAAACTGTAAACTATCTAACAACTGGATTCATGCAAATGAACATAGTAACTAACTAATATATATATATTTTTTAAATTTTTGATTTTTGATTTTTTTAAGATAGTGAATGCAAAAACTAAATGTAACTATATGAACTACAATGTAAATAACTAACTATATGCAATACGACACTAAAATGCCCCCAAACTTAAACTAGACATTGTCCTCAATGGCTGAAATAGAAAAAAGTAAAGCAGAGGACTTCCCTGAAAATATAGCAATCCTCCTCCTTGTCTGCTAAAGTTTGGAGAATAGATTAGGTGCATGGAACAAATTGGGCACCACACTTGAATTTGACTTGAATAACCTTTTCATAATCTTTTGCCTGTCCATTGAACCTCCAATACCTACACTGAAGAGAGACAACATGGATTAGAATAACACTTGGATTTCTATCTACTAAATAAACTAGGAAATCATATAAATAAAAAAAAATCCTGGGTTGCCTCCCAGTTAGCGCTTGAATTATAGTCTTTTAGCCTGACTTTGTCTGGTCAACGCTATCTAATTCCTCTTCGATAGTTGAGGAACTCTCCATCCATCCGAAGTAATAAAGCTTTTGGTAGATTCCCATTTACGATGACCATTACATTAAAGTCACCCAACATGCTTTGTTTTGATATAATCTCCATGAAGAAGGGAAAATAACTAGGTGTTATCTCCATTGTGTTTGTGGTCATATTTGGGCATGGAAGTGTGTCAAACACAATGGACTCTTCGTATATCTTCGCTTTCGCATCCCACCACGGCTTCATTGTTGCCCTAGCTCTTATGTCATAAAGAGCTTCGCCGACGACATGACTACCTAACAGGCATGGTTTTGCAAATCTAACCGGATCCTTGAACTTTGGTAGAGAAGGAAATTGGGGCACTAATAACATCGCCTCATCCTCGTTGGTACTCATAGTTAGTTCTTCACCGACCTTGTTGTCATTATCACAATTTGTCTCTTTTTTTTCAACATCTCGTGTCTCATCCAGTTGTAGATTTGGCTCGGGCACTTCATCAATCTCAGAATCCTCGTCATAACACCAATTGTTTTAAGGACAGTTGTTCAAGGCTTTGAGCATTTGATCTATCTGGTTCTGCAGATTGTGACGTGATATCTCTTGATTCTGAATTGACCGCTCTTGATTTATCCTCCTCTCCTCATTTGATGCTATGAACTTGGACAACAATTCCTCCAACTTTGACTTTTCTTCTTTTAATGGAGGTTGATATGAGAAATCTGGCGTGTATGTTGGATCTGGAATAGAGTATTGGTCTTGATAGTTGTAGCTCCATGAAAAATCCGGGTGATACCCCCAAACTTGATCATAATTATCATATGCATACTGATTAAGGTAGTTACCACCATACGGTACCGACCCAAGATTGATGGTGCATTGATTACTCGGGTGATTGCCAGCACAATAGTCATAAGTAACTGCAATCCTTCGACTCTTTTGGACTACCAAAACGTCCAACTTCCTCGAAAGTTCTTCAATCTGTGCTGACATTGCGGAAAGTGTCGTGAGTCTGTCAATCTCCGCTCCCCTTGGCTGAGTCATTCTTGTCATCCTTCGACTCCGTTGGGCTGCGATAACTTCCAACGTCTTCGAAGTTGCCTCAATTTGTATTGGCTCTATAAAAGATGTATTAAGTCCATCAATCCATGTTTCAATTGGTTGACTCATGTTCGTGTATGGCCATTGATACGCAAAGTCATCCATAGTACCTGAAAAGAGAGAAATATAGGAAGAGAATTAAAAATTAAAATGTTTAAATTAAGACTAATTTGATTGAAATTAATATTGGCAAAGAGATATTAAACTAATTCCCCGGCAACGGCGACAAAAACTTGTTGGATAAAATCTAATTACGCACAACACGCAAGTATACGTGATCAACAAGTAATAAAGTGAAAGTAGAGTATCGTTCCCACGAGGAATTGTTTAATAGAAAATCACCAAGAACTAACCCATAACCAACTCAATCTTATTTAAACGAATGAATTTCAAATAATATAAATTAAATTATTTAATTACACTAATTCTAATTGTCACTAATTAAAAATCAAATTACGGAGATTTAAGATCACAACTTCACTTATTGCTTCATTTAAGTTAACACACTTCACATCAATTATTTTCTATCTTGAATTGTTAATTAAGAACACTAAAGCAGATAAAATCACCTTTCGATGCATAATACCCATACTCACTTAATTCCACAGATGGTAGAATTAAGCAAGACACCCTAATTAACTAATCCACTATATTTCTATGTGAATTACAATTAAAAAGGATTTAAAGCACAAGTTCTCTATAAGATTACATGCGATGTTAGATATATCTCTATCCTAGACATAAATTATGTATTCCAACGCCATGCGGAAAACACAATCACATGCTATTATGATTAGATCTAAATCTAAACTTCATCTCTCGAGTTCATATAGATTATCACGGTAATTTATGGCCAATCAATTAAATAATTAAATCCAAATCAAAATGGACAATCCTCACGATAGAACATAATAATTAATAGCGAAGCATATTAAAATAAACTACACAATAAGATCCATTGTAATCTCAAACAAAGAATTAGTTCATGATTATTGAATTAAAACTAAGAATCCACAATTGAATAATCATTAAAAGACAAAGATAAAAGAAGATGAGAAGATAGAATTTATTGTCTGTAGATTTGATGTTCCCTCTTTGCTCCTACTTTGAATCTTCAATGGTCTCCAAGTTGCTTCATTCTCCAAATCTAACAAGAACTAGTGTTTTGATCTAATTTACTCTAATCTAATCTAATTGAACCCTCTATCTAGTCTTTAATCTCTCCTAATCCTTGTGATTCTCCTCCTTTTATAAGTCTATTTATATGTCTTTAAGTCCTCTTGGAAGTCCTTGTGTCAATCGGATCGAAACAATCCTTTTCGGACTCAAATTGGACCAAAATTTGCATTTTTACGCATTTTCTGGGCATACCCCCACCCCAGCGGGGGTCTAGGCTTGTTTTGGGCCCGCCCCGGTGGGATAGAGGCCTGTCTTGTGACTTGCATACCCACCCCAGCGGCGGTTTTGTGAAGGAAATTTTTTTGCTTTGATGTCATTTGGGAAAACAGCCATAACGTTTGATCTGGGAAGAGTTACGAGGCCTGCTACCTATCAAATCGAAGATATCGACGAGATCTACAACTGTTATTCTTTGAGATTTGAGAAATAACAAACAGATGAATGTAAAAATTGGGCTGGAAGTGACTGTTATGCAAATGATCACCCAAAACAGTGACGTTCGACGTCCTTCGGTACAAATGTCATAACTCTTGCATTCGAACTCCGATTGGAATGATTAAAAATGTTCCAGAAAGCTAAGAAGAAGCTCTAAAATGTAATCCAAGTTCCAAACCAAGAACATGAAATAAATATAAAAGCCCAAACGATGTCCGGATTGCTTTTCTTTGTGATTTCATACCAATTCTTGGCGATTTCAACTCCTAAGCATATAATCTACAAAATGAGCACAAAATGCATGAAAAGTAACTAAGAAACATGAGATGAATTAACTAATTTAAGTAACAGATACCAGATAAGTAAGTATAAAATCTACTTATTAAGAACACATCCTAACCCTTTGCCTGAAGCATCACTGTAGATGACAAATCCCTCTGAGCTAGATGGTATTGTCATAACAGGTGCTAAAATGAGCCTCCTCTTGAGTTCTTGAAAACTCTTCTCACATTCCTTGCTCCAACTGAATTTTTTATCTTTCCGAGTCAGCTGAGTTAATGGATTAGTGATTCTAGAAAACCCTTCTACGAATCTCCGATAATAACCAGATAAGTCGAGAAAGCTACGTACTTCGGTCACTGACTTAGGTTGCTCCCAGATTTAAATTGCTTCAATCTTTGCCGGGTGAATAGATATTCCATGATTTGATATCACGTGCCCAAGGAATGCTACTTCCTTAAGCCAGAACTCGCATTTCTTTAACTTGACATATAACTTGTTTTCACGAAGCTTTTGGAGTATCAGCCTCAAGTGTTGCTCATGATCTTCACGACTTTTTGAGTAAATGAGGATGTCATCAATAAAGACGGCCACAAAGTGATCCAAATATTCCTTGAATACTCGGTTCATCATATCCATGAAGGCAACAAGAGTATTAGTCAATCCAAAAGACATGACTAGAAATTCGTAATGCCCGTACCGAGTTCTGAAAGCAGTCTTTGGAATGTCATCAGTTTTAATCTTCAATTGATGATATCCAGAAGGAAAATCGATCTTTGAAAAGAATTTGGCGCCTTGTAACTGGTCAAACAGGTCATCAATGCGAGGCAACGGGTACCTATTTTTGATGGTAACATGATTCAACTCCCGATAATCAATACAAAGTCGCATACTTCTATCTTTTTCTTCACGAATAGAACAGGAGAACCCCAAAGAGACGTACTAGGTCGAATGAAACCGATGTCTAAAAATTTCTGTAGTTGGGTTTTTAACTCCTGAAGTTCAATAGGATCCATTTGATATGGGGCTTTGGAAATGGGTTTTGTACAGGGTTCAAGGTCGATACAAAATTCAATTTCACGCTCTAGGGGTAGGCTAGGAAGTTCTTCAGGAAATACGTCAGGAAATTTATTAATAATAGAAATATCATTCAAAACTGACGTATTTTTGTTTAAATCTGTGACATGAGCTAAGAAAGCTTGACATCCGTTTTTCAATAAACGAATAGCTTTATGGCTTGAGATGACAGTTATTGATTTTAATGGTTTGGTTGCTTGAATTCGCATAATAGGTTGGTTAGGAATATGAAAGCTAACAACCTTATGAAAATAATCAATTTTTGCATGATGAGTATTAAACCAATCAATCATTAGAATTACGTCAAATGCAAGTATTTTCAATGAAATAAGATCGACAGGTAATGTGAGGGTACTGATTTGAACCAAAAAAGACTTATAAACAGTGGATGTAATGAATGTTTCTCCCAACGGAGTTTCAACAGATAAGTCAATGTCTAATTTCTCCAGAGTTAAATTTAAATGTTGAGCGCAAGTAGGAGAAATAAAAGAATGGGTAGAACCGGTATCAAATAAGGTATATACTTCGCTAAAGTTTATGATAAGCTTACCCTTGATGACCTCGTTCTGGTTCCTTACTTTCTGGGAGGTCACAACAAACGCTCTCCCTTGAATTTGGTGTCACCGTTCCAACTGGATTTGGCTTCCCAGTTGGACTGATTGCCCCTCCCCTCCGCATTTGAAGCATATGATAGGTGGTCGTTCTCCTTCCTTAACAACGGGTGCTAGTGATGACGTCTTTCCATCATTGTTGAATCTCTTTTTCTTGAAATGTCCACTTTTATTATCTTGGCCATTATTACCACCGAAGTGGTTACCATTTATAGCATGTTGATTCCCTCCACATTTGTTGTCACCGCTTCAACAGTTTAAACTGATAAAATATAACAAACATCAAATTTAACTGCAGCGGAACAAGCAATCCATTAGAAGAGTCAAGTAGAACATAAAATCTACTATCTTCTATGATTTAAAAGGTTTTTTATCACTTTTTATCGTTAAGACTCAGCTTAATAAATAATCCACATCATCGAATCACCCCTGCACTACGACCAAGGATATTTTTTAGTATCACGACCACAAATTATCCATGCACTACGGGCCAAGGATATTCGTGTATTCATCAATGGTCATGATCATGCCAACAACTGTCCATCAATGCACTACGGGAGAATAAGGACTTTTACCATATCATTTATAACATTACGGTCATGATTATACCGAATAATCCCTGGTCATAATCATACCAAGTCCATCTATGTACTACAGGACACGGATGACTTTCAACATAATATAAACATGAGAATGATGACAATGATATAAGAATTCAATAAAACAAGTTCAAGGATAAATTTTTAAAGATTTATAATTTAATTTATCCATAATTCTATATTGTCCAAAATGTCAACATGATACTGCTTTGTGGAGTAAAATTCAAGAATGATAATGTATCAAAAATGATTTGGACTGAAAAGAAAACAAGTTTTGTTATAAATAGTTCTCCGGGTGAATAATACTCGAGTGAATAGTACCACATAAATAGTACTTCAGGAATAGTACTTTGTGAATAGTACCGTATAAATTAATAGTACTCATGGACAGTACTCCGACATGAAAAACTTAAAATTTAACAAGAATGTACAGAAAATATCCTTATGAAGCGATACTAGATGAAACACAAATTTCAAGGATATTCTACTAATTTCATGGAGTATAGAAGCAATACTTTAACAAAATGATGGTATAATCAGGAATACGAGACGAAATAATATTACTCACATACTACAGAGTATGGAAGAAAATATTATTCCTATGAATACTGAACAAAATAATATCTCTTACCTCAGAAGAAGACTGGATACTGGAATAGCGAGCTAGCAGACTTCTCTTCTACTTTCTCTCTAAAGCTTCTTTCTCTATAAATGCTCTTGTGAGTCTTAGTGAATTAGTGAGAATGAAGGAAGAATGAGCTTCTATTTATAGGAAAATATAGTTTCGATAATTGCACGTTTTGGGACTCGAAATATTACAGTATAATACCTTCATCTTTTTCTTCATTTTTAATTTAGTCCTGTAAGTATTATCAAACTTGCACCACCTCCCCTAATAGTACATCTTGTGAATCAATAGTACAATCATGTGAAAAAAATAATTACAGTATAGTACCTTCATCTATACCTCCATTTTTAATTTAGTCATGCAAGTATTATCAATCTTGCACCACCTCCCCTAATAGTACATGAATGTGAATCAATAGTACACACACATGTGAACACATAGTTATAAGCATGTGAATTAATAGAAATTAATTGCTCACTTATCCAAATAATTACCCGATTGATCAATATAACCTCTAGACATACATTATTATCGAAATAGATGTCAATTTCTACTAACACTAATAATCCCAACACAATGGAGTTATCAATTTCATCTTTAATCAACATGAACTTATTCATTATTAATATTATAACTCACAATATTTAACAACCAGGTCGTTCCCAGGAAAGAGGGGGCTTTCCGATAAGGATTTCTCCTTATTGGCGTGAAATTAGGTGACTAAACCTCTCCTTGATAGAACTTCTAGACATTGTCAATATTGCAAATAATAATATGAATAACTTTGTCTTCTCAATTAATGATTTAATAATATAAAATATTATACAGATGATACTGTGACAATAATTGAATCAATAATATGAAATATATTATGTAGCAATTCTTGTACCAATAATTGAGTATAACTGAGTGACTTCTCATGTAAGCATCAATAATCAATAAAGTGTGCTACTATGCAACCATGCGTGTGACAACCCCAAAACAGGTCCATTCCATCCAACCCATTCTGAGTCGCAAAATACATGGTACGGAAAATAACTACAACTTTATTACAATAATTGTCGTTCAAAATACAACAACACATATGCTGTGAGTTTGGATACAAATATATACCAACTGTAGCACGTCATAATGACACCTTACATACAGGTATAGTCAAAAACTGTTTTAGAAATTAGAATCTTTGGGAAGTGCTCAAGGAAACCTTCGTACATGGGATTCCATGCTTTTAGGTTATGGTAGATATCATATGGCCACAGAATTATCCTTGGTTGACCCAATAGACCCCAAAGAAAAACGAGAAGATTACTATCTTATTCTTCCCAATGATGAGTCTTCTCGTCTTCTCTTGATATATCATTATCTCCACTGTCTCTAATTGGGAATTAAACTCCAAAAAAACACCAAGATTATATAGGTAGTGCTCGTAAATATACTCAGCAAGTGGATGAGCACAACTCTGTCTTATGATGACATGAGGTGGTATGCCATTAGACATCTTGTATGATAGTGGCAAAACACCCTTCCAACGTTGGGTTCGCCTCACCCTAGTTGATTCACCAAATATAACTACTAAATGATTACCACTATTCTATTCCCCTGTTATCCCCCGCTCGACCCAGCTACACTTTTATTACCTGAAAGGAATTGTGAAGCAAAAGGGTGAGCACAACTAGTTCAGTAAAGAATATCATGACTAAAGATAAATAAATTATCAATAGCCTTTAACAGTAATAAATCAGAGATTTAGAATATATGGTAGATGATAAAACTTTTCAACCATAGTTGCAGTGGAACGAGAAATCCATTAGAAGAGTCAAATAGACTATAAAGTCTATTATCTTCTCCATGTAAAAAGTCCACCAACAATGTTTTAACCCTGTAACATCAATCAACAGTTCTTGTCCACAATCATGTGAATAACTCATAATTGTAATTATAGTTCTAAATTCCTTTCCTCATCCAGGACAAAGTTAATTTTCATCACCTGAAACATCAAAGATCATGGTTATACCAAATCACAGTTCATGTTCATAATCCTACTAATAAATTCATCTTTGCACTACGGGCCAAAGATATTCATCAACAAGTCATCTTTGCACTACAGGCCAAAGATATTCATCAACAAGTCATCTTTGCATTACGAGCCAAAGATATTCATCAGAAATCATTCATCTTTGCACTACAGGCCAAAGATATTCAGTTATATCATCATTTAGGACTGAGGATGATGCAAAATATTTTAAAGAAAACGAATCCAGTGAAACAAAAGAACAAATATTAAGGATTCGTACTTTAAACAACTCAAGTTCAAAAATACTTCATAAATAACCAGAGTGGAGTAAAATTCAAGAATGAAGACCAAAACATAAATCTAATCAAAGATAGGAATCATAACAGATAATCTTGGACACAAAAAAGAAAATTTATTTTTTTGTAAATAATGACGTATTTGTGAATAGTGCCGTATACGTGAATAGTAACTTCGACACCAAAAGATAGAAATTTCACAAAAAATATCATCATACTTCGTGAATAGTACTCGTGAATAGTAACTCGTGAATAGTAACTCATGAATAGTAACCCCGACATAAAAAAGTTCCAAATTTGATAAAAATTCAAACCAATATTTAAGCATAATGATATTGAAGAAATAATATCATTTATGAAGAAAATAATCTCCCTTACTATTCATTATTAATTTTACCTCAAAGGGCAGTACTTCTGACTGGAATAACGCTGAACGAACTTGAACCGTATAGCAACACTCAAGATATCAAAATACTCACAAGAATACACTCGATAATATAGAGAGAGAAATAGAGAGAAAACTTCAGTTTCTGGTGTGATTTTCAATTCTAACCTAAGCACCTATTTATAGGAAATTGCTTAGAACACCAAAGTAGAAAATTTAATAAAATATTAATATTATCTATTAAATTTCCTACGCACATCAAAGACATCTAAATTCAGCATTCAATAATGACAAAAACAAAAAAACGTTTCTGTTATTAAAAATAATTAAAACTTTTAAAAATTAATTATTTCGGAAGTACGAAACTTCAATAATTCATAATAAATAGCCCTTTTATCAGAAAATTCGCATCTCACGATTTATTATAGGAAATTCAATTCTCTAAAACTTTGCAGAAGAAAGTTTTTCCAAATTCCAAACAGAAATTAACCGAAATCCATAAACGGGCGATTTTACAGGCTATAATCAAATTTCAGTCAAAATTTGTGTCCACCAACATGTTTAACATGTTTTAAACATTTATTGCAACAAAAATACTCCTCCTCCTCATTTACTCATATATCCCACATTCATTGTAAAAATATCATCATTATTATATTATAATAATATAATAAAATATTATTTTATCAAAAAAGATAAAATATCGATTTTCAACAATTGTCACTTTTAAAATTTTCCCCTTCTATATTCACATAAAATGAATATTTTCCTTATCATACAAATCAATAATTAATTATTCACAAATAATATTACAGAATCACAATAATGACAACCAGTCAGTTCCCAGGAAAGAGGGGGCTTTCCAATAAGAATTTCTCCTTACTGACACGCAATTAGGTGACCAAACCTCTCCTTAGACTGAACTTTTTAGACATTGTCAATAATGATATCTAATAATATTATTCAAATAATATGAATTATTGATTTGATAATGGAAAATATTGTGCAGTGACAATTATTAAAACAACAATAATATAAAATATCAACGCAGCAATTATTGAATTAAAAATAAATATTGAAAAGTAATTACTATAACAATTATTGAGAAGTGCCTTCTTACGTAAGAATCAATAATTTAAAAATACTGTGCAATATCGTGTGCTACTATGCAACAACGCGTATTACTTTACTTTACCCACCGGGTATTCCAACAGTGTTAACGGTAAAAATTACGCCGTTATTTATAAAAACTTTATTTTATCATTTTCTTCATCCAATCGCTTTCCGTATTGGGGCCCGCAAAAGGCTGCGCCGTCGTATGAATATTCCCCGACAGGAAGAATATTTCACGACCAAATAAATATTCCACGACAACAATGAGTATTTTATAACCACTTGCTTATTTTAAAAAAAATTCATATACTTTAAAATTTTATCAATTTAATCATTTACTGAATAATAATTATAAGAAAAAATTGAATACTTTTATTTCATAAAATTCAGGATATTACAACGCGTATTACTGTACTTTTACCACCGGATAGTTCAACAGTTTAACGGTAAAACTTTTGTCGTTATTTTTATAAAAAGATAATTCTGTCATTTTTTAACTACGGCAATACTTTTGTTATGGGGTCCACTAATGATTGCGTCGTCGTACGAATATTCCTTGTTAAAACAAATATTCTTCGACCAATCAATATTATATAACCACTTGCTTACTTTGCAAAATTTTTAAATAATACCCACAACTATAACATTAATTATATCAAATTCACACCATAATATTCAAAAATATATTTCGAGAAAAATTAATCTTTATTCATAAAAGTTGGGGTCTTTCATTCTAAATCTCTGATTCATTAGTGACGAAGGCTATGGATAATTCAATTATCTTTACTCATGATATTATTTACTGGGCTAGTTGTGCTCACCCTTCTGCTTCACAATTTCTTTCAGGTAATAAAAGTGTAGCTGGGTCGAGCAGGGGTAACATGGGAATATAACGGTAGTCTCTAACTGTGGAGGTTCTCCATAAACAGTATAAAAATAATTTTATTGAGAACTTTGGAATAGTGTGTTGTATTTTATACATCATTTAATAGTTATATTTGGTGAATCAAATAGGGTGAGGCAAACCCAACGTTGGAAGGGTGTTTTGTCACTATCATACAAGATGTCTAATGACATGTGACTTTGTGTTATCATAAGACAGGGTTATGCACATCCACTTGCTGAGTATATCTACGAGCACTACCTATATAATCTTGGTGTTTGGTTGAAGTATAATTCTTAATTAGAGACAGTGGAGATAATGATATGTCAAGACAAGACTCGCCATTGGAAAGAATATAATAGTAATTTTCTCATTTTTCATTTTGGATTTATTGGGTCAACCAATGATAATTCTGTGGACATATGATATCTATCATAATCTAGACGCATGGCCTCCCATGTACGAAGGTTTTCTTGAGCACTTTTCGAATATTTTAATTTCTAAAATAGTTATTGATTGTATCTTTATGTAAGGTGCCATTGTGATGTGCTAGCCAAGGTTGGGATGAGAGTCACAGTTGGTATATATTTGTATCAAAACTCATAATATATGTGTCGCTGTATTTTGCACGACAATTGTAGTAATAAAGTTGTAGTTGTTTTCTATACCATGTATTTGGCGACTCAGAATAGGTTGGATGGATTGGACCTATTTTGGGGACGTCACAGGGTTAATATAGGAAAATTCAAATTTCGAGAGACTATAGTGTCTCCATTGTTAACTTATTTCTAGCCTGTATTTATTCTTATACCGGATGTATCCCTTGACGACCCCAACCCTCAGGCTCCTCAATGTGTTTACTCGTTTTTGTGCAGAATTTGACTCGTTGTTTAGTTATTGAATGAACGAACGGATCTTGGCGTTAACAAACACAAAAGGAAAAGGTTTTTCTAACAATTGTTTTTTGTAAAATCTAAAAACATAATTAACGAGTTTATGGCCTTTGAAAAGGTTTTTCTAACAATTGTTTTTTGTTGTTCGTGAAGACAATATGCTTATTCATTCTCTTATGAAGATGATTATTACTTTTAGGTAAGGGTGTAAACGAATCGAGTCGATCTGAGTATTGAGTTTCTCAGATTTGGTTCACAAAATTTATCGAGTATAAAATAAGGTTTGATTGAGGCTCATTTAGCAACCAAGTCGAGCCCGATTCTGAATCGAGCCTGAGCAGTTTGGACTTTCCAACGAATATGATCCGAATATCAATAGAAAATTATAATTTGAGGAGGTTCGAGTAATTTATCAAACTTTAAAATGTGCTCATATTTGACTCATTTATATTTCGAGTTGAGCTCGAATCGAACTTTTAATCCAGCGAATACGAATCGAACCCGAACTGTTTGCTCATTTTACAGCCTTAATTTTAGGATACTAATAAATTCACAATAGAAAATGATATTTCTACAACAAAATCGTCACTATAGATTCTATAGCGACAATTTTTACCGCCGTTATACATCTATAACGATATTTTTAATGTAAAAATAACGAAAAATATTGTGAAAAATATCAATTTCTTACTTTTATCCGATTTCATTTTTGAAAATCAACTCTATTATATATTTAATTCACATATTTTATAATGGATTAATTTTATCAGGCAAAATAATGTATTAATTTACAACAGTTTTGATTTTTTTTCAAAGGTGTAAAATAATAAAAATTTGTTATTCCGATGTTTCAGATATGTTAATTGTCAAATAACTTTTTTCAGCCAGATTAAGTTTATTCAGATTCAGATTCATTCAGTTTTTATCAAACACCCCCTTAGACTTATATCTTTCTCTTACCAATTAAGAGATAATAAGATACAAACAAAATTTACCAAATAACATTACCCTATTACCAAATCAGATGTGGAGCTGCTAAAAGGTATTAAGAGGTAAACAAACACCACCTTAGTCCTACTTTATTTAGTAATTTAAAATTTGTTTACCATCTTAGTCCTTACTTTATTTAGTAATTTACAATATTTTTTGTATTTTTATGTCAAATACTCCATCCAATTCAAATTATATGATCATTATTGACTTTTAAAAGTCATTTTGAGATGTTTTCAAACTTAGAATTGAGATAAGTTATTAAAAATTACGAATAATAAATCATACAACTAGTAATAATTTTTAGATAATTTACAATATTTATCACGATGTTAATTAAAATTAAAAATATATATCAGATTGAAGTTTAAAAATGTTTTAAATTAATTTTAAAATGTCAATAATTAAATAATATGGAATGGGAGGAGTATTTAGTAATTTAATTATCACTATATTATTTAAATTATAAATTAATATTTTATATTTTTATTACACATTATACCAAAGCTAGGCATACATCTTACAACAATGCTACTATCACATAAAAAAGGGTTACATAATACTTACATACGCACACATGCATATTATGGACCCCGCCTAACATTTGGGGCCCACAAAAATGCATGTGTGTATGTGAGTATTATGTGAACCTTTTTATGTAATAGTAGCATTATTTTACATCTTGCGTCGTCAGCCTCATACCCTGTTACTTGCGGTATGCTTGCATTTTGGGTACTGTTAACACCAAGATTCGTCAACGCGCCTCAATTACCAAAAACGCGTCCATTCCTGCACAAAAATGGTAAGCACACCAAAAGCTTGACGGCTTGTGCCGCCACGGGATAGCTCCGGTATGAGAATAAGTACAAGCTGAACAAGGTTTAACAATGGAGGCAAAAAACTCTAGTGCTAAATAATAATAATGAGTTCTGTGTGTATCTTAGAATTAGTACAAAACTCTGTATTTATAGTGATCTCACTGATGAGTGAGTTTTATACACATGAATTGGATACATTCGGGCTTAATTTATTATTGTTCTCAACTCTTTTAGGATGTTTTTATGTGTTTGCGTCTATTCATGCATCTTTTATATTGTTTTGTAGGAATTGGGACAAAAGTTACTTGGATCGACGTTTGGGGTGGCTAGATTCGCGTTTTTGGCTTGCCATTTACACAACAGTCACTTCAGAGCCAATTTGACTATAGCTCCGGACCTTATTTCGAAACTCTTAAAGAATGAAATTTGTAGATCTACTTTTCGTCTTTCTAGAACATCTTGAATCATCGAAATCGGAGTTCGAACGAAGAAGTTATGGCTATTTTCCCAAAGGACGTAGGAGCTGAAAATGTCAGAACTTGTAACAGCGTCGGGGCACTAATTTTCAGCCTATTTGAAGTGCCGGGGCACTATAAGGCAGATTCTCAGCGTCGTGAACAATGCTGGGGTGCTGGGGAAGAGGTTGGGTGCGGCCTAGACGCGTTTTGGGCGAATTTTGACACACTTTTGACTCCAAATTGGATTGGGTTTGTTCCTAAACTAAAAAATAGACTTGTAACCTATAAATACATGATGTAAGACATAATATAAAGGGAGATTACATAGATTAGACTATATTAAACACTCCTTTAGATTAGAACATAACCCTAGTTCTTATGCGTTTTGGAGATTGAAACAACTTGGAGACCATTGAAGATCAAGAGCAAGAGCAAGAGGGGAGCATCAAATTTGCTGACAACAGATTCTATTCTCTTCTCTCATCATACTTTTATCTTTTAATGTCTATTCAATTGTGGATTCTTGGTTTTAATTCATTAATTATGAACTAACTCTTTCATTAAGATTTCAATTGAACTTTTTATGATTATGAATTGATTATTTGATTTATTCTAATTATTTATGTTGAAGTGAATTGTTCATCTTGCTTTGTGCTTATTGATTAATTATTTGATCAGTAATTACCTTGTTACTCTAGAAGGAATTGAGAAAGGAATTCTAGGGTTAGAACTAGGCATGGTGACATGTGACTTAAATATTTGCATAGTGAATAATTAGGTTTGTGAATAGAATGAGAATATCTATTTGCCACATGTAACACATAAGGAATTGGGATTGTAGCGAGTTTAATTCAATTGTTTTACATAGAGATATAACAAAATTAATCTAGGTTAAATGGAAGGCAATTGATCACTCGAGAGAGGGCTTTTGGCATTTGAGAATTCATGTTAACAATTCAATAGACATAATAATTGGAATAGTTGAATAATTTATTTATAATTCATAATTGGGGATATTGGAGACTTAATCCTTATTTATTTGAATTCATTCAAATTTTAGTTGTTTATTTTCTTTCTTTTAGAATAATCTCTTTTAATTGTTTTAATTTAGTTTTCTTAATTAGAAACATCACAATTTTTGATTGTTTAAATAAAATTGATTTGGTTAAGAGTTAGTATTTGGTAATTTTTATTAAATAATTCCTCGTGGGAACGATACTCTACTTTCACTTTATTACTTGTTGACCGTGTATACTTGCACGTATTCATTGATTGCAAAATCGATCAACAAGTTTTTGGCGCCGTTGCCGGGGAATTAATTTAATAATTATTTTCTAATATTAATTTCAATCAAATTAGTCTTAATTTATACATTTTTATTTTTTTTGTTTTTTTATTTTTAATTCTCTTCCTATATTTCTCTCTTTTTAGGAACCATGAATGACTTTGCGTATCAATGGCCATACACGAACATGACTCAACCAAGGAAAGCGGAGATTGACAGACTTGAGAAACTTTCTACATTGTCAGCACAGATGGATACACTTTCGAAGATGGTCAACGCTTTTGTAGCTCAACGTCGTCAAAGTGTGGCGGTTACTTGTGATTATTGTGCTGGAAATCATATGAGTCATTAATATGCCATCAGTTTCGAGCCGGTACAGTATATGAGCGATTATCCCAATAGTTATGTCTATCCCAACAACTTTCATCAGAATTGGGGGTATCACTCGAATTTTTCATGGAGTAACAATCAAGATCAATTTTATGCTTCAAGTCCAACATACCCACCGGATTTGTCGTGTCCACCTCCACTACAACAGGAAGAACATTCAAATTGGGAGGAAGCCTTGGACAAATTTATTACAGCTTTTGAAAAAGAGTACGAGGAACAAGAAAAAAGATTTAATCAAATAGAGCTGAATATATAAAGCTAAGGTGAGTCAATAAAGAATCTGGAAAATCAATTGGGGCAGATAGCACATGCGTTGAACAACCGTCCTCAAAACACTTGGCTCTCTGATGATGAGCCCAATGGTGAGCCCGAGCCAAATCTACAACTAGATGAGCCACGAGATAAAAGAGAGGAGACAAGTGGGGATAATGACAACAAGGTCGGTGAAGAACTAATTGTGAGAACTAATGATGATGAGCCAATGTTATTTATGCCTCAAGTGTCTTCTCCTCCACAGTTCAAGAGTCCGGTTAGATTTGCAAAACCTTGTCCGCTAGGTAGTCATGTCGTCGGCAATACTCCTTGTGACGTAAAAGCGAGTACAACTTCGAAGCCATGGTTCAATGAGTTGGAGAAGATAGAAGAAGTTATTGTTGTGTCTGACAAGCCTCAATGCCAGAATCTATTCGCAGACACAATGGAAAAAACACCTAGATGTTTGACGTTCTTGAATGTGATCTTATATAAAAAAAGCATGATAGGTGACTTTAATACAATGACTATCGTAAATGGGAACCCACCAAAAGCTATATTATTTACGATGGATGGAGGGTTCCTCAACTTTCGAAGAGGAATTGGATAGCATTGACCAGACAAAGTTAGGCTGAGACTATAAAACAAGCGCTTATTAGGAGGCAACCCAAGTTTAATTTTTATTTTTAGTTTTTATTAAGTTTTATATTAGTAGTTTTGAATTTGCATTTATTTAGGATTTAATAAAATTGCTTCTATCATGGTTTTACAGGTTATTCAAGTCAAATTCAAGTGTGGTGCCCAATTTGTTCCATGTGCTTAGCCTATTCTCCAAACTTAGCGGGCAAGGAGGAAGATTGCTATATTTTCAGGGAAGTCCTCTGCTTTAATTTTTTCTATTTCAGTCATTGAGGACAATGTCTAGTTTAAGTTTGGGGGCATTTTAGTGTCGTATTGCATATAGTTAGTTATTTACATTGTAGTTCGTTATGTTTTCGGGTTATTTACATTTAGTTTTTGCATTCAATTTTTTGTTTAAAAAAAATTAAAAAAATCACAAAAATAGTAGTTAGTTTACTATGTTTGTTTCGGTTAGTTTATATTTGCATGATTCCAACTGTTAGATAGTAAAAGTCTATTTTGGCCAATGATGAGACTGGAGTTAAGTAGATAAGTATAGTATTGAATATTCAGGCTTTGATGTGATTTCTTGTTATGAATTGAATCTTTTCCTGTTTGAAACTGGTATAATTAAGGTTAGCACGTTAATAACAGCTATGTTGACTGATTAAGTTTAAATTGATACATAATGAATTTCTTAAGGATAATACTAGTGTGAAGGAATGAAAGACATGAATAGGCAGAGATGGCTAAATTTTGATAAAAACTTAAGTTTGGGGGGAAAATTTGGGATATATAAGCTTTGCTAAAAAAAGAGATAAAAAAAGAGAAAAAAATGGGAAAAGAGCAAAAAGCCCCCGTAATGAAAAGTAAAGCATAAGTATCCCGAATTGGACTCTTGAACTTGGTGGATGTTTGACTTTAGTTGGATCTAGCTTGTTCGTGAATTTTGTGAGTTTTCACTGTATGATGCCTTTAAAGAGACCTATTATGTGTTAAATTTGATTTTATACCAGTTAACATTGTTGTGGAGCAGAGACGCACTATATCAGTGATAACAGTCTAAGATTTGATGATTGATTGGGAAATTACTGATTTGTTTTAATATGATGTATTATCATGTTTACTTGATTTCTCTAAGGCCGGTTGAATAGACTTGTTTCTGTCATTACTATTGGAGTCGTAGGCATATAGATTAGTTTCATTACATTGCATTGCATAACATTTTTGTGTTTTTGCTTGAGGACAAGAAAATGTTTAAGTTTGGGGGTATTTGATGAGTGAGTTTTATACACATGAATTGGATATATTCGGGCTTAATTTATTGTTGTTCTCAAGTCTTTTAGGATTTTTTTATGTGTTTGTGTCTATTCATGCATGTTTTATATTGTTTTGTAGGAATTGGGACAAAAGTTACTTGGATCGACGTTTGGGGTGGCTAGATTCGTGTTTTCGGCTTGCCATTTACACAATAGACACTTCAGAGCCAATTTGACTATAGCTCCGGACCTTATTTCGAAACTCTTAAAGAATGAAAGTTGTAGATCTACTTTTCCTCTTTTCGGAACATCTTGAATCATCGAAATCGGAGTTCGGACAAAGAAGTTATGACCATTTTCCCAAAGGACGTTGGAACAGAAAATGTCAGAACTTGTAACAGCACGCGGGGGTGCTAATTTTAAGCCTACTTGCAGCGCCGAGGCGCTATAAGGCAGATTCTCAGCGTCTTGAACAGTGCTGGGGCGCTGGGGAAGAGGTTGGGTGCGGCTGGACGCGTTTTGGGCGAATTTTGACACATTATTGACTCCAAATTAGATTGGGTTTGTTCCTAAACTAAAAAATGGACTTGTAACCTATAAATACATGATGTAAGACATAAAATAAAGGGAGATTACATAGATTAGACTAGATTAAACACTCCTTTAGATTAGAACATAACCCTAGTTCTTATTAGTTTTGGAGATTGAAGCAACTTGGAGACCATTGAAGATCAAGAGCAAGAGCAAGAGGGGAGCATCAAATTTGCTGACAACAGATTCTAGTCTCTTCTCTCATCATACTTTTATCTTTTAATGTCTATTCAATTGTGGATTCTTTGTTTTAATTCATTAATTATGAACTAACTCTTTCATTAAGATTTCAATTGAACTTTTTATGATTATGAATTGATTATTTGATTTATTCTAATTATTTATGTTGAAGTGAATTGTTCATCTTGCTTTGTGCTTATTGATTAATTATTTGATCAGTAATTACCTTGTTACTCTAGAAGGAATTGAGAAAGGAATTCTAGGGTTAGAACTGGGCATGGTGACATGTGACTTAAATATTTGCATAGTGAATAATTAGGTTTGTGAATAGAATGAGAATATCTATTTGCCACATGTAACACATAAGGAATTGAGATTGTAGCGAGTTTAATTCAATTTTTTTGCATAGAGATATAGCAAAATTAATCTGGGTTAAATAGAAGGTAATTGATCACTCGAAAGAGGGCTTTTGGCATTTGAGAATTTCTGTTAACAATTCAGTAGACATAATAATTGAAATAGTTGAATAATTGATTTATAATTCATAATTGGGGATATTGGAGTCTTAATCCTTATTTATCTGAATTCATTCAAATTTTAGTTGTTTATTTGTTTTCTTTTAGAATAATCTCTTTTAATTGTTTTAATTTAGTTTTCTTAATTAGAAAAATCACAATTTGCGATTGTTTAAATAAAATTGATTTGGTTAAGAGTTAGTATTTGATAATTTTTATTAAATAATTTCTCGTGGGAACGATACTCTACTTTCACTTTATTACTTGTTGACCGTGTATACTTACACGTATTCATTGATTGCGAAATCGATCAACACTCACCACCTTCTCAGAGTCATTCCCCGTATTAAATTAGAATTCCTCATTAGGTATAACTCCTTAATGGGATTGTATTAGATCTCCTAAAAATAAGGAAGTTAATTCAAATCCTAATATCTCCTTTTGGATTTAGAAACCAAATATAAATAGGAATCTTTGATTCCCTAAAATATTCCAACTATCAAACAAAATCCTATATGGATTCAAACCCTATGTGAACTGCAACCCACCATACAAATCGGACCCGATGTATCGTGGCCCAACAGGTACAATCTCATGCCCTTTTTTCTAGAAGGTTTTGTTGAAGAAAATTTAACTGACTGAATAGTGAAGTGATGCTTCTTAATTTCTCCGACTAATCTCCAATTTTAAATCCTAAATTTTAATCTTAAAATCGATTTGCATCTTAAACTTTATTTTGAATTAAATGCATTTTAAATTTTGAGTTTTCATACAATTTACACCTTTCACTAAAATTTAGATTGCAAATTATTTTGATGCAAATGGTGCAGAGGGTACATATTGTATTAAAACTTAAAAGTTTATGGTGCATTTAATTCAAGATAAAGTTAAAAATTGAAATCGATTTTAGTGTCAAAGTTTAGGATGCAAATCAGGAATTAGGATTCTCTCCATTTTAAATGAATTGGAGAGTCTATATTTTATGGTTCAGATTTAAAATATGTTAAAATATGACATCATAAAGATGAGAGAGATGATAATAAAAAATATATAAAAAATAAAAAAATATATTTAATTTAAAATAGAGAATATCGTAGTCCCAAATCAGAGGTTAGTCTAATTTCTCCTGCGGACTTTTTATGTTCACATTCAGTATTCCACAACATAAAGTTTTGTAAAGTTGGTGCATCCACAACAGAAAGGTTTTGTAAAGTTGGTGCGAAAACATTTATTCTAATCTAATACTCCCAACTGAGCCCGCTCTTTTTCTTTTCACCATTACACCAAAATGATGCCCTTTATTATGGCTTTGCACAAAAAATATACTTTCTTGCGCTAAAAACTTGAGCAAAAAAAAGTGACAAACTTTTCATCCATTTCTTTTTCTTTTTCTGTTAATTAAAAATTCATTAAAAAAGAACTAAAAGCCTAGTTTTATTGGGTTTGTAATGTTGATGGTATAAGAATTATAAAAGATTTGGTCCTGTTATTTAGTTTTTAGTTTAAATCTGTCTATTTTTAAGCCATAGTACTTTGGCAAGAAAAGTCCACAAATTAATTTTTCACCCATTCCCTTTCTATTCTGTTCATTAAAAGCTCAATAATAAAAGAATTACATTTTGGAAACTGAGTAACTAGTGTCAAATCACTACTCAATATATGCTCCTGCAGTTACTCACCTGTCATGGTTTCCCCTCCCAAACCATATCTTTGAAACGCAAAGAAAAGTCCTTAATCTACCTTAATTAGTCGGCCTGAATTAGCCTTTTTCGGCTACCCGTTGACAGCCTCCATGGCAGCCTACAGTTAAGAACCATAAATATGATGTGAACAATTCTCATTGTTTCCAATTATCGGTCCCTATCAATCCTCTGCATTGCACCAACTCATCCCCTGTCATTTATTCGTGCAACACTAAACGGTTAACAAACGCGCAACAAACTTATATGAATCATCACTGGCCACTATTAATTAAATTCTGCGGCAACTACTATATATATAATCAGTCCCTCCAAACCTGCAGTTAAAAGACATTTTTTTGAACCTGTTAAAATTGCCTTATTCAACACAATGAGGAGAATCCTATTTGTTCATCTGATTTTTCTGCAAATCCTGACGAGTCAAGCAAAAGTTCCGTCGATCATTGTCTTTGGAGACTCGTCGGTGGATTCTGGGAACAATAACCATATCTCTACAATCCTCAGGAGCAACTTCAAGCCTTATGGCCGCGATTTCTATGGTGGCAAACCTACCGGAAGGTTTTCCAATGGTCGGATTCCGACGGATTTCATCTCAGAGGCTTTTGGACTAAAGCCAACCATACCTGCTTATTTGGATCCCAATTATAATATTACTGAATTTGCTACCGGAGTTTGCTTTGCTTCTGCTGGAACTGGTTATGATAATGCTACCTCTAATGTGCTAGTAAGTCTCTCAAAAATCTGCAAAGCATATTGAAAATATATAAATTGTCCTCCCACATGATTTATCTTGAATTCCAAGGATATGTTATGTTTGCTAGTAAAAATGATGGGTGAGATACGATTATTTGTAATAATTTATTATCACTACATACTATTTTATCTATATTTAATCTCATAGAACAATGTTTTGTCATTTTTAAAGTTTTGATGATGGATTATAATATAGTGGAAAGGTGGTAATATATAATCCCCTTTTGAGATATCAAATGATCTTAGAAATGATAATAAATAGTTCATGAGATTAAATAAATAGTCTCTATTGGTGTTAATTTAATACAAATAGTCGTATCTCATCCATCATTTTGAATTTTGAGTTGATAGCTGAAATGAGGTGATAATGTACCACTTCTATAGTTTTCAAAGTGAAAATGTGATTCTTGGACCACAGATAAAGCCCAAATAAACTAACCTTGATTACAACATATATAATTGCAGTCTGTATTACCTCTTTGGAAAGAACTAGAGTACTACAAGGAATACCAGAAGAGACTAAGAGCTTATCTTGGTGATGAGAAAGCTGACAAGGTTCTAAGTGAAGCTTTATATTTGATAAGCATAGGAACAAATGATTTCCTAGAGAACTACTATATATTCCCAGACAGATCATCAGAGTATTCTGTTGAAGGGTACCAGCATTTTCTCGCCGGAATCGCAAGAAACTTCACTACAGAGCTTTACCAGCTTGGAGCTCGGAAAATATCTTTAGGCGGGCTTCCTCCAATGGGGTGTTTGCCATTGGAGAGAACCACAAAAATGTTATCTGGGAGTGGTTGTAGAGAGGAGTATAATAAAGTGGCAAGAGAATTCAATGAGAAGTTACAAGGATTGGTTATGGAGCTGAACAAGGACCTTTTTGGTGTACAAGTTGTGCTGTCAAACCCGTATGGTATCCTTTCAGAAATCATTCAGAATCCTCATTCTTTCGGTACGTTTGCACAACAATCCCAATTTATCTCTGCTATGGTTTGGTCGGTTCGGTTCAACCGAGCCAAAAAATTAATACTAAATATTGTTTTACACAGAAATAATCATAAGATGGAGTATTACACACTATTAATTTGTTATTATTATTAAAAAATATATATCACACATGCGTTATATATATATAATACGAGTTGTTTTAGATAATATAGTTTGAAAAAAAAAATTGTCTCATAAAAATGGTCTTACATAACTTATACTCCGATTAGTTACCGTTATTAAAATATAATTATAATTCTAAATGAGTAGGACTTTTATTATTACTCAAATATTTAATTTTAGAAGGAAACAACTTTGTTATAAGGATTACATTGACTAACATTAAAATGTAAATATAATATATTAACCAATCATATGATTTATTTATTATAAATCAAAAAATAAAAACTAATTACTCTATTCAATAAGAATTTTTATTTCTAAAAAAATATAATATAAATATCATTAATATCATAATTTTACAACAAGCCCTCGTGGTTAGCACAGGGTGCACATGCTAGTCATGCACCGGACCGCCCCCCAATTACTTCTTCCTTCCTTCCTTCTTTTTTTTGTTGGTTATATTAGACTGAAATTTTAAAATTATTATCTTGGTGATCAGAATCTCAAGAACTCGTGTACCCAACTTTATGAGTAGTTTTTTTACTATTGAACCACACAGGAGCTTGGTCTTGATCATTTTTTGCAGCAGCATATCAACACATTTATTCTAATTCTAGTTATACAATTCTAACACAGCTAGTAGCTACATATATTTCTAGTTTCAAATTACAGAGCAAGTTATTTTGGAAACATCAATTAAGTAAAATATTGTCCTTATTTGATGAGAATATTGTGTATATAATCCCTTTACGCTAATTCCCAATTACAGGGTTTGAGAATGCGGCAAGAGCATGTTGCGCAAGTGGAATGTTTGAGATGGGCTACATGTGTAACAACTTCATCCCCTTCACTTGTAGAGACGCAAATAAGTATGTATTTTGGGATTCCTTTCATCCTACAGAGAAAACAAACGGCATAGTTGCTGATCATGCCGTCAAGAATTCTCTTGCTATATTTCAATAAGCCATGCGTATTTGGGAGTAACTTATAAGTTAATCAAACAATTTATAAGTAGTTTTTATTTACTATTTGAGTGTTTGTATGCGAATTATTATCGCATCCTCAAAAGATGACATAAATATATTTTTCACACAAATTAAGAAAGTAGTGGAATAGAAGAATTTATCCTTAGTAGTCCACAATATTATATAAAATGATGTGTTCTTTTATTTTTTATATTAATGGACTCCACTAAATGATATATGGGTCCTTAACACTAATATACAACAATTAGAAAATATTTACAAAAATAATGCATACACAAAATAATTACAAAAATAACGCAATTCATATTAATAAGGAAACCTAAAATTAAGGAGAAATATCTGCTATAACTAATCATTCAAATTCAAATATCTGGGATCTAACCACAAAAATAAATTCAAATTTAAATATTCAAATTTAAATTTCATAAGAAAGATTGCACAAATTTTGTACTTTACAGGAGGTGGCGGAAACAATTTTCAGATGAGGTGGAAGCTTTGGAGGGGGTAGTAATGGTGGCTTCGGAGGCGGTGGTGATGGCTATGGAGGAGGTAACAATGGCGGTGGTGGCGGTGGCGGCGGAGATGGCGGCGGTGGCTCAAGTGGTGGTTACAGCTAGAGACGGTGGAGGTGGAGGCTGGGACGGTAGTGGCGGGAGCAACCATTTTCTGGTAGTAAAAGAAAATTCTCAAGATACTGCAGAGGAGAAGATCATTAGTAATGTCATGGTAACCAAACTTTTATAACAAGGTAACCAAACTTTTATAATAAGGTAACCAAACTTTTATACCAAGGTAACCAAACTTTTATACTAAGGTAATCAAACTTTTATAGTGATGTAACCAAACATTTATACCAAGGTTACCTTGGTATGAAGGTTTGGTTACCTTGGTATGAAAGTTTGGTTACCAACTACACTATGAAAAAACTGATGGTGTGGAGGTGGATTGGTTACCTTGGTATAACAGTTTGGTTACCTTGATAAAAAAAGTTTGGTTACCTTAGTATAAAAGTTTGGTTACCTTGGTATAAAAGTTTTGTTACCAAACTTACCAAACTTTTATACTGAGGTAACTAAACTTTTATACTAAGGTAAACACCAATCAACAAAAAAAGTGATCATAAATTCATAATCAAACGCACATTTTGCATAACATTAAGATCATAAACCAAACTTTCAGAGGAGGTGGAAGCTTTGGAGGAGGTGACAGCTTCGGAGAAGGTGGTAATAGTGGCTTCGGAGGTGGCGGTGATGGCTATGGAGGAGGTAACAATGGCGGTGGTGGTGGTGATGGTGGCGGTGGCGGCGGAGATGGCAATGGTGGCTCAAGTGGTGGTTACAGAGACGGCAGAATAGAAGAAAATGAGAGAGAAAATGACAAAATGACGTCTTCATCTTCTCTCTTCACTGGTGTCTTCATCTTCTCTCTTCACTCTTCAACTTTTATATTTAAATATGAAAATGGAAGAATAGAATTGTAGTAGCGTACAGAAAATAGAAGTAGGAGGAGATGAGAAAGAAAATAACACCTACCAAAACTAATCCCCTAAATTAAGGAATCTTAATTATACTAATATTACCATGTCAGTCATTACATATTAATCCCTTAATTTAAGGACCTTTAATTATGTTAAGATTGAAAATAAAAACAAAAAAGTGTAATACTTTTGTAATTATTTTATATGTGTATGATTTTTATAATTATTTCTAAAAATGTACTACTATATGTAATTTATCCATGATATATTTACCCCTTAATTTTTGTACCTTAAGTCATTTTTTTGAGCACAAAGAAAATTGTAACTTAAAGTCATCTTTTTAAGGATGGAGGGAGTATTTTTTAACTTATAAATTGATCACTTATAAAAAGTTTTTGAGAAGTAACAATTTCTTATTTCTTAAAAAATTACTTACAAGTTATTTTCTTACTTCTTAAAAAATAATTTATAAGTCATTTTAAAATAAGTAAGTTTAACTAAACGTAAATACTCTTTTGCGCATATTTTAGTAACATTTGCAACTTATTTTAACACATAAGTCTTTTTAGTCAAACAAATTCACAATTTATTTTAATTAAATCCTAACTTATAAATCAAAATAATGATAAATTTTTATTTGTAAATCACGACTTAAAATAATTTATAAATTATTTTAAATTTAAATTTATAAATTATTTTAAAATAAATAGAACATCCCCTAATGTCAGAAAATATGTACGCCAACTCAAGTAAAGTGACACCTGTATAGTGAGTAATTATATGCTTTTATCATAGCAAGAGAAACTCTACAATCTACTTGCACAGAAAACATCTCAAGTCCAAAGGTGACACCTGTATAGTTAGTAATTAATCATTTAAGATTAATTCACATAGATTAAGGTATGTAATTAATATCTATAGAAAATACTATACTACCCTTATTATAATTGTCTTAACTAATTATTAACTTTGTAGATTCCAAAAAAGAGTATACTATTCAATTAATTCTACTTTGTATCTCAAAGCTATATTCAACGTAGTAGTCAAAATATATATGAGAAAATTTTAAATAGAAATAAGTTTTAAATAAGGGTAACGTAGAGAAAAAATAGTTATTTTGTATTGATAAATTCAAAACGTCAATATTTTAAAAATAAAAATTACTTTCTAAAACCATAATTTTTTTTAGTAACGGAGAGAGTATATACTTTTATCATAGCAAGAGAAACTCTACGATCTACTTGCACTCTACATGAGCAAGTACCAAAAGAAACTGAATCACCAATTCCTCGATATTTACCTACTTAATAATGTTGACATACAGTATCTGTGTTGGTCAACAATTAATTCTGTTCCACCACCCTGGCATACATGAAATCAAATCCAGAAGTAGACACACCACCATCCAAGGTGGACAACACCATGAAGACAAGCTTCATATCACCTTACTTAGTAATGTGCACATACAGGTATTTGTGTTAGTCAACAATTAATTCTGTCCCACCATCCAGCCTACATTAAATCAAACCGACAAGTAGACACACCACCATCAAAGGTGCCCGCCCGCCCGCCCGCCCGCGCGCCCAAAATAGATATTCAAATAAGGGCTGTGTTGGAGTGTGAATATTAGGACCCAGTTTATATGGTGGGCCAAAGTTCACGTGTATGTATTTGTCCCTACGTAAAAATCTATTTTGGCAGTCATATATTTTAAGGAATTAAATATTCTTAATTGCATTTAATTTATAACTCCTAAGGAGAGTGTCAAGATGTAATTCAACTTCCTTTCTTTAAGGAGATTCAGTTCAATCCCATTAAGGAATCATACCTAATGAGAAATCATAATTTTATACGGAGAAGGAGGTATGATCACAATAAATACAAGGCTACACTCTAATCATCAAGTACACACAACTTTATTTACAATGTTAGAGCATTAAGCCTCCATTGTTAAACTTTATTCAGCTTGTATTTATTCTCACACCAGAGCTATCCCCCAGCGGCCCAAGCCGCCAAGCTTTAGACGTGATTTCGTTTCTGTGTAGGATTTGAAGCTCTTTGATGATTGAGGCGTGTTGACGAATGTTGGCGTTAACATTGACGCTAGAAGGAGGGCTTTTTAGTGCTACGTAATTTTCAATCACAAAAGAGTTTCGGGTGGAATCATGGTGAATAGCAAGAAAACAGTTTCAACACGTGGTCAGTCTATGGATGATCCCCCCCCCCTCATCAACCATGGGGTTCGACCAAAGACAAGATAGGGCCGTCAGTTTCTGAACGGTTATGGTCCTATGCCAATTATGTGGCCCTATCGAAGGATAGAGCGGGTTGTGCTCTAGGAAAGTTGTTCTCCACAACCAGCAAGGAAACAAGATCTAAGGATCGTTTCTTGGACGCTCTGTCCTGAACACGCCCCCAAGATGACGGTCCAGACGAGAGGAGGATGATTTTGGCTAGAAAAGCACATGAGACTGATAATACTATGAGAGCTTTACTCCTTCAGCGAAAGGAGATTGACGCACAGATGGTGCTTTTGATAGGCAGAGAGGATGGGCTTCCTGCCATAATCGAAGGCGGGAGCGTTCACCAGGGAACTAGTCCAAGACACATTGTCCGGACGGTTCTCGGCAAACTGGGTGCAGACACCGAAGCCAATCACAAGAGAGGAACATGCACTGTAGTCGCTCCAGGGAAGCAAGTTCAGAAGGCAAGGGAAGATCCTGAAAGTAGTATGCACACAAGCCAATCATGTTGATGATAAAACATATACTTTGTAACAACCTTATTCGTTTATTAATATTAAAGGCTTTAATTTATCTACATGATGTTGTTTTTATAATATGTGATTAATGTAAGACCCCAACTTTTATGAATAAAGAATAATTTTCTCGAAATATATTTTTGAATATTATGGTGCGGATTTGATATAATGTTATAGTTGTGGGTAATATTTACAAATTTTGCAAAATAAGAAAGTGGTTATATAATATTCGATTGGTCGGGGAATATTCGTTTTAATAGGGAATATTCGTACGACGACACAATCATTAGTGGACCCCACAACGGAAGTATTGTCGTAGTTAGAAAACGACATAATTATCTTTTTATAAAAATAACGGCGAAAGTGTTGCCGTTAAAACTGTTGAACTACCCGGTAGTAAAAGTACAGTAATACGCGTGGTTGCATAGTAGCACATGATATTGATTATTGATGCTTACGTGAGAAGTCACTAAGTTATACTCAATTACTGCTACAGTAATTGCTGCATCATATCTCTCATATTATTGATTCAATTATTGTCACAGTATCATCTGCATTATATTTATTATTATTAAATCAATAATTGAGACGACAAAGTTATTCATATTATTATTTGCAATATTGACAATGTCTAGAAGTTCTGTTAAGGAGAGGTTTGGTCACCTAATTGCGCGCCAATAAGAAGAAATCCTTACCGGAAAGTCCCCTCTTTCCTGGGAATGACCTGGTTATCAAATATTGTGAGTTATAATATTAATGATGAATAAATTGTGTGGATTAAAGATGAATTTGATAGTTCCATTGTGTTGAGATTATTAGTGTTAGTGGAAATCGACATCTGTTCCGATGATAATTGATGTATGGGGTTATATTGATAAATCGGGCAATTTATCAGATAAATGAGCAAGTAATTGCTACTAATTCACATGCTTATATAACTATTTGTTCATATATGTGTACTATTGAATCACATTCGTGTATTATTAGGGGAGTTGGTGCAAGATTGATAATACTTGCATGACTAAGTTAAAAATGGAGGTATAATTGAAGGTACTATACTGTAATTAGTTTTCTTCACATGATTATATTATTGAGTCAAATGAATGAACTATTAATTCATATTATTTACTATTATGGGAGGTGGTGCAAGTTTGTTAATACTTGCAAGTCTAAATTAAAAATGAAGAAAAAGAGGAAGGTATTATACTGTAATATTTCGAGCCTCAAAACGTGCAATTATCGACACTATATTTTCCTATAAATAAAAGCTCATTCTTCTTTCATTTCTCACCAATTCACAAAAGCTTTAGAGCAATTATTATAGAGAGAAATTATAGAGAGAAAGAAGAAGAGAAGTCTGCTACCTCACTATTCCAGTATCCAGTTTTTCTAAGGTAAGTGTTATTATTTCTTTCGTGTTCTTGAAGAGAGCTATTGTTATTCCATCCCTTATTATTCTGTTGGAACATCCTGTCTATGCGAATTACGCATGACCTGGTTCCGTTATTTATTATTCTGTTGGAATAACCTGTCTATGCGAAGTACCGTATACATGGTGAAATTCTTATATTATTCCATTCTTTATTATTCTGTTAGAACATCCTGTCTGTGCGTATTACGCATAACCTGGTTCCATTATTTATTATCCTGTTGGAATAACCTGTCTGTGAGGTCTATCTCATGCATGGTGAATTCTTCTATTATTCAATTTTTTATTATTCAGTTAGAATATCCTGTCTGTGCGTTTACGTATGACCTGGTTTCATTATTAATTATTCTGTTGGGATAACCGGTCTGTGTGATTTATCACATGCCTGGTGAATTCTTTTGTTATTTCATTCTTTATTATACTCAGTTGGTTAAAGTTTTGGCTTTTATACTCCATGAAATTAGTGGAATATCCTTGATATTTGCGCTTCATCCAGTATCTTTTCATGGAAATATTCTTCTGAGCATTCTTGAATTTTACTCCACAAAGCAATATCATGTTGACAATCTGGACGTTATTGGTTCCTGGATAAATTAATTCTTGAACTTGTTTTATTGAATTCTTATATCATTGTCATCATCCTCATGTTTATATTATGTTGAAAATCATCTGTGGCCTGTAGTGCATAGATGGACTTGGTATGATTATGACCAGGGATTATTCGGTATAATCATGACCGTAATGTTACAAATGATGTGGTAAAAGTATTCATTGGCCCGTAGTGCATTGATGGACAGTTGTTGGCATGATCATGACCATTGATGAATACACGAATATCATTGGCCCGTAGTGCATGGATAATTTGTGGTCGTGATACTAAAGAATATCTTTGGCCGTAGTGCAGGGATGATGTGGTTTATTTATTAAGCTGAGTCTCAGCGATATGAAAAACCTTTTAAATCATAGAAGATAGTAGATTTTGTTCTCTACTTGACTCTTCTAATGGATTGCTTGTTTCGCTGCAGTTAAACTTGATGTTTGCTATATTTTATCAATTTAACACTGTTGAAGGCTAACGATAAATTATTCTGCATTATCTTAGTCAGAATATTTCTTACTGGGCTAGTTGAGCTCACCCTTTCTTTCACTGTTCTCTTCAGGAAATGATAACGTAGCCGGGACTAGTCGGGGAACGGAGTGACGGTCCAGATGATAGCATTAGTAGTCCTCACTATTATGTTAAATAGTGTGACAATAAATGTAATGAGGACTCTATTGAGTTTGTATATTGTCTAGATGACAATATTCTTATTCAAAACTCTTAGATTATATTTTGTCGTATTTTACACGACTGTTGTATAATTAAGTTGTATTTAAATTTTGTACCATGTATTTGGCGACCCAAGATGGGTGATGTATACCTGTTTTGGGGGCGTCATAGTTGGTATCAAAGCTTAGGGATATGATCCCTGACTGAGATGTGAGACAAGAACTAGGAGGGGAGAGACGAGGAATTCCTTCGCTAGTATGACCTACCTAAGTTTATTTGGTATTTATTTGGTCAGTCAGAGTATAGGGATATTATGTGACATGTCAATTAACCCTTGTTTTGTGGCAGTATTTAAAAATGACATCCGAGAATGTTGAGAATAACAATGGAGCACAGGAAATCGTTGAGTCTCCATAGATCAATAATCAGGATAATGTGAATCTGGAAGGCGATAATCCTCATGCAAACAACAACACTGACCAAATGATGAACAATGAAATGTTCAGAGGCTTTATGCAATTCATGTGACATCAGGCGAGAGCGACTCCTGTCCAAAATGTAGGTGAAAACACTGGAAACTCTAGGACTGTCACCGCTAAACAATTCAAGGAGCTGGGACCACCAGAGTTTATTGGAGAGCCAAAACCACTTAAGGCGAAAGCGTGGATAAAACAGATCACCAAGATATTTGATGTTTTGGGATGCTCCAAGGAGCAAAAGGTTCCATTTGCCACCTTTATATTGCGAGGAGAGGCAGATTACTAGTGGGAATCGGCAAAGCGTACTCAACCTGCCGCACTGAAGATGTCTTGGGAGAAGTTCCAAGAACTATTCAACGACAAGTAATTTCCCGAAAGTATTCGCCACATGAAAGAGGTAGAGTTCATCAAGTTGGAGCAGAACAATATGACCGTGTCGCAGTACGAAGCTAAGTTTGCCGATTTGTCTCGGTTTGCGTCTCACTTGGTTGACAATGAGGAGAGAATGACACGGATGTTTCTAAGAGGTTTGAAACCTGAGATACGTCAATATCTAATTTCTCATAAACTATGTTTGTATTCAGATGTTGTTAATAGGGCTCAGTTATTGGAGCGTGATAACGAGTCAACTCAACCAAGAGAAAACAGCCGGCAAAATGATAATACCAGTGGTAACAGTCATCGAAGCGGTGACAACAAAAGTGGAGGGAATCAACATGCCAGAAATGGTAACCACTTCGGTGGTAATCATGGCCAAGACAGTAAAAATGGACATTTCAAGAAAAAGAAATTCAACAATGATGGAAAAATGTCAGCACCAGCATCCGTTGTTAAGGAAGGAGAAAGACCACCTATCATATGCTTCAAATGCGGAGGGGAGGGACATATCAGTCCAAACTGCGTGATGCAGTCCAAAGCGTGTTATAATTATGGAAGAAAAGGTCACTTAGCCCGATTTTGTCGTGCACCAAAGACCAGTCCAGCTGGGATGGAGGCACCAAAGGCCGTCCCAGAAAATTCAAAGCCGGTAGTTCAAGGGAGAGCGTTTGTTTTAACCTCCCAGAAAGCAAGGAACCCGAACGAGGTCATCACGGGTAAGCTTATCATAAACTCTAGCAAAGTCTATACCTTATTTGATACCGGTTCTACCCATTCTTTTATTTTTCTTACTTGCGCTCAACGTTTAAATTTGACTCCAGAGAAATTAGACTTTGACTTATTGGTTGAAACTCCGTTGGGAGAAACCTTCATTACATTCACTGTTTCTAAGTCTTGTTTAATTCAAATCGGTAACTGCACGTTACCTGTCGATCTTATTTCTTTAAAAATACTTGCATTTGACGTGATTTTAGTGATTGATTGGTTAACTACTCATCATGCTAAAATTGATTATTTTCGTAAGATTGTTAGCTTTCATATTCCTAATCAACCTATTATGCGAATTCAAGCGACCAAACCATTAAAATCAATCACGGTCATCTCAAGCCATAAAGCTATTCGTTTATTGAAAAACGGATGTCAAGCTTTCTTAGCTCATGTCACAGATTTAAACAAAAATACGTCAGATTTGAAAGATATTTCTATTGTTAATCAATTTCCTGAGGTATTCCCTGAAGAACTTCCTGGCCTACCCCAGAGCGTGAAATTGAATTTTTTATCGACCTTGAACCTGGTACAAAACCCATTTCCAAAGTCCCATATCGAATGGCTCCTATTGAACTTCAGGAGTTAAAGACCCAATTGCAGGAATTGTTAGACATCGGTTTCATTCGTCCTAGTACGTCTCCTTGGGGTGCTCCTATTCTATTCGTAAAGAAGAAAGATGGAAGTATGCGACTTTGTATTGATTATCGGGAGTTGAATCATGTCACCATCAAAATAGGTACCCATTGCCTCGCATTGATGACCTATTTAACCAGTTGCAAGGCGCCAAATTCTTTTCAAAGATCAATCTTCGTCCTGGATATCATCAGTTGAAGATTAAAACTGATGACATTCCAAAGACTGCTTTCAGAACTCGGTACGGGCATTATGAATTCTTTGTCATGTCTTTTGGATTGACTAATGCTCATGCTGCCTTCATGGATATGATGAACTGAGTATTCAAGGAATATTTGGATCACTTTGTGGTCATCTTTATTAATGACATCCTCATATATTCTAAAACCCGTGAAGACCATGAGCAACACTTGAGGATTATACTCCAAAAGTTTCGTGAAAACAAGCTATATGCCAAGTTGAAGAAATGCGAGTTCTAGCTTGAGGAAGTTACATTCCTTGGGCACGTGATATCAAATCATAGGATATCTGTTGACCCGACAAAGATTGAAATAATTCAAAGCTGGGAGCAACCTAAATCAGTGACCGAGGTACGTAGCTTTCTCGATTTAGCTGGTTATTATCGGAGATTCGTAGAAAGGTTTTCTCGAATCGCTACTCCATTAAATCAGCTGACTCGAAAAGATATAAAATTCGGTTGGAGCGAGGAATGTGAGAAGAGTTTTTAAGAACTCAACATGAGACTCATTTCAGCACCTGTTTTGACAATACCATCTTGCTTAGAGGGATTTGTCATCTACGGTGATGCTTCAGGCAAAGGGTTAGGATGTGTTCTCATGCAACATGGAAAAGTCATAGCCTATGCCTCAAGAAAACTCAAAGAATATGAGAGGAATTATCCTATTTATGATCTAGAGTTGGCAACAGTCGTTTTTACGCTTAAGATTTGGAGGCATTACCTGTATGGAGAGAAGGTGGAGATTTATATGGATCATAAAAGCCTCAAATATTTCTTCACTCAAAAGGAACTTAACATGCGGCAACGACGATGGCTTGAGTTGTTGAATGATTACGATCATACCATTCAATACCATCCTGGAAAAGTGAACGTAGTAGCTGATGCATTGAGTAGAAGATCATATGCGGGTACGAGTGCATTATTTTCAATGCAAAGGCACATTTTATATGACTTACAAAGTATGGAGATAGAGTTAAAGACTCCAGGGACCCATGTGATGATGGCGAATATACGAGTAGAACCTACTTTAATCGATAAACTTAAAGCTGCTCAAGCTACAGACCTGGAGCTAATGAATATGAGGAAGAAAGTGCAAGAAGGTGCTATGCCGGAAGTAAAAATCGATAAAGAAGGAATACTTCGAGTTAACTCCAGAATTTGTGTTCCTAACAACCCTAATTTAAAGTATAAAATCATGATAGAGGTGCACAACACACCGTTTGCAATCCATCCTGGGAGTACCAAAATGTATCGTGATCTTCGATATACATTTTGGTGGACCAATATGAAGAGAGAGATAGCGGAGTTTATCTCAAGGTGTTTAACTTGTCAAGGAGTCAAGGCGGAGCATCAAGTACCAAAACGTCCATTGCAACCACTTGAAATTCTAGAATGGAAGTGGGAGCACATTACCATGGATTTTGTTACTGGTCTTCCCAAGGTTTCTCAAGGCATAAATGGAATTTGGGTCATTGTTGATAGATTGACCAAGTCTGCTCATTTCTCACCTATATGAGAAACTTATACACTTGAACGTCTTGCTTGTATGTACATAAACGAGATTGTAAGATTGCATGGTATGCCGGTATCCATAGTTTCTGATCGAGACCCAAAATTCACTTCAAGATTTTGGGTTAGTTTGCGAAAAGCTATGGGCACGGATTTACAATTTAGCTCGGCATATCATCCTCAGTCGGACGGGCAGTCGGAGAGGACTATGCAAACTCTTGAAGATTTATTAAGACTCTGTGTCCTTGACTTCAAAGGATGTTGGTACAAGTTCTTACCATTGGTGGAGTTTTCCTACAACAACAGTTACTAAACAAGTATTGGCATGGCTCCATTTGAGGCGTTGTATAGAAGAAAGTGTCATTCTACGGTATGCTGGGATGAGGTGGGTGAAGCAAAGTTGTTGGGATCGAAGTTGGTACGTATGACTAAGGAAAAAATTCAAATGATCCGACAACGTATAAAAAGCTCACAAGATCGACAAAAGAGTTATGCTGATCTTCATCGAAAGGACGTGGAATTCGATATTGGAGATCATGTGTTGTTACGTGTTGTTCCATGGAAGGGAGTTACGAGATTTGGAAAGAGATAAAAGCTCAACCCTCGATTCATTGGCCCATTTTTAATCCTTGATCAAGTAGGAACTGTGGCCTATAGACTCGCCTTACCGCCAAGTATGTCTCGTATTCATAACATTTTTCACATGTCTATGTTACGTAAATATGTTAAAGACCCGAAACACATTATTGAATTAGAACCAGACAAGATAGAGGAATATTTAACGTATGAAGAGTTACCTATTAAAATCTTGGATAAGAATGATCATATTCTACGCTCTAAAGTTATATCTCAAGTCAAAGTTTTGTGGAGAAACTATGATGTTGAAGAAATTACCTGGGAGTTAGAATCTAAAATGAAATCAAGGTATCCTCACCTCTTCGATATACCAGGTACGTACCCTAATTTCGAGGATAAAATTTCATAAGAAGGGGAGGTTGTAAGACCCCAACTTTTATGAATATAGAATAATTTTCTCGAAATATATTTTTGAATATTATGGTGTGGATTTGATATAATGTTATAGTTGTGGGTAATATTTACAAATTTTGCAAAGTAAGCAAGTGGTTATATAATATTCGATTTGTTGGGGAATATTCGTTTTAACAGGGAATATTCGTACGACGGCAAAATCATTGGTGGACCCCACAATGGAAGTATTGTCGTAGTTAGAAAACGACATAATTATCTTTTTATAAAAATAACGACGAAAGTGTTATAGTTAAAACTGTTGAACTACCCGGTAGTAAAAGTACAGTAATACGCGTGGTTGCATAGTAGCACACGATATTGATTATTGATGCTTACATTAGAAGTCACTCAGTTATACTCAATTATTGCTACAGTAATTGATGCATCATATCTCTCATATTATTGATTCAATTATTGTCACAGTATCATCTGTATTATATTTATTATTATTAAATCAATAATTGAGACGATAAAGTTATTCATATTATTATTTGCAATATTGAAAATGTCTAGAAGTTCTGTCAAGAAGAGGTTTGGTCACCTAATTGCGCGCCAATACGGAGAAATCCTTATCGGAAAGCCCCTTCTTTCCTGGGAACGACCTGGTTGTTAAATACTATGAGTTATAATATTAATGATGAATAAGTTGTGTGGATTAAAGATGAATTTGATAGTTCCATTGTGTTGGAATTATTAGTGTTAGTGGAAATCGACATCTATTCCGATTATAATTGATGTCTGGGGGTTATATTGATAAATTGGGTAATTTATCGGATAAATGAGCAATTAATTGCTACTAATTCACATGCTCATATAACTATTTGTTCACATATGTGTACTATTGAATCACATTCTTGTACTATTAGGGGAGTTGGTGCAAGATTGATAATATTTGCATGACTAAGTTAAAAATAGAGGTATAGTTGAAGGTACTATACTGTAATTAGTTTTTTTCACATGATTATACTATTGAGTCACATGAATGAACTATTAATTCACATTATTTACTATTAGGGGATGTGGTGCAAGTTTGTTAATACTTGCAGGACTAAATTAAAAATGAATAAAAAAGGAAGGTATTATACTGTAGTATTTCGAGCCCCAAAACGTGCAATTATCGAAACTATATGTTCCTATAAATAGAAGCTCATTTTTGTTTCATTTCTCACAAATTCATAAAAGCTTTAGAGCAATTATTATAGAGAGAAATTATAGATAGAAAGAAGAAGAGAAGTCTGCTACCTCACTATTCCAGCATCCAATTTTTCTAAGGTAAGTGGTATTATTTCTTTCGTGTTCTTGAAGAGAGCAATTGTTATTCCATCCCTTATTATTCTGTTGGAACATCATGTCTGTGCAAATTACGCATGACCTGGTTCTGTTATTTATTATTCTGTTGGAATACCCTGTCTATGTGAAGTACCGTATACTTGGTGAAATTCTTCTGTTATTCCATTCTTTATTATTCTGTTGGAACATCCTGTCTGTGCGTATTACGCATGACCTGGTTCCATTATTTATTATTCTGTTGGAATAACCTGTCTGTGCGGTCTATCGCATTCATGGTGAATTCTTCTGTTATTCCATTCTTTATTATTCAGTTGGAATATCCTGTCTGTGCGTTTACGCATGACCTGGTTCCATTATTTATTATTCTATTGGAATAACCGGTCTGTGCGGTCTATCGCATGCCTGGTGAATTCTTTTGTTATTTCATTCTTTATTATACTTAGTTGGTTAAAGTTTTGGCTTTTATACTCCATGAAATTAGTGGAATATCCTTGATATTTGCGCTTCATCCAGTATCTTTTCATGTAAATATTCTTCTGAGCATTCTTACATTTTACTCTATAAAGCAGTATCATGTTGACAATTTGGACGCTATCGGTTCCTGGATAAATTAATTCTTGAACTTGTTTTATTGAATTCTTATATCATTTTCATCATCCTCATGTTTATATTATATTGAAAGTCATCTGTGGCCTGTAGTGCATAGATGAACTTGGTATGATTATGACCAGGGATTATTCGATATAATCATGACTGTAATGTTACAAATGACGTGGTAAAAGTCTTCATTGGCCCGTAGTGCATTGATGGACAGTTGTTGGCATGATCATGACCATTGATGAATACACGAATATCCTTGGCCCGTAGTGCATGGATAATTTGTGGTCGTGATACTAATGAATATCCTTGGTCGTAGTGCAAGGATGATGTGGTTTATTTATTAAGCTGATTCTCAACGATAAAAGTGATGAAAAACCTTTTAAATTATAGAAGATAGTAGATTTTGTTATCTACTTGACTCTTCTAATGGATTGCTTGTTCCGCTGCAGTTAAACTTGATGTTTGTTATATTTTATTAGTTTAACACTGTTGAAGGCTAACGATTAATTATTCTGCATTATCTTAGTCATAATATTTCTTACTGGGCTAGTTGAGCTCATCTTTTCTTTCACTGTTCTCTTCAGAAAATAAGAACGTAGCTGAGACTAGTCGGAGAACGGAGTGATGGTCCAGATGCTAGCTTTAGTAGTCCTCACTATTCTTTTAAATAATGTGATAATAATTGTAATGAGGACTCCATTGAGTTTGTATATTGTCTAGATGACAATATTCTTATGAAAAAATCTTAGATTATATTTTGTCGTATTTTACACGACTGTTGTATAATTAAGTTGTATTTAAATTTTGTACCATGTATTTGGCGACCCAAGATGGGTGATGTATACCTGTTTTGGGGGCGTCACAATTAACCCATATTTTTAAGCAATACTTTTAGAATCATAATGATATCATGCTAACGAGATCTAAATTCTTAGATAGCTTAAAAAGTAAAATGTTTCCAATCGGTGGATTACTAAAAAGGGGATTAGTAAATCTGGATAGATTGGTACATACATTGCTTGCTCATTGGATGAGGATGATTGATATCATAATCATTTGTTTGGAGACACTAAAGCAAGTATATAGGTGCTTATTGGAGAATAAATTCACTGAACGTGTCTCGCTAAGGAATAACTAATGGAGTTTTACTTGCATGTCAATAAGAATTCTTGCAGTGATAGTAGTACAAGTGATTCATTGGACTTGAGATCATCATAGTATCTTGTGTATGATGAGTTATACTTTGACTTAATCCTTAAAACCCTTAGGGTATATCAAAGGGTATGCTTGAGTATAATAAATTGTACACGAAGATAATGTATGATCAATAAAGAATCTACCGCTTCTAGTAAAAGAAGAGAAATGTCTTGTGTGATTCGATAAATAACAACCCAGTAGTCCTTGACCAAGGTAAAATGAAATTAGAAAGGAGTTTCTAATTTGTATTATTTGGAGTTGTGCATTTAAGAATCGAAATACATATAATTAAATAAAACAAGACTTGACAATAATTCCATGTCTTATATTTAATTGAGACATTGTATGGTGGAAGGATTGAATTGTACGATAACTGTTTATTCAAATGTTCTTTTTATGATTAATGTTGAAATCTATATTATATGGAAAGTCTTTAAACGCTAGGGAGGCTTATCCCTATTGTGGAATAAATATTATTTATTTAAATAAATTAATATTTTTATTTATTTATTTAAATAAGATTAGAATTGTTCTAATTAATTTATTCACAACCGGTTTAATATGGAGAACCTAAAGGGTCACACCATAAAAGGAAGAATAATTATTTAAGAAACAAATGGCATAATCGTAATAATAAGTTAAGTATATTTAATTTAATCTACGGTGATAGAATAAATTAAATAACTTAATATTTATTATTTAATATTTTAGAAATATTAAATATAAATTGATAAGAGGAGTCTTATTATTATTACTATTATTATTTAATTCCTAAAGGAGAGTTTAGGAATTAATTAATAAAAGTACTCTCACATATTCCTAATAAGATTAGGAGCCTAATAATTAAAGGAGTTTAATTAATGGCTTAAATATAAATTACTGCCCTATATTATAGGCCATATTTCACTTTGGTGATTCACCTTTTAATTTTGTCAATTAGATGATTGAACTATTAATTTTGTTCAATTCCAACAAATTGAGCATGCCACGTCAGAAATGGCTGACGTGGCTAGCTGGGTGGGCCATTAGTCAACTGAGTTGTAATGAGAAAATAATATTTTATTTATTGATTAAAAAATTTTAATATAATGGAGGGTAAAATGGTCACAACCCATACATTAATTAAAATAAAACAAATTAAAAGCTTCAAAAATAATAACATCATCGATCAAAAGTAAAAAAGGTCTGAGAAAGCAAGCCCCAAAGTCAGATCGAAAAAACCTAGTTCTAAGAATCATAAATTGCTCAACGATTCTGGCGAAGAAGGTCTGAGAAAAGAAAATTGATCAATAGCAAGCCCTAAAGTCAGCTAGGGTTTTAGTCATCTGCCCCTAAGATTTGGATCGAAAGAGCCGAATCATTGTTTGAGATGTTTAATTATGTTAGAATAGAAAAGGGGTTTAATATAAGCTACAATTAGGAAGTGGATGGGATTAATTAATACCACTCCATTACTAAAGAAAGAGGAAGATGGACATGGCAGAGAAATGGATTTGGTGGGATGTTTAAAATTGAAAAGATGAATACTGAAAGATGAATGGGGGTTTTAGCTATGAGGGTGAGGAGGGGGGGGGGTGAGATTGATGATGATGGAGACATTATTTTTTTTTGTATTCTTGATGTGCTGGTAATTATCAAATCATAAGTAATGTTTTTATTACCATTAAGGTTTTTTTTTGGGATTTCGATTAGGGCTTTACTATTGGGGCTATCACCAAAATAAATGAAAGAGAATACCGCTATCTCTTTATCGACCATCAACAGATGGAAAAGAGTCGGCAAATCCACCAGGCCTTGATGGTATACTACCCTTGTTGTCCTCAAGATACACATAATTGAAGTCTTTTCCTTCTGTTTCTTGCCACCCCTTCACCATTTGGGTAAGGGTAAGGCTGTAATCAATACCATAATAATCCTCAGCTTCATCATCGAGCGGTTTTCATTTCTCTACCAGTGGGCCTAGTACATTCACATCATGACCCATATTGGGTCGTTGGCTGGGCTCCCTAGCCGTTAGACCTGGCAAAAGTGGCCCAGGCCCGCGGGCCGGGCCAGCCCGCCCATCCAAAACTGGGCTATGGGCTTCATTTTTTTGGTCCACTGAAATCTGGGCCTTTTTGGCCCGGCCCAATGGTAACCCGCCTGTGGGCGCCCGGCTCGCCTGGTCCTTTAAAAAAACCCTTATTCTGATTTCTGGCTAAGGCTAACCCTTATTCTAGATTTCAGATCTAGTTCTAGTGATAAAACTGAGAAGTGAGAGAGAGATCGAGAGGCAAGACTCTTCGATCGATCCACACTTCGATCCAAACTGAGAAGTGAGCGGAGACGAGAGAGTCCTCAACAGAGAGAGTGAGAGACAACGATCCACACTTCGATCAATCGACCACGCTGAGTCACCGATAAACGAGTGACATTTGTGTAGCTTCTTCTTCTCTACAGGTAGTTTATTTGAGTTACTATTGACAGATTAAATGGCTTAACTTTTTCATTTTTGTTTGAAGGATCTACCTTTTTTCCTTCGTTTTCTCTTTGTTTTTCAGTCTTAATTATGTTTTGCTATGTTCTATTTTTTTCAGTTTGTTTCTGCTATGTTCTGTTTTTTTAAATTTATGTTCTTAATTTATTGGATGAAATCTTTTGTTGGGGTTACTAAATTTCTTCAATTTTGGTAAAACCCTACAATTTCGGCAAATAAAAGAAGATGTGGACTAAGTGGATTTGTGATTGTGAATAAATTTGTGCTTAAAAATGGAAAATTACTCGATGTGATGGGAATGAGGACATTTATATATGTGATGTCATATAACCCAGGTGGTTTTGGTAAATCAAACTGAGGTTAAAAGTTATTTTTGATTTGTGAAGAAAATTATTATTTTTATAAATTTGGGATGGCAGGGCTGTTTTGACCAGGTTATTTGAGAACCAGATTCTACTTTAGTGCTACTGTGTTTGGTCGAAATTTCAAAACTTGTGGTGACACTGTATTTGAGATGTGATATAACCCAGGTGCTTTAGTGCTACTGTATTTGAGAACCAGATTCTGCTTTTAAATTTCACAACTACTGCAACAATGCTCAAGTAGCATAATAAACTAAGAACAATAAAAATCAAGTTGAATTAGGACTGACTTATTGCAGAAAATAACAAAGCTTCTGCTTTACTTTTTCTTCTTAATGCCCTTTCTTCTAATTCGATATTCTTGAGTGTTTTGTTTGCTCCTTCTTGGTCTCAATACTATTCAGTAAAACTAGACTCTCCAAATGGGTAACCACTATCCAACATCAATTTAGTTGTAGACTTATAGTAACATATATCAGAACTATATTATCTTACAACATCAATTTAGTTATGCTCTAATTTTCTTTGAAATGATAAATAGAAGAATATTAATCATGATGTGTAGACCCGACAAAATCATGGTAGTCTCATACATTGATGGATATTAATGCATTTTTTTCTTGATCAGGGCCCCAAGTTTTCTTCTTATTACAGCCCTAGTAGTCACATGCTTAGTTTTTAGATTTATTTTATTGATTATGGCTAAATGGATGAATCAATTATAAGATGGGCCATACTCCATATATAATCATATAATGACACATTTATGAATATTTTTGTACATGATGTCAAGCCATTCTTTCACTAGCAGATGGGATTGCAAGTATGCATTTGGAATTTGGATCTTATTTCGGTTGATGCCTTGATGGTGACATATTGACATGTCAAATGAAATTAATAGTCTTGCTGAGTTGCTGTCTTGGTTTAAAATTTGAATGTGTACTTTATCATTTATCAATCAGTGTATGCAAATTGTAAAATGTTACAACAGTTACAACAACTGAACTTTCCCTAGAAAGAAATTGGAGACAGGACAAAATGATTGATGACAATTAAAATATTATTGTGAATTTGTGATGTACATGGTTTTTTAAAAAAAATGAAAAAGCCCGCGGGCCGGGCCGGGCCGGGCTGGCCCAACCTGGGCCACGAGCCGCTTAATTTTAGCCCACCAAAACCCGGGCCATTTTGGCCCGACCCATTTGCCAGGTTTACTGGCCGTGCAGTGACCATCTAGTTCAGTAATATCACAAATGCTTTCAAATATTTCTTCTTTCATGTCAAGGGATGGTTCAATTGCATCCATTAACTTTTTTTTTTTCTAGATTTGATGTTCCGGAACCATGCTACCAAGTATTGGCTTTCTTTGGGTCTGTCCTCATCAAGTGCCATTAACCCATTGGGTAATTTGCCGGGTATACAAGAAGAAATTGAGTACTCAAAAAATAGTGATGGGTATTTCCAGCAATAAAGAACATAGCCATAGCCATGGTTCTTCGTCTTCGTCTTCTTCTTCTCCGTTCAATAATGTGCCGAAGTCTTTACCTGAGATTGATGACCACTTCTTTACTTTGCCCAAAATTAACTCGCTTAATGAGAAGCTCAATTTGGATTCCTGTAATTTTGGGACTTGCTTTTTGACCTTTGCTTTTGATCGATTGTTGTTGTTTTTGAAGCTTTGATTTGTTTAATTTTAATTAATATATGGGTTGTGACCATTTTACCCTCCATTATATCAAAATTTTTTAATCAATAAATATAATATTATTTTCTCATTACAACTCAGCTGACTAATGGCCCACCTAACTAGCCATGTTAGCAATTTCTGACGTGACATGCTTAATTTGTTGGAATTGAAAAAAAAAATTAATAGTTCAATCATCTAATTGACAAAAATTAAAAGGTAAATCACCAAAGTGGAATATGACCTATAATCTAGGGTAGTAATTTATATTTAAGCCTTAATTAATTAAAATAAAAATCCAATTTCTTAATTGTTAAGGAGGGTTGCCTACATCTATAAATAAGAGGAGTCTTATTAAGCGTGTTTGTTGTTGACGCTTTCACAATTGACGTAAGTTCAAGAGTTGGGAGAGTACAACTTTTTCTATGAGAGATAAAAAAACTAGGGTTTTGCTAGAAATCCATCTTCTTGAATCTTTCTTCCTCCTTGGTGGATCACCTCAAGAGGCCAAACACTTAGGTGGCTAATGTTAATCAAATGAAGAAATCAAACCCGAATGATGCAAATTGAACGTGAAAAGGATTTGGAGGTGAACTTATACCCGAGGAAGCTTGAATCTTCAAGGGTATAATTCTTGTTCTTTATCTTTTTATTTAATTAATAATTGTGCATAAAGGATAATCCGGTTATATAGTTTGTAAAATTTTAAAACTCTATTTTATCACGTTTTCGCTTATTTTGTGTAATTTGATTGCGTTCATGAATCTTACAAACCTAATAGTGGTATCAGAGCCAAACCTTTATGCAAATTATTAATTGTTCAGATTCGATATGTATGTTGATATGTGTTTAGAACAAATTTTTTGGGCATAATTATTAACATATAATAAAGTTTTTATAGAAAAGCTACACAATTCACGAACTGGAAAAACAGTCACTGCCCGGTGGCGCCGCAACGCCTGCCTAAGGCATATTGGCAGCACCACAGCCCCAGGTCAGGATTATGAAAAACCGGAGTTGGCGCTGTGATGCCCCCAAAATAGGTAAACATCACCCATCTTGGGTCACCAAATACATGGTATATAATACAAATACGGACTTAAATATACAATATGAGCTGTGAGTTTTAATACAAATATTGTCTTCTAGACATTATTCAAACTCAAAATAATTCCTCAATACGTTTATTATCACACTATTTCATAGAATAGTGATGACTATTAATGCAAACATCTGAACCGTCACTTCGTTTCCCGACTAGTTCCAGCTATATTCTCATTTCCTGAAGAGAATAATGAAAGCAAAGGGTGAGCTCAACTAGCCCAGTAAGAAATATTATGACTAAGATAATGTATAATAGATTATCGTTAGCCTTCAAAAGTGTTAAACTGATAAAATATAATAAACATCAAGTTTAACTACAACGGAATAAGCAATCCATTAGAAGAGTCAAGTAGAACATAAAATCTACTATCCTCTATGATTTAAAAGAATTTATCATCAATTTTATCGCTGAGACTTAACTTAATAAATAATCCACATCATCAAATCACCCTTGCACTACGGCCAAGGATATTCATTAGTATCACGACCACAAATTATCCATGCACTACGGTCCAAGGATATTTGCGTTTTCATCAATGGTCATGATCATGCCAACAACTGTCCATCAATGCACTATGGGCCAATGAGGACTTTTAATACATCATTTGTAACATTAAGATCATGATTATATCGAATAATCCCTGGTCATAATCATACCAAGTCCATCTATGCACTACGACCACATATGACTTTCACCATAATATAAACATGAGGATGATGACAATGATATAAGAATTCAATTAAATGAAAGTAAATGATAAATTTTTAAAGATTTATAATTTAATTTATCCAGAAATCAATAACGTCCACATTGTCAACATGATATTGCTTTGTGGAGTAAACTTCAAGAATAATATTGTACCTAAAATGATTTGGACCGAAAACTAATCAATTTTATCATGAATAGTACCCCGGGTGAATAGTAATTGAGTGAATAGTACCCCGTGAATAGTAACTTTGGAAATAGTAATCCTGTGAATAATACCCCCGCATGAAAAAGTTAAAACTTATCAAGAATGCTCAGAATAATATTTTCATGAAAAGATATTGGATGAAACGCAAATATCAAGGATATTCTACTATTTTCATGGAGTATAAATGCCAAAACTTAACAAAATGAGTATAGAATTCGAAATCTGAAATGAAATAATATTACTTACATACTACAGAGTATGGAAGGAAATATTATTTTATACGAATACTGAACAAAAATAATATCCCCTACCTTGAAAAGAAGAGTATTCCAACTGGTATAACGAGGATATTCTTGAAGAAAACTTTCACTGTTTTCTACGCTCAAAGCTTTCTAAAACTAGAAAGAAATACGCTCAATATTATAGAAGAAGAATTCTCTGATTCTGGTGAAATTTTCAATTCTAACTAAGCATCATATTTATAAGAGAATGGAAATGATACTATTTGAAATTCTCACGGACTGCACAGGAAATTTTTTGACCGAAGTTCACGGGTTTATCAATATTTGGTTTTGGTCAATTAGAAAAAGACTATCACATGACAACTTAAGGACATTAACCAATGAGAAAATAGCCTCATTCATATGTTATCAACAGTGATAGCATTATGAAATTGTTTAGCCAATAAGGTGAAAGCTTTGAAAAAACATTACATCCTGCCAAACTTCATCCACCAGGACCACCACCACCACCACCCACCCACCCACATGTTATATATATATATATATACACTTTATAACTTTCTTCCTATTATTTTGAAAAATGGGTAAATGGGGGTCCATAAATACTTTATAAATATTCCCTCAATATTTTTAACAATATTTATTATTATTATTATAATTCGCAATATTTAACAACCAGGTCGTTCCCAGGAAAGAGGGAGTTTCCAATAAGGATTTCTCTATATTGGCGTGCAATTAAGTCACCAAACCTCTCCTTGATAAAACTTCTAGACATCGTCAATATTACAAATAATAATATTAATAACTTTGTCGTCTCAATTATTGATTTAATAATATAAAATATTATGCAGATGATACTATGACAATAATTAAATTAATAATATGAGAGATATGATGCTGCAATTACTGTAGCAATAATTGAGTATAATTGAGTAACTTCTCACGTAAGCATCAATAATCAATACCGTGTGCTACTATGCAACCACACGTATTACTATACTTTTAACACCGGTTATTTCTACAGTTTAATGGTAAACTTCCGCCGTTATTTTTATAAAAAGATATTTCTGTTATTTTCTAACTTCGATAATAATTACGTTGTAGGGTCCACCAATGATTGTGCCGTCGTACGAATATTCCCCGACCATTCGAATATTATATAACAACTTGCTTACTTTGAAAAATTTATAAATATTATCCACAACTTTAATATTATAACAAATTAATACCATAATTATTCAAAATGATATTTATAGAAAAATTCATCTTTATTCATAAAAGTTGGGGTCTTGTAACCTCCCCTTCTTATGAAATTTCGCCCTCGAAATTAGGGTACATACTTGGTATAAGGAATAGGTGAGGATACCTTGATTTCATTTCATATTCTAACTCCCAGGTCATTTCCTCAACATCGTTGTTTCTCCACATAACTTTGACTTGAGGTATAACCTTGAAGCGTAGAATATATGCCTTCTTATTCAAGATTTTAATAGGTACCTCTTCATACATTAAATCTTCCGCTATTTTGTTCGGTTCTAACTCAATAATGTGGTTCGGGTCTTCCACATATTTACATAACATGAATATGTGAAAAATGTTATGAACACGAGACATACTTGACAATAACGCGAGTCTATAGGCCACAGTTCCTACTCAGTCAAGGATTTCAAATGGGCCAATGAATCGAGGATTGAGCTTTCCTCTCTTTCCAAATCTCGTAACTCCCTTCCATGGAGCAACACGTAACAACACATGTTCTCCAACATTGAATTCCACATCCTTCCGACGAAGATCAACATAACTCTTTTGTCGATCTTGTGAGATTTTTATACGTTACCGGATCATTTGAATCTTTTTCATAGTCATGCGTACTAATTCTGATCCCAACAACATTGCTTCACCCACCTCATCCCAACATAATGGAGAACGACACTTTCTTCCATACAACTCCTCAAATGGAGCCATGCCAATACTTATTTGATAACTGTTGTTGTAGGAGAATTTCACCAATGGAAAAAACTTGTCCCAACTTCCTTTAAAGTCAAGAACGCAAAGTTTTAATAGATTCTCCAGAGTTTGAATAGTCCTCTCCGACTGCCCGTCTGTTTGAGGGTGATACACCGAACTAAATCGCAAATCCGTGCCCATAGCTTTTTGCAAACTAACCCAAAATCGTGAAGTGAATCTTGGGTCTCGATCAGAAACTATGGATAATGACATATGTTGCCTAAATTTTTAATAGCACTTTACCACGCAAGTATACGCGTTCAATTGTAATATTCAGCAAGCAAAGATATCGTTCCCACGAGGAAATAGACTAATACTTATCAATTACTAACTCTAATGCAATTAATCCTATTTTAAACTAAGAAAATTTTGTTTGTGATTTGAAATTTAAACTTAACAAAACTAATGATTAAAATCAGAATTTCACAAGAATAATTGCAGATTTAATAGGTTAAGATTACAACTTCCCTTGGTATTTCATCTAAACTAATTTACTTCCCATTTAAAATAAATCAATTAATATGAATTGTTATCCAAGAATGCTTTATGAATATTCACGCACTTCTTCCAAAGACACGTGAACAAATCCTCCTAAATCAAATCTTTAAGATGCGGAATTACAAGGAACACCCCAATTAATCAACTCACTATATTCCTATATGAATCAAGTTAATTAAGGTTTACACACAAATTCTTTCAATGGATACAAAAGACACATAGGTATATTCCTATCCTACACGCTAATCATATTAACCCTATTCAGATTATATGAACAGATGTTATCATATCCAGATCTCAATCTATACTCCATCTTCCAATTTTATATAGATTATCACAGTAATTGTTGGCCAAACAATTAATCAATAAACATAAGATATAATAAACAATTCAATAAAAACCAACTTTCATTCAATGGGAAGCTTGCAATTTAAACTACATACCAAGTTCCGTTGCAATCTTAATAAAAATTTAGTTCATGATAATAATAAAGAAAAACATCATCCAAATTAATAATCCAAACATCCCAGATAATTACAAAAGATAAAACTAGAGAAGAGAAGAAGAAACTCTGAATTAGCTCCAATACTCTCTCTTAGATCTTTTGCCTTTGCAATTCTCCTTCGTGTTTTTCTTCCTTGTTCTCTCTGCCAATCTCTTGAAAAATTCGTTGATACGTCTTTTCTAAAGTCTTCTCCTATTTGTATTGGTCTCAGCCCTCATGCAGACTCCTATTTGGCTTCAAAAACCCACTTGACAGCAGAAAAACGAACATCTTTATGCACTAGAGCGCCTAGGCGCTCATCATAGGCTATTTTCAAGCGCCTAGGCGCTTGACCAGGACCACATAATTACAGAAATGCCACTCAGCTTTAATTTTCATGATTTTTGACCTTTTTCTTCTCCGAAATGACCAATTTGTCCCTCCAGCTCCAACCTACAACAAATAAACACAAAACACATAAAAAGATCCTACAAAACAATTAAATATAACAATAATTAAGTTTAATAATATCGGATTCATAGGTATAAAACCTACTCATCAAATACCCCCAAACTTAACCAATTGCTTGTCCCCAAGCAACACAACACAATGCAATAGCTAAATATGCAATGCTAATGCAACTAGATAAATGCTTAAATTTCAGCAGTCAAACAGAACAAAATCTATCCATCAAGCCTCAGAGAAATCACAATAAACATGCTAGTACATCATATCAATACAGATTAATAATTTTCTCGTCAATCATCAAATCTTAACCTGTTATTATTGATATAGTGTGTGTGTGCTTAACATCCATGCTAACTGATATGATGCTAAATACAACACATAATAAATCTCTTTAAAGGAATCATACAGTTTAAACTCACAAAATTCACGAACAAGCTAAAACCAACTAAAGACAAATATCCACCAAAATTTAAGAGTCCAATCCGGGATACTTATGCTTTATTGTGCTTTACGGGGGTTTTTTACTCTTTTCCCGTTTTATTGTTGTTGTTGTTTTTTTTTTACATATATATATATATATATATATATTTTTAACCATGACTGTGCAATGTCTCATTCCATTAGGCTAACAGTGCTACCCCTTAGCGAGCTTTCGACCAACGACTCCCAGACCATATAAGACCTTAGGGCGCTAGGTTTTAAGATCCCCCTTCGGGCGTACTTGCTCAAGTAAGAAAGGCCCCGAAACAAAACTAGCCACGGTATTATTTTTTCTTTTTTTTTAAGCTTATATATCCCAAATTTTTCCCCCAAACTTAAGTTTTTATCTAAATTCAGTCATCTTCGCCTATTCATGTTTTTCATTCATTCAAACCAGCATTATCCTCTAGAAGTCCATTATGTGTCAATTTAAACTCAATCAGTCAACATAGTTGTTTTTACTGTGCTATCCTTATTATATCAGTTTCAAACAGGTACAGATTCAAATCATGACATGAAATCACATCAAAGTCTTAACAGACAATACTATACTTGTCTACTCAATTCCAAACTCATCACTGGCCAAAACATACTTAAACTATCTAACGACTGGAAACATGCAAAAACTATAATTTTGTTTTTTTTGTTTTTTTTTTAAATTTTAAACATGCAAAACAGACTTAAATTTTTTAAATGAATGCAAACTACATGAAAAACTATTAACTAAATACTATATGAATGCACCAGATG